>CM028334.1:23824401-24319401 GCA_016647705.1 Eucommia ulmoides
TAGTTCCTGACGTAAATTAAAGATCACTAGAATTTATCGAAGGATGGATTTCACAGTTTTCACTTATGTAGAATGACCTAGGGTTGTGATTTTAGTCTAGATTAGTTAATACTTAATACATTCCTGTCATTGATTTATAAACTCAATTCATGGATAATTAGGATTTCTTGGATAATGAGTATCTGAGTAATTATGTCAATATCACAGCTTATCTAATCCAAGACGCAATTTATCTACTTCGATTAGTTATAGACATAAGTTGCCCGGCTTTAGCATACCTCATCTTATTCTCCCAAATTATTTTATTATTTGATTCAATTGTTCAATTCTCACTCCCTCAAGCACAAAAATCCGGTGGAACAAGCATTATCAAACACTCTGTCACCCTTAACAAGTCTGATAAAGCTTAAAATTGATTGAATAATAAAACATTCTTCAAAAAGAGAATATCAAGATTAAACCATTGATCCATGAATTAAAATATACGAATCTAATGAAAAAAGAAACATTCTGCTTCTCTAGGGTTACTTCACAGCCCTAGAGATAATGAACCCAGCCTCTTATAGAGAAGGAAGAAACTGGAGCGATGGTGAAGCCGCCATGGGAATCAACTGTCTAGAGCTTAGATCTTCTCTAGAGAGGTTGCCATTTTGTCCAAAATGGGAATGCCAAGTAAGATAGGCTATGCATTTATAGCTTCCAAAACGCTCTACCGTACCCTAGCATCAATTTGTGCTCCAAATCTTGCTCTACAGCTCATCAGGTAAGTTACTGTTTCTTTCTCGTTCCCGTGGTTCTTTCTTGCCCCCGTGAGTTGTCAATTCGAGGAAGATCCACTAAAGCCAAGTCGAACCATGCCTAGAGGAACTGCGCCCGCACCATGGCTGATCCCTCACCAATGGGCTTTTTGACTTGCTGGTTCAGCTCCGCTGCTGCACTGTGAATCTTGCACCCGTGGCTTTCGTCCAGCAACAATCCCGTTTTCTTAGTCAATTTCAGTCTCCTCAAACATTCTGCTTCACGCCAGCCACTTTTGTCAGTACAAAACTATTATTTTGGCATCTTTGAGCAGTTTTCCTAGGTTCTCCATCATACCTACAAGAAAACATATCCTCTAATACTGAAAATGAAGGTTTAGGGGTGAACAATCCATAAATATATGAACCAACCAGTCTGATAGTTCATTGATTTCTCCATGTTTCTTAAAGGTTCTTCAACATTGAGGGCGTTCTACGGCAGCGGGCTTTGGGTGGTATCACTATCGGGGGAAAATGTTGACGGCAAAGAAGAGATGCTGGATGGAGAAGCTGGGTAGTCAGAATCTTCTTTATTTTTTGGCGACACCACTTTTTTGTTTTT
This sequence comes from Eucommia ulmoides, assembly GCA_016647705.1. Taxonomy (NCBI): domain Eukaryota; kingdom Viridiplantae; phylum Streptophyta; class Magnoliopsida; order Garryales; family Eucommiaceae; genus Eucommia; species Eucommia ulmoides. The sequence goes on from CM028334.1 coordinate 23,825,761, forward strand.
TTCCGCTAATCAAATAAATAGTTTATCAAAATCGCCCCTTATTGTATGTCGTATGAAATGCGCCGTTGTCGGTAGTACCAAACTTGGTCTTAATTTAGAACCTTGCTCCTCCCACGCTGCTATCACAACTAAACCTATTTTTTTTTCAAATATTTTAGCTGAACATTTATTTTAATATAGAAAAATATGAAATAGGACTTTTCAAAAGAATAATTTATTGTAGAAATAAATTATTTCAAATAAAAATTGGTACACTAGTAAATACATTATATATTTATCTAAAAAAGTAATACTCTTCTTAAGCCCTCCTAACATTTTGACCTCTCATGCTAAGACAATTCCCCACTCCTGTCCCCGCTACTGCACCCGCTTCGTGCAACTATGAAATGCACGGTACTATTTTGTGGTCAATGAATTTGGACAGGACAGTTAAAACTTGGCATATACTGGTTTAAATTGAAACAAACAAACTTTAGGCACCATAGAAAACTCCCTTAAAAGTTAGAGGGAAAATAAATCAGGGTAAATATATAATTTTTCCTTTTGTTTATTGTGCATGCAATAGAAAGGCTGCGCAGAGTTGTTTTTTCCTCCTATAGCCACTTATATGTGCTTCTATTTCAATCCTCAAACTTTGATATCTTATATATATATATTTTATTTCCGAATGATTATCACTTGGAACTTAGAAACTCTTGATATATTTTGATTTATGTGTATGATTGTGTGGTGGATTATATATATACAGTTAATTTAAAAGCCTGGTCGGGAACTCATCTTTTTTCAGTTTTTCAGTACATACACTACTTATTTTTATTCAGTGCATCTTAAATTGGAAATTTGTGGTTGAGATCAAGAGCTCATAATAATTTCATCACTTTCATATTGTTTCTCAAAATAGGTTGCAATTTTTTAACATGACCAGGATCACTGCGCTATCAATTTCCATTATTCTTATATGTTTTGCAGTTAATAAGATACATGTATGTATGCTCTCAAACATCTGTTCATGTGAGTAACATGTTGTTGTCCTGCATACAAATTATTTACTTTTTTATTTTCATCATCAGTTATGGTTATTCCAAAGAAAGATTTGTTTGGTCTTTGATATCTGCTGTTGGAATCTTTTGTCTTGGTTCCGGCGCAACCATTATTCATGGAGTCCAAAACTTGTGGACCTCACAGGTAATCAACCAATTGAAGTTTACTTGGCCAGTCTTTGTTTCTTATTCGTGGAATTCTTTTCCACTCTGCAAGAGGAACTTATTGTGTATTTTCTCTTCAGCCACCTGCAAATATTGGGTATGCAGCATTGGTGATTGGTGGATCTTTCATTATTGAAGGTCTAAATTCTCCATGTTAATTTAGTGTGCTTGAATTGTCAACAGATCTTTTGTTAGTTTGCTGACGTTCTGTTGTAATTGAAATTCTACATTTTCTTTAGGTGCTTCTCTTGTTGTGGCCATTCATGCTGTCAGAAAAGGTGCAGCTGCGGAAGGGATGAAAGTGCGGGACTATGTCTGGCGTGGCCATGATCCCACAGCTGTTGCGGTCATGACAGAGGTAATAGCTTTGAGTGTTGGTTTGTTCAGTGTTTGTATGCCTTAATGTTGTTAACGAGTATAATCTTCTAGCAATGGTTTAAAAGGTAATAGTTAGCAAGGGTTGGTTTTTCGTATTTGACAACTTGAAGGTTTGCATTCGAATTGATGGAGAACGTAGATGGAAACTTCGTTTATAAGCGTAACTGCTGATAATGCATTTGTAAGATGCCTTACTTTGGGAGTTGGTATCTCTTCCAACAGTAAGAAACCTATAGGGTGTGTTAGAATCCCACATCGAATTTGGGAGGCTTCCCAAGGTAGTATATATATGAAAGGGGTTACTCCACTTGAAACCATATGGTTTTAGGTTGGAACCTCCTAACATGACATCAGAGTTAGGTTTGGTAAGTCATGTTTGGTTGATCAATGAATCTCCTTGCCTTTCATTACTACAAGCCTCATATACGACAACAAGCTACTTGTCTTAGGTTTTCTCTTTTCATCTTTTAATCTCGCTATTTACCAATTTTTGTGCCTTTGTGGTTAGTGTGCTGTAGAAGGGCTTGCCTCTGTTTTGTTTTTTTGGGTAGGCTAGTTGTATTCTGGTTTTACCCGTGGTTGATGCTGGCGGCTAGTCGGTGGTTTTGGCTTCATTGATGGAGGTTCTCAGCATGGTTAGTGGCTCGGTTTTGTGGTCTGATGGTGGGTTGGTGTGTTTAGCATGTGAGAGAGGGGGAAAAAGAGAAAATTGAATAATAGAGAGAACAAGAAAGGAAGTAGGTGAGGTGTCAGTTTTATTCTTTTCTATTTCAAGGTTAAAGTTGTCTAAAAATATTATTTTGGAAACCCTAAGGGTAAAATTGGAAATTGTTTGTTGACATTAGATTTTTTTCTTCAATGAAGGGTGGCCAGATGTTCTGATTTAGTATTATAAGTGAAAAATGGCATGGGGTCCTCGTGGTTTCTGTCTCAATGATGGGGAGTGTCATTGGTAGAAATCGGGAGAAATAAAAAAGTGACAGCAAGAGATCTTGTATCATGGTGTACACTGATCGGCAATGGCATTGGTTTTTTTTTTTACCAAGACTCAAAAGATTTTCTTGAGCCTCCCTTTGTAGGCATTTGATACAGGTGGAATAAACTTATCAAACATTTGAAGGGGGGGAAATTGAATTCCTGTGATTTTTTCACTCACTTTTGCATTTTGGATCAATTGTTGACCTTTACAACAGATATGGCTGTGAGGAAGATTGTTGATTTCACTCCATAGGAAAGATATTTGCCCAAGTTTTGGTTTCAAGTAGTAAATCATCTTTGGCATGTGACGTCTACTCTTAAAAAGTAGCTGTGATATAAAGGAAGTTAACTACTTCCCAAACCATTTTTGTATATTCTCAAACTGTTTGTAGGGTTTACTTTCTACGCGCATTAACCTCTTTACTTACTCAATGCAGGATGGTGCCGCCGTCACTGGCCTCGCTATTGCTGCTGCCTCACTGGTCGCTGTCAATACTACGGGCAATGCAATTTATGATCCTATTGGTTCTATTGTCGTGGGTAACCTTCTCGGAATGGTAATGATTTCCTATTCTTAGAGGACTACCGAACTAAATATAGATGTAAAATAAACTGTCATTACGCCATCACCATAATTACCTAGAACTTTTAAGTTATGTGTTTTGACTTGTGTACAATAATGACTAACAGATCCTATCGCACTTGATGCCATTCTTTTCCCTTACCTGAAACCATAGCTGTCTGACATTCCAAACAATTCACTGCCATTTGAAGACATCCTCCATATAAGATGTGAAACTTTTATTGCATTATGGTCTCCTACATATGGTCATAGATGATAAGCATGGTTTGACTTTTGTGCTGTATAACAGCCTTGGCCTACCGTGCATATGCATATGTCTTTTACATAGTATCATGTTTAGGACATAGTCCATTACGGTTCTTATTGGATGTACATTAGTGTCACTATGTTCTACCTGTTTCTAGCTTTAAAATAATATAATCCCAGACTATTTCAATTCAAACAATTTTGTTCTGTAATTGATATTTTAGGATAATTTTTTGGGAATAAATAGAATTTTTGGAACGTTTAGCTTTCATATCTTTGATTGAAAAGTAGTGATAATTGGAAATTTTGTGTGAAATATCTGGAAAGAGTGAATGGAATCAAAATTTGACTGATCTTGTGTGTTTTGTGACATTCTGCACCTCAAAATGTAATGGATTCAATAGTTTAGCTCTATAACCTTAAACTTCAATGGGGGAAGGGGGGATGAGAAGTGAGAACTCAGGCCTTCTCTACATCTTGAAAGATGAAAATAGGCACTATAGTGAAGTGATGTAGGAAAGTCAAACTAGGATTTCCTTGTTCGATTAGGATTTTTACTTTTTTCTGTTTTTATGTTCTATTTTCCTAGAAGTATTAGGATTTCTTTATTTCCTATTTTTGTAAATTTTTTCCTACAATTATTAGGACTAGTTTGTTTTCAATTTTTATGTTTTCTTTTCTTACAAACATTAGGACTAGTTTGTATCCTTTCTTAGGGATATATGTTTTTTTTTTCCCTACCATTCTAGGGATTAGTTGAGGGCTATAAATACACACTTGACAACCTATTGTTATTTATTTTTTTTATTCATGTTTAATACAATTTGAAAAAATTCTCTCTTTCTTGTGGATTCAAGAACTTTTCTAATGTACTCAAGAGCTTCCTGTTTGCAAGAACACTATCTAGTCCTTTTTTCTATCAACTAAAATGATCTCTAGTCTTTTCATCTGCTGCGTCAGTTGGCATCAGAGCTTTGACGTATATTGGTTTGATGGTTAACGAACATGAAGATGGCACCCAATTTTTTGACAATAGTCATGGAGAGAAATTCTCGAGGGCCAAGTTCGTAGAGTACCAAAGAGAAACAACACCTATGTTTTTGCAGTTGCAAGCGACAATGACTCGGATGACATTGACCAGAATTGATGTGATGCATCATGGCAGGGAACGGTACGTAGAATAGGCTCGTTATCGCCCTACTAACAATTATGATCTAAGGCCTCCGAATAGACCACTGGTCTATGTGGAGAACAACAACAATGAGGAAGATTATGCGATGAATCCTCATTGACAATATGGAAGAGGTCGAGGTTGGGATCATGGATATGGAGGGGACTACAAAAATGAAGGTAGGCTTACCCTCTTTCAATGTCCAACTTCACAGCGATTTTCTCGAATGGTTAAGGAGGTTGAATACTTCTTCGATCACATGGAAATTTTGGAAGAAAATAAGGTTAAATATGTGCCGTCCTAGTTGAAAGCTGGGGTTTCGGCTTTGTGGGATAGCTTACGATAAATCTTGATTTCGCCAACAAAAGGGTCCGATTAGGATGTGGTTGATGATGAAGTAGAACCTGCGAGCAAGGTCCTCCCCCCAAATTATGAGCAATTATTATTCCACCGGTACCAAAATTGTCGACAAGGCAGCAGGACAGTCGATGCTTACGTCGAATAGTACTTTAGGTTGTTAGATCGCAACGACCTAATGGGGACAAAAGGCTAGCGAGTTTCCTGATTAATTGGTGGGTTGATAGGAGCTATTCATGATCAGGTGGCTCTGCAGACGTTATACACCGTCAATGATGTCCTTAACCTTAGCCATGGAAGTAGAGGCACAATTGAATTGTAGTGGTTCTCGAAGTCCATACAACAACTGTAATAATCTTCCTGAACCACCAAGCTCAACCGTAGGTCGCAGAAAGAAGCTGACGATATCAATCTCGACCCCTGAAATGGGCAGTAGTAGTAAGCCTACAAGACCACAGGCGGCAGCAGCACCTCGGAAGGAACCCCCACCGAATTCCTAAGCAAAACCCAGTCTTGACTACTGTTACTGATGTGGGCAGCACGATCACAAATCAAATTGCCCACACTGTCCAAACTGCAATGCTGTGAATTTATATTGCAACTAGATGATACGACCGGAAGTGACCAGATATTGAGGCACAGACTGCAGAGGTGCAGATTATGACCCCTGCGGATATGAAGAGAACGAGGTCACTCCTGCAGATGAAGAGGAGTTGCTTCTGAATTTCCTAGTAGAGCGATAAATCATGTTGACATCCACCTAGTTGGAGCATTAGCTCGTATTTTCCAAACCCATTACACCCTCAACAATTAAATTTGCAAAGTTGTTATTGATAGTGGAAGTAGTGAAAATATTGTGTCTCATTCCATGCTCAAGTGATTGGGTTTGGAGCTAGAAAAACACCTTATGCCATGGAAGATCAGTTGGATAAAGAAGGGTTTGAGACCAAGGTCACTAAAGTATGCCGTGTACGTTCTTCTATTGGTCAAAATTACATTGAGTAAGTTCTCTTTGATGTAGTTGACATGGTTGCTTGTCACATGATCCTTGGCTGACCATGGCAGAATGATGCCAACACCATCCACAAGGGAAGGAAGGGATAACGTTTATGTATTTTACCAGAATGGCTTGAGGATCATTCTCATCCCACATGTAGGTAAAAACGCTACCAAAGCTTCTAAAGTGGAGGGGCGATCTGTTATCTTTGTTACCGGGAAGAGTTTCGACAGGCAACTCAAGAGTGAAGTAATTTTTCTAACAGTAGAGGAGGGTACTTGGGCAAAACTCAGGGGTTACCGATGGGGCTACCACAAGTGCAGGATATCCAACATGATATTGATTTGATACCAAGAGCAAGTCTTCCTAAATTGGCCTATTACCGGATGATTCCAAAGGAGAACTACATTTTATGAAATCAAATGGGGGCAATATGATTTGAGAGAACTAAATTTTACGAAATCAAATGAGGAAAAACGAATGACGGTAGCTGGCTTATGTACGTTGATAGTCGTACCATCAATAAAATCACCATCCCAAATCTCTTGATTTGATACCAAGAGTAAGTCTTCCTAAATTAGCCTATTACCGGATGATTCCAAAGGAGAACTAGATTTTACGAAAACAAACGGGGAAAATATGATTTGAGAGAGCATGAGTTCTTTCTTTGTTTGGTCCCTTTTCACTCCAACGAATGACAGTGGCTGGCTTATGTACGTTGGTAGTCGTACGATCAACAAAATCACCATCCCATGTCTCTTTCCAATTCCGAGTTTAGAAGAGATGTTGGATCCATTTGCTAGAGTTTAAGTGTTCTCGAAAGTTGACCTAAAGAGTGGTTATCATCTGATCAGAATTCGATCCAGAGATGATTAGAGGACAATGTTCAAGACAAAAGAGGGATTGTACGAATGGTTGGTGATGCCTTTTGGGCTCTCAAACGCCCCTAGTACCTTCATAAGATTGACAGGTAGTACTACAACCTTTCATGAAGGAGCTTGTTTCTTTTGATGACATTTTAATTTATATTGAGATAAGAGGAAGAACATTTGTCACCCTGAGATATGTTTTTACTTTCTAGGTGAACGAGTTGTACCCCCATTGAAAAAAAATGCATTTTTATGACGGATAGCTTGTTTTTGGGATTTGTGGTGAGCTTTGAGAGAATTTGCATCGATGAGGAAAAGGTTAGAGCACTCTGCAAATGGCCAACACCGAACTTCGTGAGTGGAGTTCGAATTTTTCGGAGTGTGGCGATTTTTTACTGCAATTTTGTTTGATATTTGAGCAGCATAGGGGCCTAAATGCAGAGGGACCTAGCCTTATCCCAATTTGAATTTACCTTCAACAGCATGGAGAGGCGATCTACAGGGGAGTTGCCATTTGCAATTGTCTATTTTGTGACCCCAAAGCATGCACTAGACTTTGTTCCTTTGCTGGGGCAAGCATGACAGTAGAAAATATGGCGGATAGGGTACAAACTATGCAGGAGGAAGTGCATCTACGCTTGGAGGAAGCTATGGTTATGGTTTATTTACGCGAAGGCAGAATTCCAACAGTTTTTTACAACAAATTGAAACCGAAGAAATATAACCCTATCGTATCATCAAGAAGATCAACAATGATGCTTATATGGTGGAGCTACCTGAAGAGTGAAGACTTCGATATCTCCATATTCAATGTACACGACTATTGAGTTTTTTCCACATAAGGATCCATATTCTAACTTGAGGACGAGTTCTTTTCAAGTGGAGGGGAATGATGTAGGATAATCAAACAAGGATTTTGTTATGGTTGCCATTGTTGCAGGAAATACACTCATGTTTAGTCTATTTCTTTTATTTTTGGCATAGCATTTTTCTTGTTTGTTTTTGTTTTTGTTTTTGTTTTACTTTCTAAAATCTACAACAACGATGTCTACAACTAAGTCTTTGTCCCATTTAAGTAGGGTCAGCTACATAAATCTGTTTACGTCATAGTGATCGATCAAAAGTTTATCCCCTCATTATGAATTGTGGAAAACATATCCTATTGGTATGTCTTTAAGCTCATGGAGCATTTAATGATAGATATGGCATTAATCTCTCTAGCCAAGGCCTTAGTGTAATATGGGATTGACATCAGCTTGGTGACACTACCGTCAAAGTAGTGTGGTCTTTAAATAATTGTTAGCAATGTAAGAGCATTTCCAAGGGAATAATCAAAGAAGTCATCATGTGTTTTAAGTACCATTTTGATGACTAAAAACCAAAACTTCTCTCCATTAGAGTAAATAAATGAGTATGCATTTTGATTACCAAAGTCAATGCAATTAATATAGGGGGCCTCACCACCCAATCTTATTTGGGTGTCGAAACTACCAAATAAACCCAATTGTTTTTCTTTAAGGTTGCGTTTGGGATAGGTATTTGACAAATCCAAAGGATTTGTGAAATGAAGGATTTCAAAATCCTGGATTTTGAAATCCCTTCATTTCACAATTTCCTTGTTTGGATAATTGTTTGAGTTGAAGTATTTGAACGTGTAATTTACAATTCTCTTGTTTGGATAGGTAAAATATTTGTAAACAATATTTCTTCTAATCCCGAATTTCAACAACAAATTTATGGGAACAAAACAGAATTATTAAAACAATTTTATTGAAACTAAATTCAAACCACAAACAGCACACAAATATGGCTATAGTTTTGTTTTGTTTTTTTTTCCTGATCCCACTTTTGAGAAAAAAATAAAAATAAAGCACAGAGTTGAATCGACGACGAACGGCGATCAAATGAAATCGACGACCAAATTCCACAAATTCGAACTAGTAGATGACGAATTGAAGAACCCTAAAGCAAAGACAAAGAAGAAATGAAGAAGACGAACCCTAAATTCGAACGAAATTCACAAACCATCAAGCAATGAAGTCGAACTGGTAGACGAAGCATTCAAGCAATGAAATCGATGACGAAAATACCATCAAGCAATGAAATCGACGGCGACCAAATGAAATCGACGATGGACGACGACGAACAAAGAAGACGAAGACGAAATCGTTGATTATGTCGCGAAGATCCGTTCGTCGTCGCAAAGCGCAGGTGATTGTCGTTCAGCTCCGGTGGTCGTCTCGAAGCGCCGGTGGTCGTCGCGAAGCTCCGGTCGTCATCGCGAATCGCCGAACGTCGGGAAGCAGGTTTGTTCTTCGCGAGGTCATCGAGGCTATCGATTGATTTTAGAAATCCCTTGCTTGAGTGGATTTGTCAAATTCTACCTCTCCCAAATGCATTTGTAAATCCTTCCATTCACCTAAAAAAGAATTTGACAAATCCTTTCTTCTATTACCCAAATAAGGAATTTGCCAAAAGTAAATTTCAAAATCTCTTAACCAATTGAAATCCCTCCTACAAATCCTCTATCCAAACACAACCTAAACCAATGCATCCTATTGACAAATCGTGCACTGATTGGCCCCTAGTAATATACCGTTACATTCCATTCCTAACTAATCGATGTTTCTTTATATGGGCACCCTAAATATGCGGAACAGTTATAATTAATTGAGGTCAAATAAAATGTAAAGAAAACATATCGATTTCTTCCACTCGTCGTTGTCAATCCATAATTTGTTTATACATCGACGCTCTCTGTCTCACGCTCTTTAAAATAAAATGTCAATCGTTTTTTTTGGACCTCTAGATTAAAATCCATGTTATGTTCAACATGACATACATTGCAAATATGGGGTAATTAAAGTGGTGCGTTTGCGTTATTAGTGTTGACTGTAACATGACTGCTTGCTAACTATGGTATATCTCTTTTGCAAAATATCAGATTGTACCCCCTTAATTGCTTATATGTTCAATATAACATTCATTATTTACGAAGGTGCACATGTTCTGCGACCCACAAAATCAAAATCTCCTCTTTTTGTGCCGGTGTTATATTCAACATGATATGAGTTACAAAGATAAGAAATACAGTATTACATTTGTGTATTGGTGTTACATATAACATGTCTGTTTGTTAAAAATGTGGTTTGTCTCTTCCGCGCAACCGTAAACCATATCTCAAATATTTTTGTGTGTTGAATATAACATTCGTTTTCTACAACGGTGCACATGTTCCTTGCCTCACATGATCGGAACCTCTCATTTTGTTAGTGTTAAATATAATATTAACTAAAAATGAAAATGGAATCTCCTATGTTTGTTGTTATTTGTGAAAATTGTTTTTTTTCCTTTTTTTTTTTTTTTGTGTGTGTGTGTGTTTTTTAATCTCGCAAATTTTGCGAGATTATTTTAGTCATGGAAATTCCCGTATTTTTTCAATTTGGAACTGAATGGTTCATAAAATCAAGTCAATGAGATTATATGGTTCAGTATAAAGCAATTGGAATTGTTCGATAATTTGATTCTTAGTTTGGATCTGCCTGGTAATTTTCCCATTAATATATATTTGCATTATGGATCGACTTTAGTCCTTACTTTCTTGTTTTAGTGATGGATAAACTCACAAAATATATTCAAAATGGAGTATCATGAAATATATTATTTGCCGATGACATAGTACTAGTTGATAGAACCGGAAGAGAGCTTAACATTTATTTAGGAGGTTGGGGGGGAAACCTTAAAGTGCATTTGGGTAAGGGATTTGATGTTGGATATTATCCTTATAGTCAATCTTATTTTATATCTTTTGGTGACTATTTCTGTAATATTACATTCTCAAGAATTAATAAAAGGTATTTTTTATATTATTCTATACCATGCGGTACAACTCTAGATATTAAGTTGAAATTGTCTTAATTTTTAATGGCGATGAAAAGGAGCGAGATCATTGATATTTTGGTACCTTTTATCCTAAATGTTCCTAGACATGTTGGATTGTTAAAACGGGTCTTTAACAATTTGGATTACCTTGTGGTGTGATTTATCTTTCGGGAATGGTGAGTCTCAATCATTAGTGTAAGATACTAGAACAACCACAAAGAGACTTACTAGAGTAGTAAGGGCCTTGAACATGATCATATTAGATATTCCAAATGATAGTTTTGCTTAATGTCAAAAGGGAATATCAGAGTTGTAATGGTGCTTGTTATCTTCAGACTTGAGGTACTTGGTCATATGTGCATTCCCATACTTTAATAATACTATGTGTTGTATTCTAGCCACGAAATTTCAAAGGCATTCATTGCGTATAGTGAAACATATATGTGACTGTTCGAGTATGCAAGATACATCGATCACTCTCAACAAAGAGAGACATGTCTTATTTGATTAGATTTAATGTAATTCATTAAAGACTTTGGTCCTTTTATTAAGCTTCGTTGACCCTTTTGCTTGTTCGCTAATGATTTCTTCGGATTTCATACAATCTTTGGCCGAAATTATGGTGTGTACATGAAGAAATATGTTTTTTAATCATTTTAATAAATGGTACACTAATTAGTAATTTTGCTTGGGTATTTGTGTTAAAAATTTATGGGGGTGTCCTCGTAGAAGTACGTTTTTTATTATTTTAATAAATGGTATACTTATTAGTAATTTTACATACGAATGAAATGATAATAAATAAAAATCTATTCATAATGGATGTATCGCTGGGAAAATGGGGTGTGCATAAAGAATGACCCAAAAGAATGAGCACATCTGGAGGAAAAACCCATCACCCTCAAACTATTTATGGGGCCCATGATATTCAAGACCCAACTAGCGTGAGATTCAGGTATGATCTAAGTATAAATAGATACTTCTTGGCAACACAAAGATTTATTATAGTCTTTATATACTTTCCAGGACATATTAATTTATTCTCACACAAGAGATGATCTTAAGATGCGTTGGTTCCTCTCCTTCCACAGACACTAGAAGAGGGCGACCAGGATGATCTTCTAGGTTCTCTGCATCCTATGGTCTAGCAGCCTCCATTACAGCAGAGCAGAATGTCTCTGCTAGTGTTACTCATGCACCTATAGACACCCACCAAAGACGAAGATCATAGCAACTTAGGCAACTTCAGTTCCAGGGAGCAGTCAGCAACTTAGGCAATGAGGCTACCCTCAGCCCCCTGCTGTCTCACCATTTGAAAACCTCAGTCATTTTTTATGATATCATTCTCGCAAAAAGGTTACATGAGAATCATGAGCAGGATGCTGTTGCGGATGGAAGAGTCAATCAAAATTTCCGCAAGCTTAACTTCGCCACTTCCTATTTTCTTAATTTCTTTTCTCCCTCATGTCTCCTCAACCCACAAGAAGGTTTAATTGCACTTTCCACCTTATGTATAGATATAATTGCCTTTTGCACCTTAATTTTGTAATTTTATCATACCGAAAGTGCATTTTTGGTCACTCAACTAGGAGGCTGGTGTTTAAATGAACGATGACCTTTCTTATATAACACATTTGATCCTTAAAGTTGTAATTTCTTTCCAATTTGGTTAAATGGAAATTTCTGTTAAAATTTTTGGATGGAATCTGTTAATGAATGGATGTTTTCATCATTTCACATGTCAGAAATTAAAATAGGAGGGGGGTTAACTGTATTTTTTTTCTTTTTCTTATTGCCTTATTCTTTTCTTTCGTGGGCTCACCCTCTCTCTTTCACATCTCTCCTCTGTCCCACTTTTTTCTCTTTTTTTTCCCCCCAGTCTCCCACTTCTCTCTCTATATATATGTGTGTGTGCGTGTGCGCGCGCGTGTATATATACATATGTATGAATATATATGTAATATATATATTTACATATATTCATTTTTTTGTGTGGAACTACTATATCTCCCTTATCTCTCTATTTCTCCCTTCTCTACGTCCTCTCTCTTTTTTCTCGTTCTCCTTTTTTTCCCAACATCTCTCCCACACTCTCTTAATCTATTTTTCTCTCTTTTTAAAAAAAAAAAAAATCTTCCCTTTTCACTCTCTCCCACAGTCCCACTTAAGAAACTCTCTCTCTCTTTTTATCGTCCTTTTTTTTTTGCAAATGAAAACAATAAAAAAAGAGTATAAAAGAAAAAAAAAACACAAATTTAAAATAGAAGCAATAATTTTTTTGACAAATGAAAACAATGATAAAAATACAAAAAAAAAAAGAAAAAGAATCAATAATTGTTTATTTTTATCTTTTATTCTTTATTATTGTTTTCATTTGTCAACAAATCTAAAAAATGGAGGATAGAAAAAGATTTATTTTTTTTGGGAGAGAAAGTGAAGAGGGAAGAAAAAATTATTAGAGAGAGAGAGAGAGAGGGGGGGGGGGGGGAGAGAGATGAGGGAGGCTAAAAAAGGAGTAAGGCAATAAGAAAAAGAACAAAAATATATTTTATTCCCATTTTATTTTAATTTTTTACATTATCACATGAGGCATGTGAAATGATGAAAATGTCCCTTAATTAACGGAGTCCGTCTAAATTTTAGAGTTTTCAATTTAAGGATCAAATTGAAATGAAAATGCAACTTTAAGGATCAAATATGTTATATCAGAAAGGTCAGAGTCCATTTAAGCACCCAACCCATAGTTGAGGGACCAAAAATGCACTTTTCCCTGTATCATATTTCCAACATAAGTTTCACTTGAAATGTCTCAAAATTATTTCACATGTGGTAGTGTGTTGTGGCAAAATTAATTAATAATCATTCTTATATTACCTTTCTCCGTGCATAGCACGGGTTAGTTCTACTCTATCTGTCTTTCTGTACGTCTGTATGTATGTATGTGTTTATGTATGCTTGTTCTCCTGTGAAGCTTGTGATTTTATTTGATGCGTAAAGATACCCGAGAGCTTGGGGGCTATTTTTCTTTAATGATCAAATTTTTAGGCTCATAAATGGAAAGTATAGTGCAGGTCGCAATATTTCTGATTCAGAGGAATCGTCATGCTTTAATTGGAAGAGCAATTGATGATCATGATATGGAAAGGGTTCTTCATTTTTTAAAAAATGATAAGGTAATCCTGCACTTGACTACTCTGCCTATGTTAGTCGTTGATTTCTGTCCCACAAACATTTAAGTTTTTTTGCAGGTTGTTGATGCAGTATATGATTGCAAAAGCGAGGTGATTGGTCCTGGTTTTTTCAGATTCAAGGCAGAAATAGGTGATTGTTCTCTTCTTATCGCCTCTTTCTTGATTCATAGATAATTTCTGGTCTTGATATCAATATATTATTTTATTTATCAAACTTAAAGTTTACAGGAATGCCAGTTGATATATTGTTGATATTTTACATTGATGGAAGAACATACCAGGACCATTTGTGTTGATGGCATATTAGAAATCAGGTCTATGTTGTGCTGCATCTCCTTTCGAACATATGCACGTATTTTGATCTACTGTGCATATGTTCTGCATAATAAGTTCGAAAATTCCTCTTGCTGGTTGAAAGATCTGTGTCTCTTACAGATACATGTACAGCATAAAATCAATCTGTTGTTCTCTTCATGTAATTGTAGAGGTGGTAATAGTTATCCGTTTATCAGTTATCCTGCTCATATCCTCCCCCATTTTTTTTTGGTTGGGTGACCAATTTTTTAAAATGGTCTAGACTGGGCCGGATATAATTTATCTACTTCTAAATATGACTAAAAATGGATCAACAACCGAATTCCCATTGGATACCAACTTAACTGGGATAAGTATTAAAAATATGACTAAAAATGGATAAAAATCCAAATTCCCATTGGATAGTGGTACTCAGTTAACTAGGATAAGTGTCAAACAATGGATTCCCAATTAAAATAATAAGAAAGATCATGTTTTTGGAACAGGAACAGAAATCTGAGAACTATTTGGAACAGAAATGGTTTTTTTTTTGTTCCCAAAAAGAGTCTGTTCCTGGATGAAAACAAAAACAACAACAACTATGCCTTTATCCCACTTAAGTAGGGTCGGATACATGAATCTATTTACGCCATAATGAACGATCAAGAGTCATTTCCTCAATTAGGTTTAATGTCATCAAATCAGTTCTACTAGTCTTGTCCCAAATTTTTTAAGGTCTACCTCTCCCTGTAATAGCCTCCCACACTTGAACTAAATCGCATTTTCTCACTGGTTCTTCTATGGATCTACTATGCACATGTCCAAACCACCGTAAACGATTTTCTCTTATCTTCTCTTCGATGGGTGCTATTCCTAAATTTTCTCAAATAGTTTCATTCTTAATTTTATCCATTCTCATCTTCCCACTCATTCACCGTACCATCCTCATTTCTATTACACTAATTTTCTTAACATGTTTTTTTTTTACTGCTTAATATTCTGAATCATACAAATGTCATACAAATTTCAGGTCTTATTGTAGTTTTGTAGAATTTTCCTTCGAGTTTCAACGGTATCCTATGATCGCATATCACTCCAACTGTACTTCTCCACTTCAACCATCCTGTCTTGACTCTATGAGTAATATCGTCCGGGAACAGAGACAATTAACCAACCAGAAACAAATTTTTTTTAACACATTTTTGTTTTCGTATTCGGATTTTATGACTAAAATCCGAATGCGAAAAAAAAATGTGTTAAATTTTTTTTGTTTCTAGTTAACAAATGACAACATTTTTTTTTTAATTCTTAGATTTCTGTTTTGTTCTGGGAACCAAAACATAAACAGTTTTTTTATTCTCAATTTTCTGTTTCTGTTCCTGGAATAGAAACAAAAATCTGTGAACAAAAAAAGTGTTTTTGTTCCGCGAAAAATATTATTATTGTTCCTGTATCGTTTCTGTTTCAATGGAAGTTTCTGGTTTTATAATTAATCATGATAGGTTTCAAAATAATTCTGATGTCCTATTTGTTTTCAAAATTTTAGAACAATTGTAAAAATTGAATGATGTACAGATAATTTGGGTTTGCGCACATGTATATTCATATACGTTTCTATCCAACCAATTAGTAAATGGTCGGATTGATACCCAATCGTTGCGTACCCATGTGCGTTGCTGACCACTCCACTTTTACGCATATCCGCCGATTTACCACGTCTATGTAATTGTATGTAATTATGTATTAATGGTTGATAGAGGCTTATGTTTTAGCCAGTTGGATAGCTTCGGGGTATCTCAACTCTAAAACACATAATAACAATATAGTGATATACTGAGGATAGGGAAGCTGATCTATAGCTATTAGTTGACCCACTAAGGATGTGGATGTTGAGCATCACCAGAATCTTGGTGCATCAAAGCTTCTTGTATTTTTAAGCGTGTATCACAGCACTTAAAACTTCATTACCAACAGTTTGGGGACTAGAGTTCCCCTCTCTCTTAATTCCCAAATACAGTGGAACTTTCTGCAGCAAATGAAAAAATATCCTGCACATTGGAACGTTTGCACTCAACTTGTCACTAGATTTTCATATTTTCACATTGATTTTGGGATCATGATATAATATGTTAAGTTTAATGCCCCAGATTTCAACGGTGTGGTGCTAGTGCAGAATTATCTCAACAGAACAGGACGGGAAGAGTGGGCTAGACAGGTAATGTGTTGTATAATGTTATTCAGGGTTGATTTTGTTTTCCTCCACGTCTGATTTTGCTTTCTGCCTGTCCTCCAACCCCCCTCCCTCCCCCCCAAATGTGATGATTAACTAAAACAAATCCAGAGCGAACACCCTCTATTTTCTGTAGCTAAATGTTCTGAGTTTGTCAAGTTACTGGTTTATACCCTTGAATTGGACTTCCTCACCTTCATTCTGCTTTGTATTGAGCTTGATATATTGCGGCAAAAATCACATTATGCTTTCAGTTCTACATCTTAGCATGGATACAGGGACCCATTTTTTTTTTTTTTTTTTTTTTTTTTTTTTTTTTTCGGGTTCTTAAAAAAAAAGGACAAACCATGAAAACAAAAAATCGTGCACCATTATCTGCGGTCAAGGATGTTCAAGAGATTTGAACCTCATGTATAGATTTTTGGCCCATCGCTAAAATACTTTGAAGCGAGAATCTCTCTCCCTCTCCCTTGCCCTCTCTCCATGCATTCATATTGATGTGTCTGTTTTCATTGGTTCAAGAATGATTTATTGTTCAGCTTGCAAATCATCTCCTTTTTTGTGTCATCTAAAATCCTTTTTTTACCATCCAAGTTAGAATTGAGGGGTGAAGCTTATGTAAGAGGCACAATGTAGTTAAAAAAAAAATAGAAAATAAAAGAAACATTAATAGTCCGATGTTGTTTGAATGGAGGAATCATGGGCAGGCATTTGACTACCATTTGCTGAATGACGAATCATTGTACGGCACCTATTGTCCTGTAGGAACAAGAAATTGTTTAGTTTCACTCTCTTGCTGGCTCACACACACGCATAGATGTCTTTGCATAAGAGGTGCCTCTTGCTCAACTGAATGCAGATTGGTCATTGTAATTGGCGGGATACCCAGTCCAGATTTAGGAGACAAGTCTTTATCTCCCATCTGTGATATGCTCATTATTGTAGTTGGGGAGGGGTGTGTGCGTGCGTGTGTCTGATTCCCTGCTTTCAGAATATATGATCATATGGTTATCATTATGTACACAGTTCAGGGACGCTGCGAAGGATAAAGATGATACTGCATTACTTAAAGTCATGTCCAACTATGGTACGTACATTTTTGTAAATGGATAAGAATTATCCAATTGTAGTTAACGATGTCGTAAGAAATGGCTCTTTTGATGGTAGGTGAAGAAGTGGTTACAGCTCTAGGGAGTGAAGTGGATAGGCTGGAGAAGGAAATCCAAGATATTGTTCCTGGAATTCGGCATGTCGATATAGAGGCCCACAATCCGATCGGACCGTCCTCATAATTCACATCCCCTAAATGTGTGAGCATTGTTTATCTTAAATGAATTAATGATTATTGGGCGTTCAACAAAATATGTAAAGGCTAGGCTTCCTGGACCTTTTGTAATGTGATATTGTAAATAGATATTTGGTTACTTTTACTATTCTTCCCTCAACTTTGGTCTCTAAGTTCAACTGGCCTTTATTTGGAGGGCAAGAATGTAATTCACATTATTCTTAATTTGTCCACTAAATCTGAAATACGAAAATAAGAGAAGTGAACGTTTTTGTTGCATCTATTTCAGCAGAACCAACAACAAAAGCAAGCAGGCAAGAATCCTCGGATCAATTCCGTGTGTTATTCTGAAAGCATAACCTGGCACAATCTCACGATGATGTATGGTTTGGTGATGGAAATTCGATAGTTCTATTGATTTTGCCACCAATTCCCCAAATTTGGGACTTATTTCGTCGCCTTTGGAGAAGAATTGAGCTCCCACGTTATTTTGGTTAGAAATGTTGACCGTGAATTTGATTCAATGTCACATGAAGGCAAAACAAGTTCGCTATTTAAATTGGAGAAGTGCTTCTCTCTAGTCGAATTTTGATGTCCAATATCAAGATAATAACATTGAAGTTGTAATCTGAGATTGACCATAGCCCACATTGGTTCCTATGGCTGAAGTTATCGCCAACGATCTCTTGATGCAGCCAGTACCAAAAGGCGTTGAACTAAAATTATAGTTTGAGATGTCTAGAATCGATGGAAGATGATATCGTAGAGGTCGTGTATGATTTTTTTTTTTTAAATATATGAGATTTTCTTATGTTATATTATTGGAAAAATTGCGAATACTATAAAATTATATTCCGGTGCCTAAACAAAGATCATATGCTAAGCAAATATTGTTAAATGTTGAATAAAATATAATAAACTGAACGACAATGAACATGGATATTTACTCTAATAAAAATTGTGAACTTAATCTAGGCTAATTATGAACATGTATTACGACATGTCAATGTAAAATGATCCTGACATTGACTATGTACGTATATAGAATGTAAACTTCAGTCATATGAAAGTGTATAATGACGTGCAAATATATAATAAATTTAGCATTTAATATACAAACATGTTTTATAGACACTACATTTTGTCTCATCCATTTCGACATAAAACGAATTAGGGTTGGTTGAACACATTTAATAGAATAGTTAGGATCTAGAGGTCCTACTTTTAATGTTTGTAAGTTTTATATTCTTAAGCGTTAAGCTAAATTCCAGTACCCTCGGTTTACATTTTGTTTTTTGTTGTGTGAGTTGTAGTGTTAGGCATTTCAGTTATTTTGGAGAATTTTATGCAGAATGTTTTGTCAGTTGAGTCATTATTCAACGTTTAGAGCATAAGAATAAATCGGTTATACACATTTGATATACATTGCAGTCGTTTCTAAGAAGCAAAAAAAAAAAATAGAAAATCAAAAAACTCACAATGGCGTTCAAATAGTGCGTCATGTTGTCTGGACGACCCACCTCCTAAGTGATAGGTTTGGATGCCAGTATTAGCCATTTGGACAATCAATTTTTTGGAGGTGCATCATTCGAACGACTTAATGCACCGTCTAAGGCGGTGGTGAAAGACTTCTAAAACAAAGGGTTTGACTTAAAAATCTTCCTTAATATTTTTAGGATTAGGGACTATTTCTAATGCTACATACTTATTTATCTTTCTTTCTTTTTTTAATAAACCAAGCCTCTAAACTCCCTAGTTTTATGTGGGAAAATAGTGAAATATCTTTTGAAAACACTTGGTTTTTAAAAGCAAAATATTTCTTTGAAAACTCTCCCATTGAATCAAAACTTACGTTTTCAAAGCTTTCAAAGAGTTTTAAACTTCATTCAAGGTTATTTTGAAAACCATTACGACCATACCCTGATATGTGATTATATTGTCCAATTGCACTTGATCGCCCTCTTGGTGGTGATAATGAGATATTAGATATATTTTTTAGCACAAGTTTCTTAGAAAAGATGCGTTTTAGGCTTGAAATCAACAATATATAGGCTGATTCGAACTTGTAAAATATGGAGATTGGGGTAGTGGGTTATGTAGATTGGAACAATTCAAGCTTGCGTACATGGGAGAAGCAGTGCATGGTGTCAAAATCTCAACGAGAGTATCTAACAATGTAACTCTAGAATTATCACGTCGGGTTATTTAAGTCTATTGGTCCAACTCTAATAAAAAAGGGGGTAAATTGGGTAGTGCAAATAATTTACTATTTTTACTTTCCTTTTATTTAGTTTTTAAAACACATGTAAGTGAATTCAACAACCAAGAACAAGTGTTATAGATGTGCAACGGAATATACGAGTAAACAATTAAAGCACAAGTATATAGATAAAGATAGGGATAGAGACAGTAGGGATACAATGATTTATAGTTGTTCGGCCAAGATCTCTCTTAGGTCTAATCCCCTAGCTCATTCAAAGATTTCTAATCCACTATTTCTCTAATGTTCTTCCTTAGTGAAGACCAAAATATTACACCCAAAGGTAAATTATACTTACCTTTTCACACTCCTACTCAAGGTAAATTACGCTTATTTCTTGTCACAATTTCACTCAAGGTAAATTACGCTTATACCTTGTCACAATTCTCTCACTTGAAA
Organism: Eucommia ulmoides; assembly: GCA_016647705.1. Lineage (NCBI taxonomy): Eukaryota > Viridiplantae > Streptophyta > Magnoliopsida > Garryales > Eucommiaceae > Eucommia > Eucommia ulmoides. The sequence goes on from CM028334.1 coordinate 23,846,086, forward strand.
TAACAACCAGGTTTAACCTACAGTTCAAGCCTCCATAATTTCAATTTTATCTTTTGTTTGTTTAGAGGCTAACCTTTGGAGCTTATATCAATCATCTATGAACTAATACATCCTATATTGACCCACTAGGTGCTTACAGAAGTGTGTGTACAATAAATATGATATGCCAAAGAAAGTACACAGATAATCACATAAAATATGTAATCAATTAAATTCACGTGATACAAAGAATCAAAATCAATTTATTCTCAATATTCAATATGTATGATTCTTTACAATGTGAAGTTAAGCCTTTTTAAAGATAGTAAATAGTGCTTTGAAACAGTTGTGAAAACATACAATTAGTTTACCTTGTGTTAGATTAGTTCACAAGGGATTTAAGATTTCAATGAGTAACTTAATCTCGCATGTGGTGCGAGTTTGCTAAGTGTCCAATATACCAAATCTAATAATTTTTTGAACTTCTTGGAAAATACTTATTGAATATCTAATAAAAGCTCTTTATTTATTTATTTTCAAAATGATAGATTTCAATGTGTACGCAAAATTACTTTTATAAAGCTCAATATGAAATCGTAAATTATTAACTAAGTCAACAATATATATGGAAAGATCTAGAATTAAGGATGTGATCAATATAAACAAGTTTTGATACAAGTATGTTCACAATGAATTCCACAGTAAACCCAACTCATCAGTAATGTTTAGAATGTGTATGTAGTAGATTGTACTAGAATTGAATTGATCTTGGCTAGAATTCTCCCAAGATAGCATTAATTTGATTTGGAGATTTCTCTTATAAAGGCTCACTATAGTGTCTATCTCAAATCTTCACTCTTTTAGTAAACGTAGTGTTTTACAACACTATTTCACCCAATGTAGTGCTAGGAGTATTTAACATACAAGAATTCATAAAACTTGTGCCAAATCATTGTACATAAATCTAATTTATGTCTGTAAAATGTTTGGAACAAATCGGATTGAAAAATAAGTCAAATTTGAATTTAAATGAATGGATTTAAACTAGCTCTAAGATATTGGGTTAACCGATTACTCAAATTGATTGATTGGTTATCAAAACTAATGAGGTTTTGGTCCATTCGGTAGACCAGATGTTGGATTCCATTGATCGATTGCATGTGGGATGCGATTTTTAACTTTCTAGACAGATCGATCGACTAATCGGGCAATTTGGTTGACCGATTTCTCAGGTACAGGGACTATACTAACATTCTGCCCAAATTGGTTGATTTTTCGATTATTTGATTTATGCAGGAAATGTTTTTTTATGGGATTTTGTAGCCAGATTTTAACATATTTTGACTTTGATTTTTAAACCAACTTTTTTCCAAATTAAATATGGAACTCTAAGTCACTTTTATCATGATCAATACGATTCTAATACCTCCTAAGCATGTTCAAAATATAAATAAAATATGTATGAGAGTGCGTGCACTTCCTAAGGACTCGTACGTGCATGTTCTTATATCGAGAGTGTTGTTACCTTAAGTTACCATCCATAGACATTCTTATTCACCTCTTCAACTCTTCTTGATGGATTTCCTATGAAATCAGTCACTCAAGAGTTGTTTTAGGGTTAGTATATAATGGCATATAAAAATGGGATAATGGGCCATTAGTCCCAAATAACAAACCTAATTTTAAAAAAGTCTTGCTTAAGGCATAAGATTTGATTTAGTCCTTTAAGTTTGTTTTGCTTGAGTTTTAGTCCCGCAAGTATAGGTATTGTAGGGATTGTAGAGAGATCTGTGGTGGGTAAATTCATATTATAGTGAATATTAGTTACAATTTAATAATTATTATATATTACATATATCTGTGTATTTTTTGTTATATGTACTTATATAATATTAGTTATACTTTACAAATTACATGTATTTGTGTAATATTTGTGATATTTAACAAATATTACACACAGAAATTAGTTTAATATTAGTTACATGTATTTGTGTATATTTAGTTACATGTAACTAATTACATGTATTTTGTGTAATTTTTATTACATCTAATAAATGTTTACACACAAATTAGTTACATGTTACAAAATACAATAATATTTGTTACATCTACTAAAAATTTACACACAAAATAGTTGCATGTAACTGCCCGTGTGTATTGGGCTTCCGCCTTTTTTAAATACGTCAGATTAAAACACAAGTTGCCTCTACCTCTAGGACTTTTTTAAAATTAAGAGTGAAATAAGGAACTTGCCACCGAATACCCCTATAAAAATTCAAGTATTTTAATTATTTGCCGAGCATTCACTGAATCACGTATAATAGCTCGCAGAATCACCTATAATTAATTATATTTAATCATCATATAAATCATCAAATCACATATAGTCAATTATATATAATCAATCACCTAATTTAATATGTGAGTGATATTATTTTGACATATATATTACTCTAACATGTATAATTTCTATTACATATTTAATCTATTATTATACAATCTATTACGCTATTAGTATGACATCATCAAAACCTAATATTCCAATAATGCGTTTAAGACTCCCAATGATAGGGATATGATGAGACAGATTCCATATGCTTTAGGAATTAAAACTCTCATGTATGATATGCTATGTACTAGGCCTATATCAATCATGATGTATGATTGACCAGTATATATCAAGCGAATCAAAGCATTGAATAGCGCATAGTTGTAAAATCTATCATGAAGTGCCTGAGAAGAACTAAGGACAATTTTTTTATTTATAGAGGATGAGAACTAAAAGTTAAAGGATATATTAATTTGAATTTTCAATCTAACATGGATGACTAAAAATCCATTTCAGGGTTTGTATTTATCCTGAATAGTAGGACCATTAACTAAAGGAGTTGTAAGCCAACGACAATTGCAGATTCCACTGTTAAGGCCAAGTGCATTACCTCATCGGATTCAACTAATAATGGAGTCTAATTTAAGAAATTCATCACAAAACTTGGTGTGGTTTCTGCAATTGAGTCATCAAAACCTTTGTATTGTGAGAAGAATTAAACTATAGCTCAGGCAAAGAAGCTCATGTCTAATTATAAATCAAAAGAGTTAGAGCAGTGCTTTTATTTGATTACCGAGATTGTACAAAGAGAAAATGTTTGCACTAGGAGAGTAAACATATCAAACAGTGTTTAGGGCCTATTCATTAAGACTCTAACTTTACAGCAGTTAGATCGACATCTTGAAAAGATGTGGATTGGATATAGTAGTAGTGAAAAATTATTGGAGATACAGTCAATCCAATTATATTTATATAGAAGTATATAAAATTACAGTGTTAAGAATAAAATTATATTTTTTGTATTTTATATTCTTGTATTGTACATATATATGGTTGTTGGATACCATGGATATATAGTTGATGTTGTAGCTTTTAAAGTTGAATTAAAAGAATGAGCTTAAAAAAATGGTAATTAATATCGTAAATTGTTTTAGTCAATATAATTACTAAATTGGTGCTTAATAATTCGGTTAGATTAGTTTGTAGAGTATTTTCACTATTAAGAACAGTGAATCTCAAAATCATTAATCTAATATACGAGTTCTTTACTTAATTGGGGCTAAAAGATACTCAATTTACCTGACTGATGCTAGTTTGCACTATATTACGGAAATAAAGCAAAACTTTCGTAGAACGGCGGGGTTCAAAAAAATAATTACGAAACCGGCCTTAAAAGGGTCAGCTTCTTTGTGATCGCAAGGACTACTTTTTAGAGCAGCCCTCGCCCCCAATTGTTTTTGTCTTTAAATTGTTAAATAATTTTCAAATTTCATTTTGTGAGATAATGTAATTTGTAAAATTTATTTTCAATTACTTTTGAAAAAAAAAATTTACTTTTTTTAAATTATAATTATATGTCTTTTTTTTTTTTTAATCCGTAAATATTAAATGTTATAATAATTTTAAAAATCATATTATTATTTTTTTAAATTTGTTAAATAATTTTAAAATCTAATTTTTAGAAATAACTTAATTTGTAAAAAATTTACAAATTAAACCCTAAAAAGAATTACTTTTATGAAAATATTTTATTTATTTATTTTTCTATCTGTAAATATTAATATTACTATATCTTAATCATTTTGGGCTATGTAAACTCAATTCAAAAGCTGATGATACTTTATATATCAAAAAATTCTTTTAAAAATGAAAATTTGATATATATTTTAATTCTCTTATGATACACTTTAAAGTATATATCAATTTTTTCTTACTTATTATAATTTATTTATTTTATATAAAAACTCAAACAAAATTATATTATATTTAAAAATATTTATTTACATAAACAAATTTTACAATTATTAAAAAAAATAATATAGAAGTCGGCCGAGAGTGGGTCGGCTTGGGACTGAATTTTTTTAAATAATTGTAAAATTTGTTTATGTAAATATATATTTTCAAATATAATATAATTTTTTATAAGATTTTATATAAAAATGAATTGTAATAAGTAAGAAAAAAATTGATATATAATTTAAAGTATATCATAAGAGAATTAAAGTATATATCAATTTTTCCTTTTTTAAAAATATTTTGATATACCAAGTATCATCAACTTTTGAATTGAGTTTACATGGCACAAAATGATTATTACATAGTAATATCAATATTTACAGATAGAAAATAAATAAAGAAATTTTTTTCATAAAATTAATTCTTGTTAGGGTTTAATTTGTAATTTTTTAAAAAAATTAAATTATTTCAAAAAATTAGATTTTAAAATTACTTAACAAATTTTTTTTTAAAAAAAAAAAATAATTTTTAAAATTATTATAACATTTAATATTTATATTAAAAAAAAAAAAAAAGACATAATTATTATTTTAAAAAAGTCATTTTTTTAAAAGTAATTTAAAATAACTTCTACAAATTACAATATCTCACAAAAATAAAATTTGAAAATTATTTAACAATTTAAAAACAAAAACAATTGAGGGAGGCGAGGGCCTTGGGTTTGGGCAGGGGCTACTCTAAAAGCAACCCTTGATGGACAAAGGGCTGCCACAGTGGCTACCCCCTCCAATCACAAAGAAGCCAGCCCTTTTAGGGCCAGTTTCTTAATTATTTTGTTAAACCCGGTTATTCTATGACCTTTTTGCTCTATTTTCATAATATATTACAAACTAGCATTAGTCAAGTAAATTGATAATCTTTTAGCCCCAGTTAAGTAAAGAACTCCCAATATACTAAAACAACTGCAAGGGAACTAGTTAGAAATTGCAAGGGACTAAACATGATCATACTAGGCATTTGATTATAGAAAAAATTACTCAATATCAAAATGGAATATCTGGATTATAAGTGTTTTTTGGAAACCCTCTTGGGTATTTCTTTCTTTTGTTTTAGTTTCTCGTGGAGTTTTAGGGTTTCCCCTTTCTCTTTCTTCTTTCTTCATTTTAAGGTGGGACTTTCATGTTCGAGGGGATTTCTTATGTAGATCTTACACGTTTTTAGGGAGATCCGTTAGATATGAAGCATGGACACTAACATGCGGTACAGACATGACACGGACACGGCAACATCATAATTTCTCAAAAATCCCGACACAGACACGGCAATTACACGTCAATAAATAAATAAATATTTTTATATACGTTAGCCTAATTAATGAAAGACATGTGTCATTAAGCAAATTCATTCAACAAAAATCATTGAGCTAATAATCATAAATTCGAAGTTCAAACTAACATTCACATTTAAAACTTCCCATAAATAATAGTAAGAAGGACACAAAAAATGCTCGAGATCGATTGATTGATTATTATATTCACACCCTCCATCAATAAATAATACGGTTAGTTTTCTGTCATTCTCATTTCTCGTTTTTCCAATTGCTAAGGACCCATTTAATACGGTTATTTAGTATAAAATTACAAAATACACCCCTTAAACAATAATGTAATTAAAGTAAGTTAATATAAAATTACAAAAGTGACCCCTTCCCTCCGCAAAATTCACGACATGGCTTATCGAAGTGTCTGACATGTTCATTTCACGTGTCAAAATAAAAAATAAAAATTTTGGACACATGTTGGTGCTTCCTACTCTGTTAGTGTTCTTGCTGATTTCCAGCATACCGGTTGTACTGGTTCAATAGCCGTTGGGTTCTCATGCATGTAACTTAAGACTTTAAATCAAAGGCACCTTCGATCATTTTCAATTACACAACGAAGACCCTCTATCATTTTCATAATACACTGGATATTCCTTTTTCATTTTAGATTTTTAATTCAAGTCTATTTCCGCCCCAAAAATTTGATTTCTTCATTAATTGATGATATTACCCTTATGTGAGGCAAGAAGACTAAAATGCCCTGTAGTTAAAATCTAAATAAACTGAAAACACCTATAATTATTATTTTTCCTTTTTTTATTGTTTATTATTTCCTATTCTTGTATTAAAACAACTCCCCTTGTGGGTATTTTATGCTTTATTCTTTACACAGCGGTCCCAAAACCGGGTAAAGGAGAAGGGTTGCGTTAGGTAGTTAACAGCCTGCGTAAAACTTTATCAAAACTCTTATGACATGAATCTGAATACATTAAATGTTGAGGCGTTCCCTACTTGCAACGCGCTACATTACGACCTCACGAATGTAATAAGAAATGAGCAAGGGTGGGCTAGGGCGTCGCTCAAAAGCGACGCCCCATGTTTTCACCCAGATATGGTGTCAAATAATCAATGGTTTCCATATTATGGTGGATGGATGCGGATAAAGAAGTTAGTCCATGAGAATAGGCTTAGATTAGCCACTTGGGATGTAGGTACTTTGACGGGTAAGACTAGAGAATTGGTGAGCGTGATGAATAGAATGGAGATTAATATTCATTGCTTGCAGGAAACTAAGTGGGTTGGAGAGAGGTCTAGAGAAATTGAGAGTACGGGGTATAAGTTATGGTATACAGGGAAGGACAAACATAGGAATAGGGTGGGTATTATGGTAGATAAGGATTTAAAGGATAACATGGTCGATATTAAAAGAATTAGATATGGGATGATGGTTATGAAGGTGGTGGTTGGAGGGGAGGTCATTAATGTTATTAGTTTTATGCTCTCCAAGTGGGATTGTAAGAAGATATTAGATGAGAATTTTGGGAGAATATGGACGAAGTTATTCTAAGTATACCTAACCAAGAAAAAATATTTATTAAGGGAGATTTGAATGGACATATAGGGAAAAAAATGGGGGCTTTCGAGAAAGTATATAGTGGTTATAGATTTGAGGAGAAATGCAATGGGTGAGATGATTTTAGATTTTGCTATAGCGTATGATTTAGTTCTTCTAAATATATGTTTTAAGAGGAGATGTGAGCACCTTATCACATTTAAGATTGGATAGAAGAATAGCCAAATAGATTTTGTCCTTACTAAAATGGGATCATTTAATATGTAAGGACAGTAAAATCATACACAGAAAGGGTATTGCTACCCAACATAGACTGATGGTAATTGATTTCAAGTTTTAGGGGTACAAATGGGAATTTAAGATAAGTAGGCATGCAAGAATACGTTGGAGAGATCTAAGAGGTGAGAAGATGGAGTAATAATGATGAGTTATGTAAGAAACACGAGGAAGTGAACAAATTGTGGGGTGATATGGCGAGTCATATTAGAGAGATAGGAAGAGATGTTTTAGAAGTTTTTGGATGAGAGGGACCATAATATAAAAACAAAAAATGGTGGTAGAATGAGGAGGTCCACAAAGCCATTCGTGAAAAGAAAATAGCTTATAAAGAATGACAAAAAAATCAAAGTAGGGAGAGTTGGGATAAGTATAAACATGCAAAGACGGAGGCAAGAAAAGTAATTAAAGAATCAAAATTTCAGGCGTACAATAATTTGTATAAAAAAAAAAGATACAAAAGCTGGAGAAATTCGCTAAGCGACGTGAACAAAACACTATAGATATAGAAAGTGTCAAATGCATCAAAGAAATATGAGAAGGTCCTAGTGAAGGATGAAGAGATTATGGAACGATGCTTATAATTTATTCAATGAGAACAACACTAGGAATCTAAATTAGAATTGCCTAGTTTACCTTCATATATTATTTATAAGTTTCATAAAAGAATTAAAGTTTTGGAAGTTAGAATAGCACTAAAGAAGATGAAGATTGGAAGAGCAATTGGGGCCAGATGAGATATATAGAGGTGTGGAAAGGTTTGGGAGATCTTGGGATAGAGTGGCTGACTAGACTTAATGTATCATCTTTAAATCATTACCTCTTCGTTCTAGTAATGGATGAGCTCACAAAACATATTCAAGATGGAATACTTTGAAGTATATTATTTGCAGATGACATAGTACTAGTTGATGAAAATAGAAGAGAACCAACTTGGATTTATGAACAGTCGATCAACTGTTGAAGCTATCTATTTACTCAGGAGATTAATGCAAAAATATAAAGAGAAGAAGAAAGATTTAGATATGATATTTTTGGACCTGAAAAAAGACTTATGATCGGGTACCTAGAGAAGTTTTGTGGTAGGTGTTAGAAAAGAAACATGTATCCATTGTATATATTGAAGTAATTAAGGATATATATGAAATTATAGCCACTAGTGTTCAAACAGAAGCAAACAATATTTATGCATTTCCTATTAATATAGACTCACATCAAGTATCATTTTTAAGTCATTACCTCTTCGTTCTAGTAATGGATGAGCTCACAATACATATTCAAGATGGAATACCTTAAAGTATGTTGTTTGCGGATAACATAGTACTAGTTGATGAAAATAAAATAGATCTTAGTACTAGGTTAGAAAGATAGAGAGAAGTCTTAGAGTCTAAAGGTTTTAAGATTAGTAGAAGTAAGCCAGAATACATGCATTACAATTTTAGTAATGCCCAAAGAGATGATGGTGCAATCAAAATTGGAGATAGGGAGGTGCCAAAAGTATATCATTTTAGATATTTATGTTCAATGATTCAGAGCAATGGTGAAATAGATGAGGATATTACTCATAGTGACAAGGTAGGATGGTAGAAGTGGAGAAGTGAAGTTGGGGAGATATGCAATCATAGAATACCATTGAAACTCAAAGAAAAATTCTACAAAACTGCAATAAGACCGGCGCTTCTATATAGTTCAGAATGTTAGGTAGTAAAAATAAAACATGTTTAGAGAATTGGTATGACAAATATTTGGATGCTACGGTAGAGGAATGAGAAGACGAGAATGAATAAAATTAAGAATGAAACTATTAGAGAGAATTTAATAATAACAACCATCGAAGAGAAAATGAGAAAAAATCGTTTACGGTGGTTCGAACATGTGCATAGAAAACCCATAGAAGCACCAATTGAAAATGCGATTTAGTTCAAGTGGAGACTATTAAAAGGAGATGTTGGCCTAAGAAAACTAGGGACGAGACTATTAGAATTTATTCGATGACATTGAACATAACTGAAGAAATAGCGTTTGATCGTTCATTATGGTGTAAACGAATTCATGTAGCTAACCCTACTTAAGTGGTACAAAAGTGTTGTTATTATTGTTGTATTCTTTTACTGAAACTCGAAAAATTCTTTTTTATCACTTCAAATAAATACACTGTTATTGTGAAGGGTTAGTGGGCAAGGTTAAAAATTAGAGTGCCAATAGTTTTTTCCTGATTGATTAAGTTATTAACCAAATGCAATCAAAAATAAAATAAATCAATAACCGAAAACAAAACAAAAAGAGAAAAAGAACATGTAGATAGCAGAACCCTAACTCCCAAGGGCTCTCTTTCTCTCTACGCTTCCTCCCGTCCACGATACTAGAGTCACCAGACCACTGTAGTTGCTACTTATTTTTATTTTTTTCTTGTTTCTATTTTTTCTTCTTTTTTTGGTTTTATTTTTTGAATTATTTTAACATTAAGGATATATCAGCCATTCCATGTGTAAATATTTTTAAATTTATTTTTTTCTCTTCATTCTTCCATTAGTATGACATGAATCCAAAGATATTAAACGTTGGGGCGTTCCCTACTAGTGACGTGCTACATTTTCACCGTCCGGATGTAGTGAATAATGGGTTAGGGTGGGCTAGGGTATTGCCCGGAAGCAACGCGCTATGTTTTCGCCCGGATACAGTATCAAATGAACGAGGGTTGTTGCATTATAGTGGATGGGTGCGGATAAAGAAGTTAATCTGTGAGAATAGGCTTAGATTGAAAACTTTAAATACAGGAAGGCTAACAGATAAGACTCGAGAATTGGTGGATGTGATGTGTGGGAGAATGATTAATATTCTATGCCTGCAGGAAACTAAGTGGGTTGGAGAGATATCTAGAGAAATTGAGAGTTCGGGATATAAATTATGGTATACAGGGAAGAACAAGTATAGGAATGGGGTAGGCATCATGGTATATAGGGATTTAAAGGATAGCGTTGTTAATATTAGAAGGATTGGCGATAGGATGATGGTTATGAAGCTGGTGATTGGAGGGGAGGTGATTAACGTTATTAGTGTATACGCTCCCCAAGTTGGACTGCAAGAAAATGTTAGATGAGAATTTCAGGAGGAGATGGACGAAGTCGTTCAAAGTATACATAACCAAGAAAAAATATTTATTGGGGGAGACTAGAATGGATATGTCAGGAAGGAAATGGGGACTTTCGAGAAAGTACATGGTGGTTATGGATTTGGGGAGAATAATGTAATGGATGAGATAATTTTAGATTTTGCTATAGTGTATGATTTAATTCTTCTAAATACATGCTTCTGGAAAAGGGATGAACACCTTATCACATTTAAGAGTGGTCAGAGGAATAGTCAGATAGATTTTGTCCTTACTAGAGAGAGTGATCATTTAATATGTAAGGACTGTAAAGTCATACCCAGAGAGAGTATTTCTACCCAACATAGACTAATGGTAATTGATCTCAAGTTTCAAGGGTGGAAACGGGAGTCTAAGATAAGTAGGCATCCAAGAATATGTTGGAGAGATCTAAGAGGTGAAAAGATGGAATTGTTTAAGGATAAAATTAGCAATGATGTGTTATGGAAGAGACATGAGGATGTGAACAAAATGTAGATTGATATGACGAGTCGTATTAGAGAGATAGGAAAAAAAATAGGAGTTTGTAGAGGAAGCGAACCACGATATAAAGAAAGTTAGCGGTAGAATGAGGAGGTCCAAAAAGTTATTCGGGACACAAAAATAGCTTATAAAGAATTGCAAAAATATCGAAGTCGGGAGAGTTTGGAGAAGTATAAACATGCAAAAACGAAGGCAAGAAAAGTAATTAAGGAATCAGAATTTAGGGCGTATGATAATTTATATCAAAAGTTAGATACAAAAGATATATATATATATATATATTTAAACTTGCTAGGCGACGTGAACAAAAGACTAGCGATATTGGAAGTGTCAGATGCATCAAAGACACTGATGAAAAAGTAATGGTGAAAGATGAGGAGATTACGGAATGATGGAGAAGTTATTTTTATAATTTATTTAATGAGAATGACGTTAGGGAATCTAGACTAGAGCTGCCTAGTTTATCGTCAGATAAGATTTATAGGTTTCATAATTAGGGCTTCTGAAGTTAAAATAGCACTAAGGAAGATGCGAACTGGAAAGGTTGTAGGGCTAAATGAAATCCCTATAGAGGTGTGAAACAATATGGGAGATATTGGATAGAGTGGTTTACTAGACTTTTCAATGACATTTTGAGAATTAAGAGAATATCTTACGACTGGAGGAGGAGTATCTTAGTGCCCATCTATAAAAATAAAGGGGATATTCAAAGTTACACGAACTATCGGGGCATAAAACTTATGAGGCATACTATAAAACTTTGAGAGAGAGTGATAGAATATAGAATAAGACATGAAACGAGCGTAGAAGAGAACCAATTTGGATTTATGCCCAACCGATCAACCACGGAAACTATCTATTTACTCTGCAGATTAATGGAAAAATATAAAGAAAAGAATAGAGATTTACATATGGTATCTGTGGACCTGGAAAAGGCTTATGATAGGGTACCCAAAGAAATTGTATAGTAGGTACTAGAAAAGAAACGGGTATCCAATGTATACATCGAGGTAATTAAAGATATGTATAAAAGTATAGTCACTAGTGTTTGAATAGGAGGAGGCAATATTTGTGCATTTCCTATTAATATAGGTTTACACCAAGGATCAACTTTAAGTCATCACCTCTTCGTTCTAGTGATGGATGAGCTTTCAAAACATATTCAAGATAGAGTACCTTGAAGTATGTTATTTGTGGATGACATTGTATTGGTGGACGAAAGTAGAATAGGTCTTAATACTAAGTTATAAATATGGAGAAAAGAATTAGAGTCTAAAGGTTTGAAGGTTAGCAGAAGTAAGACTAAATACATGCATTGAAATTTTACTAATGCCAGGAGAGACGGTGGTGCAGTCAAAATTGGAGATAAGGAGGTGCTGAAAGTTGATCGTTTTAAATATTTAGGTTTAATGATTCAAAGCAATGGTGAAATCGAGGAGAATATTACGCATAGAATCAAGGCAGGTTGGTAAAAGTGGTGAAGTGCAGTTAGAGTGATTTGTGATCGTAGGATTTAGTTGAAACTTAAAGAAAACTTCTATAAAATTGCTATAAGACCAACGCTTCTTTATGGTTCAAAATATTAGGCGGTAAAAATAAATCATATCCAAAAAATTGGGGTGAAAAAAATGAGGATACTGCGGTAGATGAGTGGGAAGACAAGAATGGATAAAATTAAGAATGAAACTATTAGAGAGAATTTAGGATGGCACCCATCGAAGAGAAAATTAGAGAAAATCATTTACGATGGTTTGGGCATGTGCATGAAAGACCTATAGAAGCACCAGTGAGAAAATGTAATTTAGTTCAAGTTTAGGAGATTACTAGAGGGAGAGATAGACCTAAGAAGACGTTGGATGAGACTATTAAAAATGATTTGGAGACATTAAACCTGACAGAGGGGATGACCCTTGATCGATCTCTATGGCGTAAATGGATTCATGTAGCTGGCCCTACATAAGTGGGACAAGGGCTTAGTTGTTGTTGTTGTATTCTTCCATTAATAGTAGGCATGGTAGAGTAACTGTAAGTGTCAAATCTTCGAGATAGGATATTTATGGTATTATGTAAATGACATAATCTTCGTAGTATCTATATAATAAAACAACCCGCCACACATTTTTAGAACATATTTTTAAAATTATTTAGGAAAGAATATCTAATTCTTCATCTATCTATCTCTCAATTATCTGATTCATCTCTCTCTCTCAATTCTTTCTATTTTTTAATAGTTTTTTTCTCAGGTTAATGTTACTAAAATCCTCTCTCATTTCTTAAAAAAAAAAAAAACAATGACATCCATTCAAATATTTGAACTAACAATGAAACCTCTTGCACAAAAATAAAAAAAAAATAAAAAATTACTATTTTATCTTTTATCATCAGTAAAGAAAATAAAAAATAAAGAAAAAAACTATTGTGCCCTTTATTTAAAATAAATTTATTTTTATTTTTAATAATTAAATGCAAGAATATTGACTTCAATAATCTTTTTTTTTTTTTTTTAGCAATTTTAATTTTTCTTTTTATTTTCATTTTTCCGCCCTATAATAAACGCAAATAGCTAAATTTAACCAATATGTTGCCTCCTACGGACCACCCCACTGGCAACCACCACTGCCATTTCTAAAAACATCATTATCTTCCATCATCATTAATGTTACACCCCACCCTGGGCCCCCAACACTCGAGGTCAGGCATGACCTCGACTTAATGTTACTCAACTAGAAACAAACGAATACGTAACATTTTATATAATCGGAATGTTATTTTTAATCTAATATTTACATAACTCGAAATTCAGTAGTTACACATATCCACTATATCATCACAACCCACAAAAGTCTAATCCACTCATTACCCAAAACAGTCCTAACTACCTCAAACTGATGCCACCCTCCAGTTCTATCTAGCGCCAGTAGTGGACCCATCTCTAACTGAGGTACCTGAGATAAAATATTTTATCGATATACTATCTTCATAATATAAAAATAATTTATGGATCAAGTACATTTGTTAGAATCCACTTTTTTTAAAACAGAATCCATTTTTTTCAAAATAAAATATAATCACAGTGATATTTTTCAAAACAAAATATAATCGCACTGAACAATAATGAAATTCTTTAATATAAATCAAGCAATAAAATTCCTTTTATGTAATAAAATACTAGAAACATATTTCCCTACTAATCATAGGATCGTTTCACCTCACGATCGAGAGTTATAACAGTACTGTAACATTTATAACTATGCAATATAAGGTTTTTATCAGTGTCAAGGTCACTCAATATCTCCAATGGTATGAGCCAACGCGTGGTATAAACCACCATATCATGATGATAATCATCATCATCAACAACTACCACCACCTGCAGACTTGCCCTTTTATCAAGTCACAACACAACGTCCTACAAAACATATTTTTCCTATTAGGACCAATAACATCCCGCAGGACATACTCTCCTGTTAGGACCATACTATGGCGTAGTAGTATAATAATCAAAATCACATTTCATATTTAACCATTTACTTGATCCATTTAACGTTATAAAATAATTCATTTTAATAAATCTTTTATTTTTACATTTTAGTACGGAAATAAAATTTGGCAATTTAAAGACAATACACTCACCTCGATATTTCCACTACTTACCGTCGTAATACTGACGGGGTTAGCATCGGCTGTGAACTTTTAGGTGTGGAACTTGGGCTAGTGTAGAGAGAAAGAGTAAAAATGGTAAAGAGAGCGAGCGAGCGAGAGAGAGAGAGAGAGAGAGAGAGAGAAATTAGTAAATTGAAAGAGGAAAAAGAAAACCTATGTATATGTGTGCTGAAAAATTTCCACCGCTATTCTCTCTCTCTCTCTCTCTTTTTATTTATTCATTTTTTATTCTTTTGCCAAGTGTTGCCATGTGTCAACTTCTTATCATGGTTTTGAAAACTAATGAAATAAATATTTCATCCACCCTCCCCCACTTGAATCTTTAAGTATCAATTTAAGCACAATAGTTAAAATTAACACTTTAAAATAACAATTCCCCCCCCCCCCCCCCCCCCAAAAAAAAAAATCTTAAAACTAAACTTTTTTAACTATCATAATAATCCCTAAAAGTTTTTAAACTAAGGGTTTGAATATCGCAATAACCCCTAAAATTTTTAAAGTAAAATTTAAATGACACAATGGACCCTATTATTTTCAAAATGTTCTAAAATGAAAATAAAAATATGCACCTGTAGGAAGATTTGGGTTTTACAATCCTTCTCCCCTAAAAAAGATTTCGTCTCAAAATTTAGGTACCTCAAACGAATAAATGCAGACATTTATCCATCATCTCCTTCTTTTTTCCACGTTGCCTCTTACACAGAGTTGGTCCGCTATAGCAATTTGACCA
This sequence comes from Eucommia ulmoides, assembly GCA_016647705.1. Taxonomy (NCBI): domain Eukaryota; kingdom Viridiplantae; phylum Streptophyta; class Magnoliopsida; order Garryales; family Eucommiaceae; genus Eucommia; species Eucommia ulmoides. Next base: position 23,861,544 of record CM028334.1, read on the forward strand.
ACGGAATTATTTTTGTTCGCAACACTTGATCTTTAAGGTTTAAAATCTGCACCGGCTCCTTAATGTATGACAAGTCTTCCTTTAATTCAATCGCCTGAGAAGCCAACACGTTCGAAGGGTCTGGCATATATTTCTTGAGTATCGAAACGTCAAAAAAAAAAAATCGTGCAATCGAGACAACTCTAGCGGTAGGTCTAATCGATAGGTCGTTGTACTGACCCTTTCTAAAATCTCGTATGGTCTGATATACTTCAGACTTAACTTTCCCTTCTTCCCAAATCTTATTATAACTTTCTACGGAAATATACGTAAAAACACGTAATCACCTACTTCGAATTCCAACTCACGTCTACGCTTGTCAGCATAACTCTTTTACCGACTCTAAGCAATCTTCATTTTTTCCTGAATCACTTTCACCTTTTCCACTGTCATCTGAGCTATGTCAGGCATCGACAATTTTTGTTCCCCAACTTCAGTCCAACAGACTGGAGTTCTTCATCTTCTACCATAAAACACTTCATATAGTGTCATTTCAATTGCCGAATGGTAGCTATTGTTATAGGCAAATTCCATCAACATAAAATGATCATCTCAGCTATTGGGAAATTCTAGAACGCAACATCTCAACATATCATCTAGTGTTTGAATTGTACGCTCTAACTGGTCGTCAGTCTGAGGATGAATAGAAGGAAACAATTGAGTGGTTAAAGAATTTTTCCACAAGAGCCTTAAATATTGGAAAGATATGAAAAACATCAGATTTCCTTGTCATAGGATAGAATCAAACATATTTTGTATAATGATCCACAAAAATATGATAATATTTAAAGCCATCAATAGAATCTATAGGAGAAGGTCCATAAATTTCATACACAATAGAGGGATCCGATAGATTTTCTTCCCACTCCATCAAAATAAATGGAGTGATTAAAGAATTTTTCCACAAAAGCCTTAAATTTTGGAAAGATATGAGAAACATCAGATTTCCTTTTCATAGGATAGAACCAGACATATTTTGTATAATAATCCACAAAAATGAGATAATATTTAAAGTCATCAATAGAATATATAAAATAAGGTCCCCACACATCAAAATAAATGAATTCCAGAGGTCGCGTCGATGTTATTGAAGAAATTTGAAAGGAAGTCTTGTGCATTTTATTGCACTTACAGGAATTACAGAAATTTTTTGAAGTGTTTGATGGAATAGATATGTGTACGGCGAGCATTTGTTACACGCTCGCATATTGACTACTCGCAAGTGTATGAGGTCAAAATTTTAGTATAATGTGATCTTGAAAGATCAGGTATCGTATCCACAAGGATTGGTGGTCGTTATTATCGAGTACCCTAATTATCATGACCTAATTTTATCTAGGCGATAAAAAAATATATTTAATTAATTAATTAAACTAATACTAATATAACATAAATTAACTATACTAATATAATGAGATGTTTTAGGAGAAAGAATTGTCTAGGGATTAACACAGTTTACAAATACGTGTTCGATCTCGATTAACTTACATTTACGGTGTTCGACCTATTTGGCAATCTCAGTTCGTAAACTCCCCCGCCACCTCTCACAAGTGTAAGACGGGGGAATACATGACTTCGTGTCAATGAAGAAGTCCCCCCCAATATCTTAACGACCCTAGGTCACATGAGTCTCACTCCAACGTCATTGATTGCATACAATCCAACATCCAGACCGAGTTATTGGATCGTCGCGTTATGTTTATCCTATCGACAATCTCAGTTCGTAAACTCCCCCACCACCTCTCCCGAGTGTAAGACGAGGGAATACGCGACTTCGAGTCAACGAAGAAATCCCCCTCAACGTCTTAACGACCCTAGGTCACGTTGCCCCAACGTCATCGATTGTACACAATCCAACTCCCTCATAGGTTATTGGATCGTGGCGTTCGTTTACCCTAGTCCGAATCCCGGGTTACCTCTTTCGAGTGTCAAACCCGGTATTCTCCGAATATCATTCTAAGCATAATAAACAAACAATACGGCAAACATAATCAAATTACGAAGAACAAATATAAACGCAACACCGAAATCATACGAATCACATATTTATAAATATATTGTTAATCCCTATACAATCCACGTTTAACTAACGGCCATAACCGTATTTACAAGAAAGCACGAGCTAAATATGCTTACAAATTCCTAAGTTAAAGGAATAAAGGAAGAAATCGAAGAACTTAGCCTATATCTGAAGATTCGGCGCTTGAACTGTTCAACAATCGCTTCACCGTCTTCCTCCACCTTGGGATGTGAGCTCCCCCTCTAAAACTTCTCTACCTACTCTTAGATATATTCTAAGGGGCTCAAAATGGTCGGAGAGAGCTAGAGGAGAGGAGATGAGAGGATATTTATAGGGAAAATATCTAAACAAAATATTTAAACTGTGCATAGGTCACCGCCGCAGTGGTGAGTAGGTCAGTTGGCTAATCGCCTCGGCGGTGAAGAAGGCGATGGACTTGGTTGACATCCTGCATTTTCACCGCTGCGGCGGTGGACGTTCAGCAAGATAAGCCATTCTCTGCATTTCCACCGCCCCGGCGGAGGTCTGGACGTCACAGCGGTGGGCTTCTTTCAAAATATTGCCGCCTTGCTAGTTTTTCCACCGTTCTTCAACCGTTTTTAGTTCGATCTCATCATTTTCGCTCCAGTTTCCTATCTTTTTGCCCCCACACACCTGTTTTAATACAAAAAGAATAAAAACTAATTAAAACATATAAAAACGCTATAAAAATTACTCTAAAATTAACAAAATTGGTTTGGAAATATATAGGTAGATCACAGCTATCAATATGCCAAGCAAATGTAAAGTGCAACGCAAAATAGGAGAAAAAGGGTAACCAAGACGACAATGCCATTGTGAAATAGTGGAGATTTCGGTGAAGTTGACAGTTGGTGAAGAAGTAGTAGACAATGCTTGTGGTAATGGCCACTCATAAACACCATCCTTAGGTTTCCCTTTTACTAGAGGCTCCTACGTGTTGTAATCCTTGACAACAAAAGAAAATGTGATAATTCAATAGTTACATTATTTGTAGAGCATAATTGATAAACAGAGACAAGACTCCTCTTCATTCAAGGGACACAAAAAACATTATTAAGATATAAAGGTCTAGAATAAGAATGTAGAGAGAGAGATCCAGAATGTGTCACTGTCAAATTTTTACCATCACCCAGTATCACATCTTCACCACCATCATAGTCAGAATGAAGAGAAAAGTTTTGAAGATCCGCAGCCACATGGTAAGACGCACCCAAGTCGACCAACCAATTGGAATTATTGTTGGTGGCGGTTTGAGAAAAATTAGCTCTTGGTAGAACCCTTATGTTGGCGGCAAGGGAGAAACCTGAACCGCTCATGGAGAACGGCTTAGACAGAGAAAACAACTTTCAACAATATTTCACTGTGTGTCCAGGCTTATTGCAGTATTGGCAAATCACAGCGGAGCCATCTTTATGATTATATGTCAAACCTGATTGAAAGTGTCGCGGATTTGAGAAAGATTGACCTTGAGAGGCCAATTGACGATTTGTGCAGTTGGTGCGATTGTGAGATCCACCATTGCGAGAAGTGTAGTTTGCCATTATTGGAATAGAAACGGAAGAAATGTCCTGAGTAATACTACTCTCAAGATCACAAAGCTTTTCATGGAGTTCATCAAAAGAGAGAAGAGTTTCTCGAGTGCGTACCGCAACTGATATCATCTTATATTCAGAGAAAAGGCCATTAAGAACATGGACAGTAACATCATCCATGGTAAGATTTGCACCAGATCCATTCAGAGTAGTGACAAGTTGCTTCACATGTTGAAGATTGGCAGTCATGGGTTTGGTGCCTTTGTTAACTCATGCAAGAGATTCCTTGAGAGTAAGGAGACGAGCACGTGACGGTTGGGCATAAAGATTGTGGAGGGTAGTCCACATGGCATAAGAAGTTGCATCGGATAACACATAGGATGCCACCTCTTCGGTGAGAAAGGAAATGAGTGTGTTCCAAAGCAATTGGTCTTATCGAACACAACACAAAGAACTTAGTTGCATTTCCGTGGGTGGAGCAACAACGTACGAAGTGAAGCTATATCCAATCAGGAGAGATCGCCATTAAGAGCAACGAAGTTGGTAGTTGGAGAAGGAGAGTTTCACAGGGGCTTGAGCATTGGTATTAATGGAGATAAGTTACGGGTCATTTTCTGGTATAATGGTGTTTGTGAATGGCATGGATGATATGGCAGCGAAGTGGGTATTTGGAATAGAAGGAAGGCATGGAAGGGTGGGGATGACGGAAAGCGTGGTAGGAAGCGGCGGCAGATGAATAGTCGCCGACGATGTTGATGGTGTCGCCGGTGGATGGGAAACGAAGCTATTACTGGGCGTTGTTGGTGCAGCGGCTGGTTGGGTCGTTAAATGCTCCATAGGTATAGGCGTGGCGGTACTGGCAGATTGGGAGGTTATGACGGAAGAAGGAAAAAAAATTAGAGTTGTCGTATGGCGTGCAGCTCTGGTACCATATAAGAGGATGAAGAAGATGGAATCCCTCACATTTATTCATAGAATAGTTTCAATATATATACAAGAAGATAAGAGGAAAACCTAGACAAAAATTAGGAAACTACCAAAGATACAAAATGCAGAATATAATCAAATCCCAATCAAAGGTAATTACAACTAATTATAACCAAATCAGTGGAGATATATTAATCACGTGAGAAAGGAAAGTCTCCTTATATGATTTACTTTCAATTTCATTGAATGGGTGTCAATGTACTCTAACAAATATTATAAGGGGTATTTCTGAAGGATTCAATATGACAGGGTTCCCGTGATTTTGGTGATAATGACAAGAGGAATTTATAATATAAATTTCCTTCTCTCTCTCCATCCCTAACTATGGAAGTATCTTATATTAAAACCCACATTCCTAACTGTAAAAGTTTCTTATATTAAAACCCACGATTCTCTCAATTCCTAGCCAAGTTGTCTGTCTCTCAAAACCGAAGACCATTGCACCATGCTCCTCTATCAACAAAATCATGAGCCATCATATAATAATTCTCTTTTCACCCACTATTTTAGTTATTAAAATTCAAAACTACTTTATTTGAATTTGTAGATTTCAAACTCTAAATTTAATTTTGAATTTTATTGGTTGTTTTTTATCCAGTACTCCCTAATTCTTGGTATGATTTTTTACTTTTTCAAATGTTTATATCAAGACTATTAAAAAATTCTGATGAAAAAGTCAAAATAAAATCTAAACATATATGTAACACATTAATTGTCCTGAATGAATCGAAGAGACGTAAAGTCATATAATTAGAAAGTTTATTTAATTGCATTCACCTATAAATATCCATAAATGTAACTAAAATACATATTAAAACCATACCAATGATTGACGGCTAAGATCAGTGTCTCACGACCAAAGATCCGGGGACTGTCAACAGGCAACCATCCAAAATCATAATTAGAAACATTAATCACAAGACTAAACACAAGTTAAAACATAATGAAAAAATTAATAGTCAATTTAAAATTAAAATAGATTAAATCAAGGATTAGACTATCCGATTTCACCAACATCCCAATATTAGACTCGAAATGTAATTGTGAGGGGAGGAAGCGCCTAACGTGTAATTTGCACGGTAAGCGACTGTCGGACTAGGGTTTTCTAGTCCTAGTGGGCGTCTAGCTTCACCATCCTCAACTTGGAGCAAATCAATACCCAATCCAAATCCAAACATCAATTATAAACCTAGACCATTATCACCAAAGGAACAATTCCCGCATGCTGCTTCTCTTAAAGACAGATAAAAGTTAAAGTTGATTGTGCATTCTACACCAGCGTTTCAAAACAATAGTATAGGAAAAGGGAGAGGGGAATTGACAGCCGAACAACTAGATGTTACAAGTCGTATGATCAAATTTCCTTTTCAGCTCAAAATGATAATTTATAGACCACACATCCTGCCCGTCACTCCCATGGAGAACAAAGAGGATAACCGCTTCAAAATTGGCTACCCTCCAAGAACAAACCAACATTGGCATGATAATCACCCGCTACATAGCTCGATAATCCAGGAAAAGGTGTAATTTCTGCAAAAGGAGTTCCCGGGTACCATATAGAGGTTTACTGTTAATGATCCAATCCTTCTCGAGGAGTTCTCCTTTAGCACCGATTAGCATCTCATCGTGAAACACAGAAACAATGGAATAAATTGAAGTCCTCAGGATGTCAGCCATAGCATATGCTTTTAAGTACAGACGTTTGCCTCTTCTTTTCCCCAGAACACCTGCTGCTGCCGCATCTCTCCTTCCTGCACCCAATGCAGCCCATTTGATACCAGCTGGCCCCATTAGATATTGTGGGGATTGAAGGTTGGTCTTCCTCCCCAGGAGAGTTTCGACAGCCAATAAGCAAGAAAGCAGTGTGGAGATAGCAGCAGCATTGCTACCAGACAGTTGAGCGACCCCAAAATGATCCTCCTTGTGCGAACGTGCAGTAAGTGAAGCAATAATCCTTGCAGACCACGCACAAAGCTGCACAGCATGTGAAAACCATCATCATTAGCATTTAATTCCAGATATCAAGAACTTGGCATAAAGGAATGTTCCCCTCTGCATGTTCTCCGACTTTCTTTCAAATTACAGACAATGGTAAAAGGCGGCCCAAAAGCAAATACAATTCCAAGCTTAGGAAAATTAATGCTATTTTAAACGTAACGATGTATAGATAGATAATATCTCCCCCCAAGAGACGAGTGCCACATAAATTGTCTTCCGTCTCACTATTGTAAATATAATGATGATATATATTATATGCAGAGATATTATCCCCCATGAGACAAAAGCCTACTAATTATCTTCCCTTTTCACTTTCAAGTAATTCAACTTGCCATTGGCATCCAAATAAGCAAGAAATCACAATCCTCTCGGGTTTTTTTTTTTTTTTTTTGTGTGTGTGTGTGTGTGTGTGTGTGGGGGGGGGGGGGGGGGGGGGGGGGGGGCGCTTTTCTTTTTCATTTCCCCTTTCTACAGTGTGTGTCAAGACACAAGCCATTGAGGTACAAGCAAAAAAAAAAAAATTAAAAAGATAACAAAAAAAAAAAAAAAACAACACACACAGCTGTCTGCGTCAAAATTAATTCTGTGAAGCACCAACAGTCCAAATTGATCAGAACTCGCATCAGAAAGATTTAAAAAAAAAAAAGTCTGGTTTACGAAGATCAAAATTTTTCTATACCATCAAATAATAAGTCATATATACAAGAGATTGTTGGCAATAGAGGCAAAATCAAAAGGCGCCTTACATTTTTGGAAGGCGGAATTTCATACATAAACACCAGTCATTTTCATAACGAGTGAAAGAAGGAGGCAGTGACAGATGAACTCCAGCAGAAATGCATAGCATAGATAATAAATACTTTTACTGTCCAAAGAACAGTTACAATAAAAAGAATAATAGAAAACAACATTTGCAATCATGAAAGGCCATGGCCAATGTCAAAAACACTTGCAGATCAAGCAAACTGCATATTGACTGTACAGGGGCTTTCAAGTGGATGGCTCGGGCTTAGAAGCAAACTGCCTATAACAACAGCATTGAAGATGACAATAATGTGAGGAGAAAACTTGAGACAATAGAATATTTTGAAAGGAGAATATTTTCTTCATGGACAGAGAAACGTTGAAGTGGAATTTTAGATGACTTGAAGAAAAATGGCATTCACAGACATATAAATGCCTTGGAAAAGTATCAAGAGGGACTTTCCAGTAGCTACAAAAAAAAATTTGTCAATTAAATTCACCACCAATCAGCTGGCAACATGCATGCAGTCTAACACTACCCCTAAGTTTTTCCCCCCAAAAAAATATGAAGAGCCTTGAGTGTTTTAAGATGACCAGTCACCTAAAGGTTATTTGAGGAAAGATAAATAGAATCAAATAGGATATGTTTGGTTGTTCAAACAAACGAAATAATTATTTTTCTAGAAATAAATACTTTCTTATCTTCAGAATCAAATCGGGTTACATACACTTTAACTATAGTTAAATTTTGATTATGAATTATTTTCAGGTAATTTGGTCTGGGTCCCAAAGACCCAACCATTTACAACACTAACCCCGGGACAAAAATTCTATACTCAAATCCAGTAAATTAAAAGTAAAGTATTTTTACTGAACACCACCCAAAAAAATGCAAAATTAACAACAAATAATAATAATAATTAAAAAAAAAATCAAAGAAATAAAACAACAAAAATTTACAAAACTCTGTAAAATAAATGGAAGATGATGATGATGATGATGATGATAATGATGATGCTATTTCAAATTAATTAAAAGACAACAAACAATCAAATTCTCAAGTGGATCTAAAAACAACAAATACGACGAAGAACTGCCAAAGCACCAATAAACAATTTGCAAAAGAACAAGAAAAATGTAAACTCAACAAAATCAACAGCAAAAATTACAAAACTCAATAAAATCGACAGCAAACAAATCAGACCTGGGAAAAGGCGACAAAAAATAACTGAAAACAATAAAAAAAAATGCTTCAAAAAAAATTTAAAAAAAATTATATATATATAAAAGAAGAAGAAGAAGAAAGGAAGAAAATTCACAGAGATCAGAAAAATAAACGTAGAGAGTGAGATCCAAAAATATCACCAGCTATCATCATTCCCAAGTCAATATTGAAGTCAATGGACTCAAATATAAAGTTACAAGTCTACACACTAAATTAACAAAATCCCTAAATTGCAAGGGCTAATGGTGAAATTAGCCTACATAAATGACACTTTTATCAGTACAGCTGACCCGTCTATTGTTCGAATAAGTTGATGGCTCAACCCCACTGTTGCCAGCAACAGCAACGACGATGAACGTCATAGGCATATGGGGTGTCGTGATCCCTTGAGAGAGGTCTGGTTCTAGGCATATCGGGCATCGTGGATCCCTTTGAGAAAGGTGAAACACATTTTCCTTCTCTTTCGCACACCCCACCCCTCCCCAAAAATCTCTATTTTTTTAGCTTAGCCTGCATCTGTGGTCTATGATAATCCACCCTGCACCACTTCTGTAAAGATGGTTGCTTGATTCAAGCCATCTGTCTCTAAATGAAAGTGGCAAGAAAAGTTGCTCTTGCATTATTATTTGCCAGATTTGCCTGTGCACCAAAGAAATTTAGTCCGTGGTCTATGATAATCCATCCTGCACCACTTCTGTAAAGGTGGTTGCTTGATTCAAACCATCCCTCTTACAATGGAAGTGGCCAGAAAAGTTGTTCTTGCATTCTTTGCCTGACTGCCTGTGTGACAGAGAAATCTATTCCGATGGTTTGATCCACTGTTTGTCCCAAAATATTATAATTTCAATGACTACTTCTGAACTTCTCTTTTTGTATTTGCTTGGAACATGGCCAGATCCTTAAGAAAAACCAAGATCGAGAGAAACACTGAAGAAAGATTTATTAAAAAGGGCACAAGAAGGGAACCACCCTCGAAACACCAAAAGATTCCTCTTCTACCAAATACTCCAAATTCCAAAAGTGTTTTAAGTATGGGCCGTTACATACCGTAAAGGCTGATATGTAACGACTTATCAGCGGGTTACAGTTACGCAAAGATAAACCGTTTGCGGGCCGATTCACTATCGAATCGGTCCATGTCGGACAAGTATCGAGCCGCAATGGTCCGTAACAGGTTTAGAGCCCATTACACTTTAGCATAACGAACGTTACAGGTCGCTACGCCCGATATAGGGTAAAATGGGCGGCATATACCCATTTTACCCCATTTTCAGCAGAAGCCTCCTCCCCCCAGCTTGTCTCCACCTCTCCTCAAACCAGCAGGCCTTGTTTTGGCCATATCCAAGCCAAATCCAAGCCATCAAAGCCATTTTCTGCCAAATCCAAGCTATCAAAGCCATTTTCTGCCATATTCAAGCTAAATCCAAGTGTTACTCCATTCGGCAAGATCTAGAAGGATATGGATATCAAGGGGATAGTTATCATCAGTATCCTCAACCACCACCATATTCTTACCTTTATTATCCCTCAGAATACTTTTCCCAACCACATCACATTATTCCACCACCGGCACACATTATACGGGTATAAGTTTTTTTGGATACCCACAGCCTTCTTCTACTAGATACTCATATCCACCACCACTTTCTTACCAACAAAATCTCCCTCCTCCACATCAAGAGAGTCAAGTTCTACTTCTTTTGGTTACTACGAAGAAAGAGAAGAATCTAGTGGTATTGGAGGTAGTGACACCAGTAACACCATTTATGATCGTTGCATGTTTAACTATTTTGGTGGTCAAGATGATGCAGAACAAAATCAAAACGACAATTATGCCAACGCCGACTATAAAGAGCCTGCGCGCAGTTCGTTTTGGTATTGATCTGAGTGTAATATTTTTGTAATATGACAAATTGATAATATAATGTACAAGTACAATTTACTCTTTTATTATATTTGCATAATATATTTTTCATTAAATGTTGTGAGCATCATCTTATTCTTTTAAGATTGTTCAGTATGATGGTCTTTCGTCTAATTTACATCACCTAATTTATTAATGGTCAAGGCCTGAATTCATAGGGAAGCCTCTCTCCATTTGCCAAATCATTAGAAGAGGCAAATCACAAGGCTCTAGAAATAGAAAGGTTCTCTAGTTTTTTTAATCAAAAAAGAGTAATTCTAAATAGGAGCATTGTATCAATCTAGATCTATATCTTTTGAGAAGTCAAACGGGACCAATTAATCACAACATGTCTCTTTAGCACCAAAAGGTAATTACAACCCCAATTAAGTCCCACCAAAAACTTCGAGGACAAACTATAATCCCGATCATAGTATATACCTGAAGCCTAATATGAATAAGACCAAGTATTTCCCCTCTATAATAAGTCAACTAGCATGTCACATGTGGTCAAATTATTTTTTAGGAAAGTGATGCGATTACATGAATTGCCCACTGCTACTGTGTCTAATCAGAACCCTACGTTTGTCATTTACTTTTGGAAGACAATATAGAAATTTTTTGTTACCACTCTAAAATTTTCATATTCATTCCACCCCTAAAGTCCCTTCATATTTTTTTCTCGTATTGTTTTTGATCCTAAAGCCCCTACAAAAGACACAATAATTGATTTCTTTAAACAAGCAATGGGCAAATCGCGATTTTCGGTTGCCGTTTAGGCAATTTTTTTCGTTGTTCAACGCATGATAAGTTGGGTAGCTAGTACTTATTGTTGCCTACTACTTAATTTCCTTATAATCATTCAGTCAATCACTCTATTGGAAAAGACCCGTTTGAAATTGTGCATGCTTTTTCTCCTTACTAACTGGTAAACCTCCTCCTTTTGTCCCTCGATTCTTGCCCTTCTAAAACTACCAAATCATTTGCCTAGTCATGATCTTTATATTGATGTTAGGCGCAAGATAGTCGTGAGTAATGAAAATTATAAACTCGATGCTAATGTTCACTGTAGGAGTACAAAATTTACAAGGGTCTATGGTTGAGTATGTGACGGCTCGCGTTCGTCCTGGACGATACCCAAAACACTCTTTTAAGAAATTACATGTTAGTGCTATTAGACACATTGTATTCTTCGTAAACTTGGACCTGACACATATTTACTTGATTTGTTATCTAATATGCATATATGAGTCTTATTTTTAATGTGGAAGACTTGTTCCTTTATCAACGCAGATTCAAGCATCCTATTGTTTCCACGTGTTTCGCCTAGAGAAATTTATACTTTGCTTGCACAAATACCACCACTACCCCACATCTCACAATATAGCAACGATCAAATGGAAGAAGTTTTAGAGAACAAAATTATTGGTTCTTTAAAAGGTGGATACCATGGATTCCATAGATATCTTGTTAAATGGAAGAACGGGTCGCCATCATATGCTATTTAGCTTACGAATGATAAGTTACACCAACTTGCCCTCAATCTCTAGCAGTAATATAAATCTTTAAACTCTCGGGGGCAAGTCTTTCCCAGCCGCAAGAATTGGTGGGGATCAGTTGAAGTCGTCTCTTCAAACCTACGTGTGGCATGAACAAAAGAATCAAACATAGGTTCTTTTTATTTTCAATTTCTTAATTTGAATATTTAGTATTATTTATTTTTCATCTTTAATTATATTACTTTGAGGAAACTTTCAGGCTTCAGCCCATTAATTGAACTCAATTAATGGGAATTTTGTCATTCTTGTTATATTTAAATCCGAGGATGATTCGAATTCCATTTTTGTTTCTTCAATTTCTTCTCTTTACCTATGTATGTCCTCGGCATCATTAAGATTCAATTATAACCATGTGGCATCATCAACAATCACCAATTCTCCCCTACTGCTCTCCCATCTAGAAATTTTTCCATCATAATTTCTACTCCCCTCTAGAACTTTTGCCATCATAATTTCCACTAAATGTTTAGCATTGAACCTCACGCAAGAATGTGGGACTTTTTCTAGTCTTAATTGCACCAGATCTCTCATGACTTTCTCGGTAGCCGAAGGAAGTGTCATAAGGTCCCCATACAGAGGCTTCAATAGAGACTCCCAACCACTTGGTGCCAATTTAATTCGTCTCATGACCAAAGCATAAGCTCTACATGACCAAAGCATAAGCTCTAGCTTGGAATCAGAAACATCAAAATTAACGGATAACCAACAGAAACACTTAACCAGCCTGATCTCTATCATTGGATTTGAAAGATTCCTCAGAGTAGAAACCAAAATCAGAGGAAGGGAATTCTCACTATGATGCCCACAAAAATCCTCATCCAAAAAACCAAAAAAGGGGAAAGGGTTGTACTGCAAAAACAAATGGGAAAATAGTACTACAAGAAGGTTCAAAAATTGCCACTTGGCATTGCTGCTGAAAGAGATGGGCAGAGTTAAAGGTAGATTCAACTCATATAGAGCCTCAGTACCCACTTCAGGAAGAACGAGTCGAATTGGGCTGGAAAATAGGCTAAGACCACTGGCACAAGTGGGCTGGAGCATCAGAACAAAGTGGGCTTAGAACAGAAGCTACAACAATCAGTCCAGAATGGGAACAAGAGTGGGCAGGGAATGAAGAGATCCCACTATCCCGGGTTGGAACTGAAACAGGGGGAAGGTGGGCCTCAAAGACTCTCAGAAACTACTGTGTCATTAAGACTGGCTTTGCGGTCATTTGGGTCTGAAGTGAAATCGAAGGTGGGCTTGATCAAAGACGCAAATCTGTTACCCTAATGGAAGGTGGAAGAGGGCCTGGATGGAGCGTGGACAAATAAGAGTCCAAAGGAGGCCTAAAGATCCACGTGTCCTGCCAGCTTGTGCAGAATGACGGTCATTACAGTAGGGGACGAAAACGATGGTGAAGGTGTAGGGCGAATGGAAATTTGCAATCTTTGAGGAGCCGGGTGATCATGCTGCCAATTGGTGTACAGAGACCTCTGTCAGAGTCAAGGGTTGTCCACAGGGGGAAGAGCTCCACGACTTAAGGCTCTGTCACCTATAACAGGAAGGCCGCTGGCCGCTTCGTCCAGAGGAAAAACCAAAGGCCAACCATTTTAATCCATTTGTGAAAAGAGTGTCAGCAATTCACTCCAGCAGCCTTCTTCCATTTCAAGATGAAGAGTTCACCAACATTCATGCTGTTTTCCGAGACCAAGGACAAGATGCAGAGGCACCTTGGGGAAGGTCAAGGGGCTTGAGATCGATAAAACTGCGAAATGCTGAAACCACCTCAAGCCAGCAGCAGATTACCTCAATTTCAAGAATCAAATCAATATTTCTACTTTGTCAAAGAATATACTGCAATGTCAATATTTAATAATATCTTAACTAGTTTGCATGCAGCAAGACAGACAAATAATTTTTCCTTAAATATAGCTACAACAGTTGCATGCCTCACCATCTGTGAACATCAATATGCCTACACATTTTCACCAGCTTGTAACAGAGTAGAAACACCAATTAACCAAATTATCTTAAAATGAATACAACATACAAATAAGATTACAGAGATTGGAGATGGAAAGCATAAAAGCTGAAACATGAAAATATAAATTGCATGAATGCTGATATTCATAGTTCAAATGAAAATAATTTCAAAAGCTAAAACCTTTGCCAGTAAGATCTGACAGAAACTAACAATGCCTGGTCATTTTTGTGCCCAGAGTCTAACACTTGATCGGAACTCCTTAGGCATGGGCCAGACACTGATTGACCTTGTCTTAATTGTGTCGATATTGCATCATTTAAAGCGAAAAAAAATTAGGAACACTTATATCCCAATAATTAAAAAGTAGATAATGTTCGAAATCAGATATCCTGCGTGGAATTGGGGTATGCCCACCACTTGGGGTTATCTTAGAAAAATTTTAAATTGGTTTGATGGAGTATTGTAATTGAATATTAAGTTTGAAATCCTAATAAATGAGTTAAAGGATAGAAAAAAAAAATGTACACACAAGTTATATTTTATGAATCTAGCGGGGATAGTTTTTAAGTTAAATAGGAGAACTACTTATTTTCCTATTACATGTTTGGATATTGGATAATTGAAACCTGGAAGTCTAATTATTTAGCAATGCAAAGCATCATAAATTTTGATGATTGATATTTTTTTCAATATTCTCTTCATTATTCGTTTTGTAAATATTATAAAATCTCTTTTCATTAGTTTTGATCCTTAATGCACTTGGATGGAGGGGAGGAAGAGGGGAGAGGTTGTCTTTCCTTCATTGCGTTTTGATGTATAGGGAGGGATTCAGTTTGCATAGTATAATATCAATGTTATATCCTATATATATATATTGTAATTAAATAGGTGTACACTTTGATGATTGATATTTTTTTTCAATATTCTCTTCATTGTACATTAGGTAGATACATAAAATCTCTTTTTCACTAGTTCTGATTTTTAACGCTTTGTTTGGATGGGGGGGAGGTGTATAGGGACAGATTTACTTTCCTTCTCAATCTTTTCTCTTAAACTCCCCTCCCCTACCCTACACTTCCTTCACCCCCTCTTTCCGTTGACCCAAACATAGTGTAAAGGTTCTGCCTAAATAATCTAGGAGTAGAATATTTGATGAGTTTGAAATACAAATGATATTTATATATATAATAAATTTATCCTCTGTGTCATGTTCTCATTTTTAAGATTTGTCGTGTTATTGTGCCCTTATGCCACATCACATCCTTGATACTTCATGTCCATGCTTCCAAGGACAACTACTTTACCATAAGATCAAATTGAAACAGAAAGAGGTATCTATTTGTCAAAAAGTAAAAACATATGACCACCAACTTTGAACTTCTGTACCTGGAAGTTGCAAAATAGTTCATACTGTATGACATTCGCAAGATGATCTGTTGGCGGGCATAGTTGATTGGTCAGTTGGAAGTTATCAACTAAGGAACTTCCAAAATTTTCAGCCAACTTCGATGTGAGCTGTTGCAGTGGCATCAGGCAAACAGACATTACTCTTTTGTAAGTCTCACCAGTTTCTTCAAAGAAAGCAGCCCGGCGCCAAGTGTCAACATTGAGCTCACAAACCGTGCAGAGGTCAAGATATGCAAGATACTGCAAAAGAGAACCATGCGTGCTCTCCTCCAACGCTGCAAGAAGAGGTTCACTTGGATTTGTTTCGGCTGCAGCCGATCCTTTTGGGGGTGCAAATACGAATCTTTTTGTATGTTGCACCTACATAACAAAATTAATGTGTTAAAACTTTTTCAATTTCAATGGTCAATTCTTGACATGGTCTGCAATATTGCGAATATGACTAAATCTGCAGCAGGGGTGGAAATTTTAGAAAGGATTTTTTTATGCCATTCAGATGCTAACCTTGTGTAGAAGATGGCAAAATTCCCAACATAAAAAAACTACAAAGCTTCCAACATAAACTGTGATCTCCTCGCAGATGAACTTCCACATTGTAACTTGACCCTTAAACTCACTAGGCAGAAAACAGGCCATCACAGATGAAAAGAGGTAACCAGCACTTGAAAACTTTAAAGCTTGTCCAATAGATGATGGAAGCCCCATCTTGAAGCTGAAGAAAGGGGGACGCTGTGTGCAACAGTTACAGGCAGTGGTCATTTCTAAAGCATAAGCACCTGAAGTATATATAACAGCAAGCAAAACAAAATCTAAACCCAAGGTAAAAATACACTTGAGGCAACAGTTTCCACTTTCCACAACAACAGAAACATATGACAAAGAAGACAATTGTGAATTTCCTGCAGGAGTAATGCAAGACCGGAAGATGGAAATACTAGGAAAAAACTCTACCGATGATCAATTAAAATCTCCTGACCAAATACAATGACAATCACATTTATACAACTGGCAATTCAAAAACCCTAAACGATAGAACCACAAAATGACTTGAAATTCAAAAATTACAAAATAAACCCTACAAATAATTTGACAATAAAAATAGTTCCAGCCCAGTCCATATTGTCATAAGCTCCACCTTAATTTTTTCATTTCTACTAAAAAATAACTCCTTTTGCTGACTTTAAGTGCCGAAGGATTCGATAGGCAGCTTCAATGTCTCTCCGTGAAAGATGCATATTTTGGCTAATTATGCTCACTGTATATGCTGTGTTTGGACATGTATGAGATAGATAGATTAGCTTTGCAACAGGTCTTTGTTACCTTTCTTCGTCAACTTCCGGCCGTGATGGACTATCTCTGAGTTTATGATTTGGCTCAATGGGATATATAAGGAGACACCGAAAAGGGGAGCAGTTTTTCTTTCTCAAAAGTACGAGAAACAGCATCAATCAACAGTCAGCCAATTAAATACAGCCAATAAAATGAACAATACATATTAACAAAATTGTACAAGTACCAAACATTATCCAAGATGCGATATAAAGCAATGAAAACAACATTTTTACACACAAATCCAACTGTAAGATAAGCAAATTATATACCTGAATGATGGGAAACTCCAGAATCCATCGCCTCTTGTAGATATAATATAACCCATAGAAAATTCCAACTGTAAACCCTCTAAATCCAATTTTACCAAACAAAAGCTGCGCAGGCCATACGGTATCACACCAACACAGAGAAATCACCGATAAAAATCCTGAAACCGCAGACACTAATAGAAAAAGCACAAAACTCAACGAAACCCCAGCTCTCTGTCGAAAATTCGAAGAGAGCGGATGATTTCCGGGGACAAGAACGAGACGGAGGACGGTGAGACTAAGCTCGAACGGCGAGGCAGCGCGGACAGTGTGCGGAGATGATATTATGAACAAGGAGATGGAGAAGAGTATGGAAGAGAATTGGAAGAGAATGAAGGAGAAGATACCGACGAGAGAGGGTTTGAAAGGGTTTTGGGGGGTGAAGAGAGACAAGAGTAGGGTTTTGGAGAGCGTGTATATTGCCGTTGAAAGGATTGATTGCCATATTAAAAACCCTAGAAATCGATCCTTGATTATGGAGCTGTGCTTGTTGTCCTGGAATAGTACTTTAATCGGAGAAGACATTCCCAAAGGTTTGGCTTCTGTTCCGTGGGGGAGGAGAGTGCCAGCAACAAAACCAAAGCTTGAGGGTGTGTCCTTGGAAGACGAAAGCTTAGGCGGGAATTTGGATGCAGGCAGCAGGCGGGAATACAGCGATTCCTTGCCTTAAGGAGCTAAGCTCATGCCGGTTATGGAAGCTGGGGTGGGACTTTGGCTGGTTTTGGTTTTAAATAAGTTCTAGTTTACAGCGCGCATTATTTAGACAAAATAAAATTATTAGTTGACTGATACTTTAAAAAAAAAAAAAATTAATAGAAATATATTATATTTATTTGTCATACTACAACAATAAGTAATAGTAGTTATATTTCTTTACTCCATTTAAGGCTCTTAACAAAAATAATTTATGCTAATTAAAAACCCTTTCAAATCTTGATACATTTTTCAAATACAAATATATAATCTGGCTAAGATTTATGTATAAGACATAATAAAAAATATCATCTAAAAAATGTAACCATACACCACACTTCCAATGCAGAGCAAAATGATATTTGTAATAAATTTTTACTACCACTATTGATCTCTTTGGGAGGAAAAAAAAAATTATTTTATTTTTTAAGCAACATTTTTTTTCATATATATATATATAAAAAAAAAATAAGTATAGTGGAAATAAAAAGAAAACGACAATTAACACAAATATTCGCCTACCAAAAAAAATGGATAACCCTAGCCAAAAAAAAAAATATTTGGCTATTCAAATAATAACATAGTTAAAACTATATATTCTCAATTATTTCAAAACAAATAGAGAAAATAGATCTAATTAGAAATTTTTATTTTCAAATTTCTAGATGTAAATGAATTTCAATTCTCAAATTTGTATATGTACATTCATTAAAAAAAAAAAAACTGTCCAATTGTCTCCTCTACCCACCAAAAATTCTCACAAAACCTATCAAATGGGTTCTTTTAATACCTATGAGTTGTAACCCATTAAATGAGCTAATTTTGGATCAATCCAATTTAAGTATATTTTATCACCCCAAGGAAGAACAGTAAATGTAAGTTAAATCGAAATAAACTCAAAACGAAAAATGCATAGTGTTTATTCAATCTTATATTTCACACATGTGTAATTCAAAAATAAAAACAAGATTAAAATTTAAAAAAAAAAAAAAAAAACAACAAACAAATAAATTGAAGATTAAACAAACGGAGACCTTAGGGATTAAATATGCAACTTGATAAACTTTAGAGTCTACATAGCATTCACTCTATACTTTAGGGCAAAAATGTAATATTTGCATTAAAAAATGTGGTGGAAAATGAAACTCACTCCCTTCCCGTTAAGTGTGTAGAGAGAGAACTTACAGAGTTGTGTGTGTGTAGAGAGAGAGAGAGCAAGGAGGTGGAAGAAATTTGGGCTCCCAGGGTTTGAAGCACGGGGTGTTTTTTGCCGTGCCGGAGTATGTCTCTGATATTGCTGATGGTGAAAACCAGCTATGCAATCTCTTTCTGAAGCTGTTTTCTGGTAGCTCCCGTCGTGCTACCGAGCATCTTCACCAACTAAAGCGATCGTTTCACGGTGAGAATCTGCAATGGTGTGACTCGCTCGTCCTTTAACACCCTCTCTTCGGCGTGCGTGAAATCAATGATTTTGGGAAGTAGCCCCCTCGTGTTGTCGATCTTCCTGCAATTATCATGATCACGGGCGAGCTTTTTTAGGATGAAAAGACCCAGATGATTAAACGCCCAGAACCCATAATTTTCATCATCGAAAATCATTTTCTTCTCCGATATTTCATCGGTGGAGCAGCCGGTGCTCCGGTTGATATGAAGCAGAGACGACATAGATTTCATCGCCCCTGGTATACCCACCACCCGGAGAGAATTCTACTTTTTACCTGTGAGTTTCGACAGAATCTCAGCCGCCGAATGTCTGATCTCTTCTTCTTGTGGGTCTTTCCAGTGCAGCATCTCCACCAACCTTTCCATCGCCAAGAACGTTATTTCGATCTTCTGGAGAGTGTCGTCGGAAAACCTCGGATTCATGGAAAATTGTCATAAAATTCGAGCTCCGATAAGCTGTTCGTCAAGCGAGTTCGAGGCCAACAGATTCATGGTGAAAGAAACCATATCCATCTTTAAACCCTCGAAGATGCTACCATTAACGCACCTTGAATAAGCGTCGTAGAAAAACCTCATGATCGAAACCCTACCAGAGGGACTGTGAGAGAAGGAGAAGAAGATATAAATGGTCCGAGAAGATACGGCTGAACAATCTCGGGTAGGGTTAGAATATGAGGGGTTAGGAAAATGAATTTTAGTTACCCATCTCAATGAGATCATAGCATTAAATGGTTAGAATATGAGGGGTTAGAAAAATGAATCTCATCCATCCATTTCAATAAGAGCATACTAGCGTATGACCCGTTCCTTCAGGCACGGGTGTAAAAAAAAAAATTGCACCTCAAAAATATTTTATTTATTTATTTTACATATCATCTGTTTATACAATATTGTACACTTATTTGATACTAACAGTTTATTACAAATACAATATAATATGTATCAATATCATTAATACTCAGGTATTAATATAATCACAATTAAACATGAGTCAAAATAAAATCACCATGACATACAAAATACTTCACAATAGAGAGGAAAAAAAATCTAAAGGGTATTTTTTCCTATACTCTAAGAAAGGAAACAAACATTTTTTTTAATAGTTGAATTCAATTATTACTTTTAAGTTCTTAATAAATATATAAAGAAAAAAAAAACTCAAAAAAAAAAAACAAAAAAAAAAAAAAACACGACCAAAAACAACTCTAAAAAAACATCTTCCAAAAAAAAAAAAACCCAACCAAAAAAAATCCAAAAATTGAAAATATGTCATTACCCCACCCAAATCATGTGTTTAGACACAATGATGAATTGGAATTCAATCACTTGAAAAGGAAAAAAAAAATATGCACCAATATTCAGCTAAAAAAGCAGTTCAAAAGAATAAATACAAATTGATCCCACTCTTTTAAAAAATTACAAATTGACACCCAATTTTAATCAACCACTGACCAACCTTAAAATTTTGCAGTTCTTTAAGCATTACATTATGTCATAATTCACAAATATAACACACAATGACACAATACAATTCTTTAAGGTAATCATTCTTTTTCATGAATTGGTAAGAAATAAAAATAAAATCTCCATGACATACAAAATATTTTACATTAAAGAAAAAAAATCTAAAAGGTACTTAAAACATTGTTGGGGACAGTGTCATGACATGGACCTCCACGTTTAAAAATAAATAAATAAATAAATAAAATTAAATTAAATGAGAGTAATGAGGAGGCAATTTTTTTTGTGAGCAAACATAATTCACTTCAACAATTCGAGAAATTCATGGCACTTAACCGTAGAAACTTTGCAATCCTCCGAAAAATGTAATAATGAATTGATAATATAAACGTCTTCGGATCCAACTCCCGCCGACTATCGCCCTCCAGATCCGACCAAGTTGAACTCAGATCTGGCCAAATCAAACTCAGATTTGGCCAATCCAAACTCAAATCTGGCTGAATCGACGACAACGGCTACTGCGGCATATCGGAGAGGCATACATCTATATAATGACCATAGGCGATGGTGATTGAGCGACGATTGCAAAGAGAGTCTTACCTTCGGCGGATCTGGACAGGTGACGCCATAGTTATCAAGGGTTTAATAGATCTTCGCAGTCATCGCCGAAGCCACCGTCCTCGCGAGATCGGAGAGGGAGAAAGATTGTAAGAGAAAAGAAAGAGTGAGATAGGTCGTCCATCACCATCATCTTCACCTTCTACATTGGACCGCCGCTACAACGCCATCACCGCTCTCTTCTCCCTCTGAGTTACGGTGGTGGAGAACGACGAGAAAGGCGGAGCAACGAATCGAGATGGGGTGAGGATGGCGATGGCTCGGAGATAGGTTGGAGAGAGAGTGAGAGCGGGTGAGATAGAGAGGTTTACAAAGAGAGAGAGAGAGAGAGAGCTGCTTAAATAGGGTTTGAAGTGAATATAAGACGCAGACATGGAAGGCTAGGTTATAGAGTAAGCGATAGAATTAGGGTGAAAAATGAAAAAAAATGGTTAATTAAGGAATGATTAATTAAATTTAAATTAATATTTTAATTAGACTAAATTAAATGAATGCCTTAATTAAACTGATTCCTGAATTTGTGCCTCAATCCGTGCATTTTTCCTTAATCATTAGCATTACACCTTAATCAAATTTGTTTATCCTAATTAATAAATTAAATTTGTCTTAATCAGTATTTGTTTGTCCTAGTCATATTTTTGTTTGTCCTAATTAGCAAAAATCGTCATGTTTTATATAATAGATATATCTAAAATCTTAATCCTAGGATTTCCTTAGTTTCCTACATATATCTTTTTTTTTTAGAAATCTCCTACATATATCTTTATTGTAAAGTTTTATCATTGTACTTCTTTTAAACATCAATATATCATTTTATATTCTTTCAACATTCCGTCTCTCAATTATCTCAACATGGTATTAAGAGCCAATATTTCCTAACATTGTTCCTAGTAAGATTTTCGAAACCCTAACCCTCACAAGCCTTCTGCCGTGCCGTTTTTCGTTTTTTCCTACAATTTCTGTTGACCGCTACAAACTTCACCACCGCTCCAATATCAAATCTCATCACATCACCATCTTCATCTCAACGAGTCGAACACAACGCCATCAAAATCACCACCACAGGAGCATCCATGCTCCTTCTAAATCCAGCAGTACCTTTAAGCCTCTCCGTCTTGGAATTTGGGCTCTACGACAACAACCGGCGCTCAAAACTCATTAATACCATCAGAACCATCTCGACAAGACAATTTCAAATCCACAAACAACAAACCCATACGGCCACGCGTGCACCCTCACGCATGCAAAAACCAAGGACTGCACCTGCTGTTTAGATCCACGCGCCACCAACTCACCTTGCCGCTTTGTTGACACGTCAGTACTACATCAGTGACACGTCATCAATTGACCATTCCACATCACCTGCCAACTCAATGCCACATCATCATTGATTTACTTCCACTTCAGCACCACATCAGGGTTAACTCTACCATCTCACTAAACCTTGCCACGTCATCAATTCACCAAGGTAACCTTCTATCGACCGATTCAGGCACTTTTAGATTGGTTTTCTACAAAGTTGGATTGGTTCCTTGGGTTTTTGGACGCTCTAATTCTGTTTCCGACCTCAGTTTTGTGATTTGAGACTCACAAGATATACTTTCCTTTATATTCATGTGGTTTCTACGCCGGTTCACTTGTTTTTTTAACCAATTCTTGAATATCTAATACTGGTTCCTAGCTAATTTTGGTATTCTGAATTTCTCCTATTTAATCAAATTCGGATCATACAATATAGTTTCCTTTATATTATTGATTCGATTCATCATGAATATTTGATTAGTTCAAGGGTTCATCAACCGGTTTTTCACGATTATAGACCGGATCCTAGACAATTTCAGCATTCTGAATCCATTCGTTGCCTTGGTTTCTCCAGATTCAAACCATACAGTATACTTTGTTGTATATCATTGATCTGGTTCAACAACGATGTTGGGGGGTTGCACTTCTTCAATCATTCTCAATGCCAAAGAGAGTTCGGATCTTACCCCCATTATTGTTACTATCTCTATTGCAGATATAGCTTCGATCTTCCACCAAATTTTCTCCAAGAATGGTACAAATTTTTTCCTTGCTCTTTCACTTACTACAGGTAATTTTTCTTGGTTATTTGATTTCATCTTATAATCATATGACTTCATATTCTAATATCTTTCCATTCCAAACTATCCGCTATGAATACCCTTATAGTATTCATACCACTAATAGTTCTCAAATGCGAGTTACACATACCGGTCAGATTTCTACTTTACATTTTTTTATTCCTCACACGTATTTAATTCTGAAACTCACCTTAAATCTCTTATTTGTCGGGCAACTCTGTGAATTGGGATTTGAAGTCATATTTTCTAATAGTAGTTGTCGTGTGCAGGATCCTTGAAAATGAGAAACCCTGGGGACTAGTCGTAAAGTTGGACATGTATTTGAATTCAGCAGTTTGCTCCTTCCACCTAAAGCCCCACCACCCCCACCCCCACCCCCATGTCCCTTTATCAACCTGTGCAACCTCACCACCACCACCACCACCACCATCCTCATCATTATCATCATCATTCTCATCTCTACTGTTGCCATTGTCGTTATCACCATCCTATATTTAGTATTCTCGGTTATGTCACACTTCATTCAACCGACTCAGATCGCTTATCTCTAACAGTCAGTTAGGTTTAGCTCAGCATGAGTCTTTCAATTGTATCCATTGCCAACTTGCAAAACAATCAGCCCTACCTTTCAATGAAAGTTAGCATATTTCTCTTGCACCATTTGATCTAGTTCATTCTGATGCTTAGGGGCCCTCTCCTCATGTCATAATAGGTGGTTCTCATTATTTTGTTATTTTTGTGGACGCCTACTCTCGATATATATTGTTATTTCTTATGAACAATCCAAACTATTCCAAATATATTTTGGGTTTTCTTCTATGGTTCAAACTCAATTTTATCGAAATATCAAAGTTTTTCGCTCAGATAATACAATGGAATACAAGGATCGTGCTTTTCTCAACATGTTTCACAAAAATAGCATGCTTCCCCACTGCTCATGTCCCGGTACATCCCAACAAAATGGACGAGCCGAACGCTAACATAGACACATTCTTAACATAGTTCATGCTCTCCTCATTTTTTCCTCATGCTTCCCTAACCGCAGTCTACCCAATAAATCTTATTCCCTCTGCAACTATTCAATATCAGTCTCCATTTAAGTGTTTTTTTGGTAAACTTCCCAATTACTCTAAACTGGAAGTCTTTGGTTGTGCATGTTTTGTTCTTCTCAAACCACATGAATACAACAAATTGGAACCAAAGGCCCACTTATGTTACTTTCTAGGATATGGCATTGAACATAAATAGTATCGGTGTTGGAATCTCATATCTAAAACTCTTCGTGTCTCTCTTCACATTATTTTTTGGGAACATCAAATGTGTTCTTTCTTACGGTCCTTTGATATATCAACCCTTACTAACTTCAGATTCTTTACTGATCCATCTCTTGAGTTATTTCCTAAAGATGCAATTCTAGGTACTATTGATCCCACTCCAGCACCACCAGCTGAGCCCAATCTCGCATATTCCGCTAAGTCCAATTTAGCATCATCTTTTGAACCCACTCTAGAACCACCAGCTGATCTCATCCCTCCAACTCCATCGACCATGCCTGAGATTTCTCTTATGGCCGATGATTTTGCATCGACTGCCTCTGAGACGCACTCTCTAGATCACCGTCGTCGTTCTAATAGGGTAACTCATCATTCATCTCATCTCACTAATTATCATTGCTTTTCTACCATACCTAATCCACATGAGCCCCAATTCTATAAAGAGGCTAATATTAATCTTTTTTGGCAAAAAACAATGGATGAAGAACTTCAGGTGTTGACCTTTCTCCCTGGGAAAACTCATATTGGATGCAAGTGGGTATTTAAGATCAAAACACTTTTTTGATGGTTCCATTGAATGCTATAAATCCCAACTTGTTGCTAAGGGATTTTCTCAAGAATATGGCATTGACTATGAAAAAACATTTGCTCTAATAGCGACACTCACATCTGTTTGTACTCTTCTTACCATCATTGCCATTCAAAAATTGACTATTTTTCAGATAGATGTCAAGAATGCATTTCTCAATAGTGATCTTCTTGAGAAAGTTTACATTCATACCCCTCCTGACCTAATTGCTCATTGACATAAAGTTTGTCGCCTCTATCGTGCCTTATATGATTTGAAACAAACTCTACGTGCTTGGTTCGCAAAATTTAGAAATATCATTCATCGATTTGGGTTCACATCCAGTGCTCATGATTCAACCATGTTTATTCGCCACATTGACAATAGTTATAATATCCCAAAAATTTATATTTTTGAAAAATATTATTTTATAAAAGTTTAATATTTTTAGGGACGGTTTTGTAATTCTGTAGTATAAATATATACTTGATAATTTTTTGAGTTAAAGGTTAAATTTATGTTTTTTGAAAATATTATTTTAATATTTTTGGGATTATTCTGTAAATTTATAGTAAAAATAAATATTTGATAATTTTTGGGGAAATAAGTATAATTATTGAGTCTAATATGAATTATTTTATAATTATGGGGTGTTAAATGTAATTTTAAATTTCTTAATAGTTAAGTAGTTGAATTGTGACCATGAAATTAAGTAAAAAAGAAAAAAGAAAAAAAAAAAAAAAGGAAAAATGGTTACACGTGGACATATTGATATTCACAAGTCTTGTATAATAATAATAACAATATAATAATAATAATAATAATAATAATAATAATAATGAGAATCACTAAGCCTATATATATATATGTGTGTGTGTGTGTGTGTGTGTGTTAATAATTTGGTACGAGAAGGATAATCCAGCTCGAATTTCCGACTGTGGATTTCAGGTAGAATTTCTAACTCGTCTAATATATGTATTTAATTTCAATATTGTGAGATTTATGTTGTTATTGTCGTTGGACTATAATCGTTAATTTCCATAAAATAATTATGAGTATGTGAAAATTATGTAGAAATCATGTTTATGTGTTTTATTTGTTGTATTAATTAAATACACGTATTACAGGTGTTGAAATTCTACTGAGCATTGGCTCACAACCCTACAGATTTGATTGCAAGGATGGTGAGAATGAAACGGCGCAAAGAATTATAGTTGAATTTCTATTTGTAATAGTTGTATTTATTATTTACTGTTGTAAAATTGACGTGATAATTCGAGAATTATAATTATCGTCGCAACGATAACTACTACATTAAATGATAGTATATAATTTAACAGTAATACCGGCCCGGCTGATAATTGTATCCAGCCCTGGCGTATCATATACATAGCTTGCACTCATATATGGTAGTTAATGATAGTATAATTTGAAGACAGTTGTAATAATTTATTTTGATTATATTAATTATACAATATATGTATTTTTCTGAACATGATAATTTGAAATATGGCTAGAATCATAATTAATATAATACTAGTCATGTAAATTATTATTATTATTCGATAATGTAATGTTTATTAGTTTGATTGTTACAATTGTACTGGGTCATAAATTTCTATTTAGTTGGTAGTAATGGTAATAATTGTGGTAATTCCAATAATTGTAATTAGAAATGAATTTGTAAAGATCCACTTTAGGTGGTGTTACGGTATCAAGGACTTGGAGCCAAGGAATTGGAATTTGAAATGCCATTGTTGAATTATAATGAAAATGCTTTGAAATTATAATTGTAATTCAATTATAGTTGTATTTGAATTTAAAATAATTGTATCTCATATTTATTGTGTTAAAAATTGACTCAATAAATTGAATATAATTATTGTTTTTGTATTAACAAAAGAAGAAAAAAAATATTAAATCAATAATTATAACTATCGTCGTAGTTGTATATTAAATTATAAATTTTAACTGTAGTACTAAATTGACCATATATTAAATTTACTGGTTAGGTTGTAATTTATATATTATAACTTTAGTATCAAATTATAATTATATTTAATTAATTATTTACCATAGTAAAATTAATTCGAAAATTCAATAATGAGAATTATAGCCAAAGTTGGTGAAATCTCTCAAATTTTTGTGAGACAAAATATTGGTCGCTCAGTGTTAGCATTAATTCTCCGAAGGGAGAAACCGCGTGGCGGCCTTGAAAAATCGAGTCGTTATAATAGTATTATCTTTTTTTATTATACGTGCATAATAAGATTATTACTGGGGACAATTTACGCGGTATCCCTAAACTCAAAAAGTTTTTCAGTGGACAATTCGAGATAAAAGATCTTGGTGTGATCACCTATTTCCTTGGTCTCGAAGCATCATCCGGTTTAAATTGATATTTTTTTTCTCGGGACAAATATGCTTCTAATCTCTTGTCCAATGTTGGCATCACTGACTTCACCACTGCCACTATTTCTCTAGAGTCGAATATCGGACTTACTCCACTAGATGGTTCACTTCTTTTGGATATCACTTTATATTGCCAACTGGTTGGAAGTTTGGTATACCTCACTGTCACTCACCTAGACATCACCTATCCCGTCCATTAAGTCAGTTAGTTCTTGTCCGCTCCTCGGACCACTTGGACGTTCTTCGCATTTTTCAATATGTCAAAGATACCTTGTTTCACGGACTTCATTTCTCATTCTAGTTCGCTCCCACTTTACAAGCTTATTCTGATGCCGATTGGGCTAGAGATCCCACCAACAAATGTTTAACCACTGGTTGTTTTTTCTTGGACAACTCTCTCATTTCTTGGTACAGTAAGAAACAAACTGTGATTTGCTCACTCCAGCACTGAAGCTGAATACCGGTCTATCACTGATGCAACACATAAGTACTTTGGCTTCGCTCGTTCTTTCCTAACATGTGAGTCTCCTCTCCAATTGCCACTGTTCTACATTGTGACAATAGAAGTGTTATTCAAATCACACATAATGATATCTTCCACGAGCATACAAAACATATTGAAACTAATTGTCATTTCATCTATCACCATGATCTCCAAAATATTATTCGTCTACAAATCCGTCAGTTCAGCCGATTAGACAGCAGATAGTTTCACAAAGGCTCATTCACCTGGACGCTTTCACACTCTAGTTTCCAAACTTAAGTTCACGTCTCATTTACTGCCTTGAGTTTGAAGGAAGATGTTAATATATGTATATGGGCTTGGTCCATTAGGTTACCCTAACCTTAGGGTTTTCTTAGTCTCATATATATATATATATATCTCCATTGTAAAACTTTATCATTGTACTCTTTCTAAACATCAATATATCACCATCACTCCATATTCTCCTAACATTATGTCTCTCAATTATCTTAACAAGTCTCATTCGTTATATTTTATGAAAATACTAATATTTTAATTAATGTCGCATCACCGGCCATCATCCCATTATCGCTGCCTACCACTATACTCCAGATGTCGGATTCCGACCACCAGATTTACTAAGTAGTGATAGTGAACATTCACTATATTAAAGTGAAATTGCATTCAACTTGACATTATTTCAAAGTCAAATAGATTCTAATTATAATGAACATTCACTAATATATCCGAGACATTGATTTTTTATAAACAATGAACATTCACTAATATTAGTGGGAAAAGATTTTATTGTATAACTATTTTTTTAACATTATGTGATGCAAGGTTTATTTGTTATTTTGATTACGTTGAGAGAATTTATCAATTTCAATATTTTGAGATCTACATCTTTTAATTCCTTGATCTTAATTTTAATAATAGTTTATATAATCTTTAGGGTTATGATTGGTTGTGCGTCATTATTTACCAACTTATATTCTATTTAATTACTTTTGGAGGTTCTCTTATAAGAATTTAACTCAACTGAAGTTAATATTACTAAAGTTAATTGAAACAAAAACGTTCTTTAACACAATATATGCACAAATAATCTCAATGTCACATTGAATGCCGATGCAATTAAGAATGATGGAAATTTTGAATTAAATTATGCAAATTTATTACTGTGGAAATTGTTTTGCTCTTGTTTTTTGGGCTTCTTTGAATCTCATTCTGAGGTATAATAAACATTGATTATTATCCTTAAATTGGTAGAATTGCATGTCTCAAATTGGGTCAAATGTTTAAACTACCTTTAATGTCACTTTTGTTATATTTGGAGTTGAGTTCTCTATATTTAAACAACTATCAATTAATTTCAACTATGATATTACTATGATAATATCTAAATGGAAGGATTTTTGTTTCGTAATTTCAAATTTGGTGTAGACGTATTAAGTAATTGGTTTGTGGTTCCACTTTTGCATGTATAGTTTGTTTGAATCGTATTTATTTATTTTATTGGGTTTGATATTAAGTCTTTTTGTTTAATTGATTTTATGATACTATAGGTTCTTTAAATTCCAAATCACTTCAATTTTATGTTATACTTGATTTAGTTTTCAATTTTTTTCTTTCTAAAATTCTCTATTTCTTTGTGTTTATTTTTTTACAAGTGATCAATAAGGATGATAACTCATTTTTAGATGTTTGTATTAGCATTAACAATAAAAAAAATCGGTAATTTCTTTTTTATGTACTTCTCAGAGTATTTTTTTTTTATATATATATTTTTTAATCAGACTGTACGTTTTGAAATTTTATTTTTACTTTTCGAATATACGTGTTTTACTTATTTTTTCTATTATTTTACTAGCACATAATCAGTGCCTGAAGTCACAATTTTTTTAAAAAAATAAGATTTTTGATATTAAGATTACTTTTAAAATCGTGACTTCAAACACATATTATACGCTAGTTAATATTTAATTTAACAATATAATCATGAATGTAATTCCTTAATTAGTGTCCTTTGATTTTTTAATTGAACCTTGGAGTTGGCTATCCATGCGATGGGAAAACGTCACCCAAAATTGCTCCCAAAAATTAGGGGGACTGTTATTTAAGGGTATATTTAGTTAGATGGAAAAAAGGGTGGATGAGAAAATGAAAAAGAAAAAAGAGTGGAAAATGAAGAAAAAAAAAAAATCTTGTTTGGTAAGGAAGGAAAATAGAATGGAAAAGCAAAAAAAAAAATGAAAAGAAAAAATACATTTTCCTTCTTTTTTTCCTCTCAAATCTATATCTATATATAAAAGTGGAAGACAAAACTTGAGAATGAGTAAGATCTCAATAAATATATTTCTTGCATTCTCATTATGCTCAATTCACACCTTTAAAATCCCTATTAAATGCTCACAAAATCCATTCTTCTCAAGTTTCTCTCTTTAATTAACATTTTATTTAAAGAAGTTTTAAATGATAAATAAATAAAAACTATAAATGTTTCACCTACTAGATTTTTTATTTTTTTTAAAAAATAAATTTATTTTTATTTTTATATTCTTTGTTTTTCATATAAGTGTTAATAGAAGTAATATTCTTTTTTGCTTTGCAAATAATTTCATACTTACTAGACTTTTTATTTTTAAAAAAATATTTTTTTTAATTATTTTTTATATTCTTTGTTTCTTATATAAGTATCAATAGAAGTAATGATTTTTTTTCTTTTTATGCAAATAATTTCATATACAAAATGAGATAAAAAAAATATAAACATAATAAAGAGTAAAAAAAATAACAATTAAAAAATCCACATGCTCATTGTTTTTATAATTTGAGTGAAAATATTACTAAATATATTCTCATATGAAAACTTTACTAAACAATTCAAAAAAAAAAAATTATAACTAAATTAAATAGTTTATATATAAATTGTTAGTAAATTTCATAATTAAAATATATTTAGCTCTTAGAATAATTTTAAATTTAAAAAAATTAGTAGTATTTCTCTTAACATACACAAAGAAATTGCAACAAACCATCATTTGGTCTCAAAAGTAATTAAAAAGTGGAATTGGAAATGTATTACATCAATATTATTTAATTCTCATAATAATTTTAAATTTAAAAAAATTAGCACAAAGTAATCTTTAAATTTAAAAAAAAAATGTGTAGCAACCAACAATTGATCCAAAAAATAAAAAGAAAAAGAAATATTAGAATTGAAAATGTATTTCATAAACAAAATTTAAATACAAAAATCAAATTTCTCCAAAATTGCAATTTTTTTAAGAGGTTTATAAGAGTAATTTTTTTATTAGATAGTTTTAACTAAATTTTTAATAGTATAGTAATAAGGACAAATAAGTAATTTTATATTTAAAATCAAACGAAAGGGGTGTCGAAGATATGTTTCAAATAACGCAGGATATCGTTGTAAGTTTTCCAAATGATAAGGAATATCACTAAAACTTACCCATATAGTTCATGGTTGTTTTTATTATAATTAATTATATGTGACTTATATTTTCCTCACCTACTTTTTGTCCAATCATTTAATAAAATTCTCTCTTCATCTATTAATTACATATAAAATTTATTAAATTTCATTTGTTCAAAAGAGTATTCCAATAATTTTTAATCAAGTAATATAAACTATTAAATAATATTAAAAAAAGACCTATTATATTATTTTAAAACTATTATTTGAAAAAAAAAATTATGATTGAAGTTTGAGAAATAAATATCAAATTCACAATTATACCCTTATCCTTTTATATGCTATCTACCCATTCATTTATATGTTTTTTGGATACATTTTTTTTTTTTTAATTTTGATTTTGCTATTAGTAATTTACATGTGTTGTATTCTACTTGAATGATAGTTACTATAATTATAATCCTATTTAAGTGAATTATTTTTTTATAAGTTAGTGAATTGCTTATTTTTACATGATTTGAAATATTGATGGTATATTTTTTATTTAATTTTTTAATATATCAGGGTAAAATAATAAATTAATTAACTACATAATTTTTTCTTTTCCTTTTATTTACTAAATATATAACATTATATTTTCCTCCTTTTATACCCCTTACTCTAAGCAAATAATTTTTCCTTCACAAATGATAATTTTTTTTAAACGTACCCTAAATTTCTATTGTACAAGAGGATTGAAAAGGTTATTATTTACAAGAAGAAATTAAAAACCGAATAAAACAGCAATTTCTCTATTAACTAGTTTTCGGCCCGCACTTTTGAAATAATTTTCACGTATATTTTATTTAATTATTTTAATGTAATTTCATATTTGTTGTCTTTGGGAAAATGTTTTGTATTGGTTAGTGGAGTTTGTATTGTTTTTCATATATTTTCATTTTTGTTGGTGAACTATGTATTATTTTGGAGTGTTTGAATTTTTTTTTTTTTTCTACTTTTGTAATATTTGTTTCCAATTAGTATAATGAACATTTTGATTTTAGGTGTTGAAATTAAGGGTATTGTTTAATGTTTTATGGAGTGATGAAATTTTAGTTCAACATAATTTTAATTTTAAAGAAATATGAGTGTTCAATTTTTTTATTTTTTTTTGTATTTGTATTTTTTAGGTATTTTTTGAATTTGTTTTGTTAGTATATTTGGCATCTATTTGAATAAGAGGGTTATAATATATTAATGATGATAAGAATTAATTTTAACCATCCATTTGAATAGGAGTGAGAGATGAGCTATGATTAAAGAAAAGAGCAATAGTGAAATCTCGTCTTCTAATTTTAGTTTTTAGTAGGGTATTTTATAATGGGCCCCAAGGCCTAGTACTAATTTATACCCATTTAGTCATTTAAGTTTAGAGAAAAACTCAATTGACATATAATAATTGTTTGCTGCATAGTAACATTTATATTCTCCATTCGTTATGTTGATATTGACATTGTTACTATACAGCAATATTTAAATTCCCCCATTCATTATGTTATTAGTAATATTGTTGCTAGATAACAACACTTGTATCACCGCATTCATTATGTTATGGATGTAGAGAGAAAATATGTATTTGAATTTATCTTAAATAATAAATGTATAAGTGATATTTTTCTCAATATAGACTTAATGTAATGGCCCATCTTAATTTTAATGATAAAAGTAAAATTTTCTCTACGTCTGTAGTATATTATTATCTCCTCTCTTTTATACCTTATTTGATGGAAATAGAAAAGACTCAGCATAACAATGAATTTATATTGTTGCATAAAAAGAGGACCGCAATTAAAAGAGCCTGCATCGATAATTTACTATGGCATAATAACGGAAAGAAACAATCAATAGGAAGGCATAAAATAAAACAAAATCAAAGTCGAGAGTAAAAAGCCATCAACGCCTGCCAATTAAATACAACGCGTACAGTAAAACACTCAAAAATACCAAAATAGGTTTACATTGACGTCGACAAAAGCTTTCATTTTAACAGACAAAAGGAAGTGATCTCAAGTTGTCAATACTGTCTGAATGTAAGATTCAGGCGGCCAGGGCGCAGATTGGTTTGTTCAAGGAGAGCTTTAGGAGCAGTGTCTGAACGAACAGCAACCACCCCATGAAATATATTTCTAGCTTTCCCACCAAATATTAGAACATCTCCTGATTCCAATATAACTTTCTCTGATTTCTCAGGATCCCTCTCGTCACCATATAGAAATTCAGCCGAGTCACCAATGGAGAATGAAACCACGGGCAGTCCGCTGTTTATACTTTCCGGGCTTTCATCTTTGTCCTGCATGCATTATTATTGAATACATAGGGCTTCCAATTAGGGATGGTAAAGGTTTGGTTTTAGGAAGGTTTCACTAGAAACCAAAAAAACCAAAACCATTAGACATATACCAAAACCAAAACCAAAACCATCATTCTTTTAGAAAACGGTTTTAAAACCGAACCGTTTAATTTTATATAACATTAAAACCAAAATCAAAAGCACGAAATCGTGAACCGTTGTTTTTCAGAAATAAACAAAGACAACTAAAATATCAAAAGAAATAATGAAAACCCTAAGATTAACCCAATTAACCCCATAACATATATATACCGGGTCAAAATGTAAATAAAAAAAAATGAGGGCATATTTAATAAAAATATATCTAAAATAACGGTTACTTAGTTCGCTTATGTGGTTCGGTTTCACAGTTATTATCCCAAAACCAAAATAAAAAAGCTTCAGTTTTCAATTCCGAAACCAAAACCATATCCAAAACCATTTAACAAAATCGAACTGTTCGGTTCGGTTACCCATCAATTCAGGTTGAATTTCCATCTCTACTTCCAATGAACGGTAATTTGGATAGACAACCATTTATCAAAAAAGAAAAACAAGCCCAAGAAAATTATAATCCACAAACCTGATGAAGACCAAGGCGGCCACTGTTTGTGTAAAAATTGATAATGCATATATCAGGTGACATCGAAGGAAGGATTTCTTCCACGTTTCTCGTTTTAGACTGCCTCGCTATATGGTCACAAGAATCTTGTAGTGCTGCCCTAACTAACTTTTGAAATTCATCAGGTAAAATGGGAGGCTTGGCACCATCAAATGGCCTCTGATCATCATACTTGCTTGTTTCGGGGTCCCAATTCTTACCCAGACACATCATCTTCAAATGCAGCTTCGCACCATCACGGTAACCAGGCTGGTAGAAACCTCCAGAATGCAGACCAAGATCTCGACACGTCCTTACAATTTTTACCTTTGAAGGCAACAACAAAAGATTAATTTACACCCCAATAACTAAGGAGCAATACGTGAAAAACAGCCAACAAATTTTGGACACCCATTAAATGCATTTTATGAATCTAGTCCAAGATCAGTAGTGCATATTGATAAAGTCCAATAGGGGAAACCCTAAAAATTTGTGTAAGGCAACTATAGGTAAACTGAACTGCACAGTACTGAGGATATTGAGGGCTATGTTTGGACGGAAGGAGCAAGTTGACCAATCACCATTTGAAGAAATGGAAGATCAAATTGAGCAAGAAACAACGTTTTCTTTCTCTGTATCGCATTTTTTATCTCCTCCACAATTCCTCGTAGTGGAAAAACCACTGCAATAATGCGCATCCGTTTTCCTTCTTAGGCTAGCTACCTCTGGTTCCAACAATAATCAAGTTCACAAGCCCATGAATTAAGCAAAAAAACAAGAACTGTACTTTGGAATTATGCAAGGGCTATTTGTCACTGTCGTCTTGAAGGGGCAAAGCAAGGTTGTCAAAAATTGGATTCTAGATTGGGCTATTTGTCACTGTCATCTTGAAGGGCTAAAGCAAGGTTGTCAAAATTTAGATTCTAGATTGGATCGTTTTGGGGTACCTAAGAATTCGATCGTCGAGGATCGAAAGATTCTAAGGTTGCGTTAGGGTTTAAAGGATTTGTTAAATTCCTGAAATTTGTAAATGATGGGATTTCAAAATCTAAATTTTGAAATCCCATCATTTACAAATTTCTTATTTGAATAACTATTCTAGATGACGAATTTCATTGTGTAATTTCATAATTTTCTTTTTTCGAAAAGCAAGCATTTGTACGCAGAATTTTGAAATCCATTAAATTTTAATAATAGAAAATGTGAAAATATACCTAATAATATAATTATTATTTTAGTAATTTAATAATATAATTTTATACCTATTTTAATAATAATAAGATAATTCTCATAATATAATTTTAGTGATATAATTTTAATCATACTATTTTATACCTAGTGTATACCTATTGTATAATTTTAATTATACTATTTTTAGTAATATCATTTTAATTATACAATTTTTATACCTATTGTATAATTTCAATTATACTATTTTTATACCTATTTTAATAATATAATTTTAGTAATATCACTTTAATTATAATATTTACATACCTATTTTAATAATATAATTTTAGTAAAATGATTTTAATTATACTATTTTTATACCTATTTTACTAATATGATTTTAATTATACCTATTTTTATACTAATTTTAGTAATATCATTTTTAATTATCCTATTTTTATATCTATTGTATACCTATTGTATAATTTAAATTACACTATTTTGATAATATTTTAATCATATTATTTTTATACATATTTTAAATATAATTTTAATGATATCATTTCAATGGGAAAAGTGAAATCCCTCTTCGGAGGAATTTGGAAATAAAATTTGTTCTGAAGGGATTTAGAAATCCCATTTTTCCCCTTTGAAATTCCATTTTACAAATTCAATGGATTTTACAAATTCCTTTTAGTAGCACTCAAACAAGAGATTTTAAAAAAAGAATTTGTGAAATTCCTTTTTAAAGTGAAATCCCTTCTAGAATTACATTACCCAAACGATATTATTAAAATTAGTATAAAAATTGATAATTAAAATGATATTACGAAAATAGATATAAAAATAGTATAATTAAAATCATAATACAAAAATTATATTATTAAAATAGGTATAAAAATAGTATAATTAAAATCATATTACTAAAATTATATTATTAGAAAAGGTATAAAAATTGTTTAATTAAATTTTTACAATAGGTATAAAAATTGTATAGTCAAAATGGTAATACTAAAAATAGCATAATTAAAATTATACAATAGGTATACATTAGATATAAAAATAGTATAATTAAAATGATATCACTAAAATTATATTATGAAAATTATATTATTGAACTAGGTATAAAAATTATATTATTAAACTACTAAAATAAAAATTACAATATTAGGTATATTTTCACATTTTTTATTATTAAATTTAATGGATTCCAAAAATTCTGCGCTTTCAAAAAATATGCGTACAAATACTTGTCAATCCAAACAAGGAAATTATCAAATTGCACAATCAAATTCTTCATATAAAATATTTATCCAAACAAGGAATTTTTAAATGGTAGGATTTCAAAATCCAAAATTTTGAAATCCCATCATTTACAAATTTCAGGAATTTATCGAATCCCTTACACAAAAGCAACGCCAAGGAACTTTTTTATATAGACATTTTTCAAACAGTTTTTAGTCAAAAAACTTGACAATTACTTAAAGTTTTAACTTCTAAGAGGAAGAAGAACAAAGTGAATAGGGGAGAACAAAGTCAAAAAACTTGAACTCTTAAATAATAAAATTATATTGCTTAAAATTTGAACTTCTAAAAGGAAGAAGAACGAAGTGAAATGGGGGGGAACAAAGTAGAAGATAAATGGAAGAAATAAGTCAAGGTAAAAACGTGACAAAAGAAAAAATCCAAGACGCAGAACGAAGTCGAATAGAGAAGAAAGGAAGAAGTCGAGCTAAAAAAAAGACGAAAGAAAAAATCCAAGATGCAAAACAAACCTATTACATTGCCCTTTGTTGTTTTGCCTCTCGAAGCTCGATCGACTCAACGTGAATTGGATAAAGAATTTACAATTCTCAGGTTAGGATATTATTTAATAGATTAACTTACAGATTTAGTTTAATTAATTTCAAGTACAGCCTAATTTAGAGGCTTAATTATGATAGTTGGGTCAATGCCAAATTAACATTTCAGAGTATAGTGTAAATTAGAATCGTGTGTGAATCGTAGAATCTTTTGCTTTTAATAATTCCAACAACTGCTAAAAGATTTGCAGACCAAACCATGCAATTGCAATTTGAATTGTTTTTGTTGAAGTTTCGGGTCATAGAATCGTGCATTCTTTAATCCAAAACACCAACATTGGAGGTTGGGTCATAGAATCGGTTGAGTTCAACTTTTATTTAGGTAGAACAACAACATTGCAACCTCTACTAGTTTTTATGTATTGAGCACACCGTTTCTTCTTGTGGTGAGAAAGCCTCAGCAGCCTTGGCTTGACTATGTATCTCTTTGAAAATCTTCTCAACGGTTGCACCCCTCAAGTTTGGGTGCCATCTTACTTTACCCCCTGATATTTTTAATTGTTACACTTTGTCCCTTAAAGTTTGTTTTTTGCATTAATGTGGCCAACTGATTTCAGTCAATTTTTCGCCACATTAAGGGGTAAAATGCAATGACGCTCAAATTTCTAGGTTATAAAGTACGTCATAATCTTTTTTTATTGCATTAATTTTCTTTCATGTGCAAGCTAGATGCCTAGTTCGGGTGATAAAATTGTTCAGAATCAATCAATTGGACGAATTGATACAAAAACCAAATTTCAATGGGGTAAATTGCAACAATTTAAACATCAAGGGGCAAATGAGACTGCGCCCAAACTTAAGGGCCGCGAAGTGAGATTTAATCTTTTTTATTTATTAACCTTTTCAAGGCTTTTGAAGTTGACCATACTTTACATTTTACTGTTGTCCATATGTTCCATTTTAATACATCATTGTTTTCCACAAATATGTATTTTATGAAGTTATCAAAAAGGAAATCATAGATTTATTGGTTAGGCTTTGCTCCATATGCAAATCTGAAATTCATGTTTCCATTTCATGAGGATGCTAATTTCTTATCAAGCATCAATTTTTTTTTCATTTTTTTTTTTTTTTTTTTTGTGTGTGTGTGTGTGTGTGTGCATTTTGTTTCCTGTGATTGCAATGTCTGTTCTGATACGAATTTGTGTAGATTCAAATCAATAGTGGCAGATTCTCGCTCCTACGGAGTGAGTAATTTATTATTTGCCCTTCTTGATACTGAATATTATACAAATAAATATGGTTATATTTTTATTCTATGTTTTCAAACTGGGGTTTGGGAACTTGCCAAATAGGATTGCATAATGGAAGTGAAGATGTATTATTTGTTCTAATTTTTAATTTCAGTTTCATGTTTTTTGCTTCCCCTTTCTAATTTCTATTATTTTTATTCTCTAATGGTTTATTAAGTAAACTTTTGGTCAAGAGACTCATAGTTGAATACTCACATTTGAAGACCCGTTACTTTATTCAAGTTTCATAAATATAATTTACTATAAATATGAAAACCTTTTACTTGGTTTCTAGGTGCTGCAGAAATCTATTGACTCGGTCCACTGCCACTGCCGTATTAGAGATTTAATCATGATTAGAGATATTTAGCAAGTTAGTTAGATTTTTTCATTTACATTATTTCCAGAATGTTGTCGCAATAAATAGGTGATGGTTGTTTTTGGAATAGAATGGTCAAGGAGGTGGCTATCCGTTCAATTCGCTCTTTTCTTCTCTTGTCCTGTATTCATCTTCTTTTGTGATTTCCTAAAGGATTTTTTTAGTAAGTAAAGCAGGTGAAGTGGATTAACATGTAACGATTATCAGTATCTTTGTTGTATAGTTATATTTTTTTGTTTTGTTTAGTTTTTTAACTTTATCATAGTTTTGGTAGCCTAACATGTAATATATTATTGTAGATATGTTAATTAAAATTTGTGCCTTCGGGCAAGGATTATACGCTAGTTCAAACAATAAAGAAACAAGTTACAGATTCAAAATACAACTGAAAGCATAAATCAGAACCTGATCTTGCAAGAGAATATAGTTCTTCAAGAGAACCATCCCAGACCTCAATACAATAATATTTCCACCTTCCAAGGAGCGCTTAATTTCATTACGTCTCTCTCTGTTCTTAACAAGTAAAGGAGATTTTAGCCTGACAACACTTTTGGTTTGCTCTGGGCAAATGTCAAAGGCAACTTCTGAGGGCAAGCATCCAGGCTTCTCTGACCTACCATCACAACCTTTCTTTTCATTAGAAATTTGGCTAGCTTGGGTATTCTTCAAAGCACTACCTTTAATGTGAGATTCAGCTGGAAGAGAAGATTGATCCTGCATGCAGGCAGTAGAAACAACATACGAACAATCAAATTAAGTGAAAATAAGGATTTATGTACGAGCATCTTATATTAGCCCCTTCCAAGCTATTATGGCATTCAGATGTCTAGCTTCAAAATGAAATAGAGCAAACAAAGGAGAATTCTTATCAGATTCAGAACTAGAGGCAGAACAGACCTTCTGTTTCAAACTACGATGCACAGAATGTGGAGATTTTTCTACCAGATTTATATTTCTTATATTGGAAGAAATATTGCTGAGGCCTGATTGAGGGCTACCATGCAGCTCTTCAGTAGTATCCATAGACATTTGTGATGAAGTTGAGCTTCCAATTTGAGAAGATCCGGTCTTGCAATCAATAGAACATCACAGAAGACACAACAGCTCTAATCTGTAAAATGTGTAAAAACAATGATGATGATGATACTATAACAATACACCCCCATCCTTAATAACTGTTTGTCCTCAATAGTTAGAAAGAGGAGTAGTCCTTGACAATCTTTAAGGTCCATTTGGATGGAGGGAAGGAAAGGGGAGGGGAGGGAAGAGGAGGGGATTGTCTTTTTTCTTTTTCTTTTTCTGGTTGTGGTTGGATCAAAGGAGAGAGATTCATCTTTCATTGTGTGAGATGACTATCATATATACCCTTAATATATGTATATATGTAGTATATTAGGCTCCGTTTGGTTACTATTTTTGTTCCCTGATTCTTGTTTTCACTCCCAAATTTTGAACTTAATGTACATAATTGCATTTCGTAAACACGTTCTTGTTCCTAAAATTATGGGAGTAATTTGAGACTATTTCCTGAACAACTTAAGAATCTGAGAAACGAAAAAATGTTGATTCCTATTCACTCCCATAAAACTATTCTCACTACTGCTGGTCACCATATATTTAAAGAAATAAAAAATAAAAAAATATTACCACCAAACATGTCTCTTGTTTATGTTCTCACAAATTAAAAGAAACAATTTCAGGACAATGGTCGTTACCAAACATGTTTCTATGTCCGGAAACCTCTAAAACAAAAAAAGAATTCTCATCTCATCTCATCCTAATTGGAAGCAGAAATAGAAATACAGAAACACTAACCAGACGCCACCTTAATAAATGATGATTTGTAATGATATAAATTAAATATGGGTAAACTTGTAAAATTACAATATAATTGGAATGAAATAGAAGGATTTGAGTTTCACTCCTAATTTTTCTTCCTAATCCCTCCTCCTCCCCTCCCCCTCGGCTCCATCCAATCAGAAAAAAATGGGTCCAACCCCACCCCACCTTCTTTCCCTCGTTCCTATTTTGCCCTAATCTGGAAAGCAATGAACTTTTTTGAGTTTTACAGTGAAATGGGTGTTTGAAAGCGTATATCTAGAAAAGTAGTCAGTTTATCATTCTCGAGAAGGAAATGAGAATTTACTTTTGCGGATCATCGAAATGAAACCAGCAATTTTTGGTGTAGTACAAAATTGGAACTCGTAGGAAGTCAGTTAGTTATAATATTTCCTATAAGACCTTGCAAAAGGCTGATTCACTAACATGACTAGAAACGCAGAACGATATTTTTCAGTTAACTATTAAATAAATCATTCAAAATAACTGACACACCATATCCAATCTGTATACGCAATTAGGAATAAAATCGGAATATTGGTGGACAGACGAGAGCAATCTCATCGGAATATAGAAATTACGAGCCTTATATATAGAATAACGCCCCCAAAAGAACAAAACGAGGAAGGATCAAATGAGTTGAAAGATCAAAAAACCTTAAACAAGGAAAAGCAAAATATACTGACATGGAAACGAGATTTCTGCGGCAAACTCGTTCGAGTAGTTGCTTTCGCCACAGCGGGTCTTCCAAAAGACGTCAACGTCAGATCTGAGTGAGATCGTCTAAACCGTCGAGCAGAGTGCAAAAGAAGAAACCCCTGAACCCTTCGATTCTTGCGGTGAGGGCAGAGAAGCGGAGGTACGCGAGAAGGATATATATCTGACTGTAGAGTTCGTTTTCAAAAGTCACGCACTCTGTCCTTAATTTGCAACAGAGGTCCCCCACTTTGATTCCCGCGCCGTTAGCATCATGGGAGAGTTGGGATGAGTCTGTTAGCCCAGTGGCGTTTGGTTAAGCCCCAATTGATAATCCATCCCATCTCAAAAAATTTCATCCCATTTCTAATTTCTGTTGGAAATAATATTTGGTAACCCTATTTTTGTTTCCATCCCGTTTCAATATAGGAATTGTGCCCATTTTATTGCATAGGAAATTGGAAATGAAAAAAAACCGTTTCAAACCCTTCCCATCCTAAAACAAAAGGATACACTTGGTATTATCAGAATTGTTAATGAGAGTTCCTTCTCCTCTTTTATTCCCGATCGTCGTTCTCCTCCTCACCTCTGCAATTTCTCCTCCATCTCCTCTTTCGATCTGCGATCTTCTCCTCTCACTTCTACGATCGATCGATCGTTCGAAGCTCCCCACTCCCCATTGTTCTTCGAAACTGCTCTCGTTCTTTGTCGGCTCCTCTTCCCTTGTTCCTCACTTGTCATTGCTGTCTTGAAGCCGCTCGTTTGTCTCTATTTCAAGCTTTGCAATCCGTCGTTGCATAGGAAATTGGGGGTACCAGGTAATTTTCTATCTCTCCCTCCCTCTCTCTCTCTCTCTCCCTGTTTTTGTGTGCAATGTCTATCGAGTTTGATGAGAATCAAACCCCTAGATCTAGGGTTTTGGGTCAGATTGGTTTGCGATTCTAGGGTTTGTGTTCGCAATTTCTCTGTTTGCGATTTCTAGGGTTTGTGTTTGTCATACATTACTATTCTGTTCTGTTGCGATTCTAGGGTTTCTGTTTGCGATTTCTCTATTTGCGATTTCTAGGGTTTGTGTTTGCGATTCTAGATGTGTTTGTCATACATCTACTGTTCTGTTGCGATTCTTGGGAACGCTTCTGTTCTGTTGCGATTCTTGTGAAACCTGGATTAAACCCTTGTATAATTGTATAATCCCAGTTTTCGGTTACCCAGTTGTCTTTGTCATATTTTCAAATGGTAGTGGTTTTTTATGGTTATTGTTTCAATTATTCTATGTTATGCACTATATATATATTTTATGTTCTAAGTTTTTCGCATAGTAAACACTTTATATTGTAGATGGCCATCATTGATGCTGAAGAAAATGTTGTCCTTATTTCGGAAGGAACCTCAAAACCGAAGGTTGATTTGTGGAGTGACAATAATATTAATATTTTTGTTGAATTAATGGAAAATGAAGTGCTTATGGGTAATAGGACAACAACAACGTTCACCAAAGACAGTTGGAACACCATTTTGAAAGAAATGAAAACAAGAACGGGGTTAACTTTTAACCTAGCACAACTTAAGAACAAGTTCAATAAGATGAGAACTATCTATAGGTGTTTCAATTCATTACTTAAGGAGACAGGGGCAGGATTTACATATGATAAGATGACTGGTAGGATATACGCCTCCGACGATCAGTGGAAGCGAATGGCCGGGGTATGTTGGTACTTCTAATCTTGAAATTATATATGTCATGCTTATTGGCTTATTACATGATTGACAAACTGATTTTTCCTTGTATGTATAATAGGTCAACAAGTACGCAAAACATTTTAAAAAAAATGGATGTCCTTTATTCCCGAAGTTGTGCGTTATCTATGGGGATACCACTGTAACGGGAAAATATGCGCATGTGTCGACCCAACCCCCATCTTCATCGGATGAAACTGACCCTGTGTATGAGCCTAAGGCTGATGAGATGGGTGATGATGATGTAGTTGAGGTAGGTGTAAAAAGTTCAAAGAAAAAAGAGAAGGGAAAAAAAAACGTGTTCGTAAGGATAGTATGGGAGAGGCATTTGAATCTATGGCGACGTCGTTTGCTGAAGGACAGAAAAAAAGGTGTGACATCCTTGAAGAACATTTGTCACGATACTCATCAAAATCAAATGCTTCAGTTGCTAACGTAACCAAAATTACGGACCCAGCTAGTGAAGCTCAGGAGAAATTGGGTTCATCTATGGAAATCCTCAATGCTATGGGTATTAAGGATATGGATAAATATCTACATGCAGCCGAATGATTGGTTAACAATGTGTCATATAGGACTATTTTTTTCGTCATGCCTCCGGAAGCGCGAATTGCATGGGTGATGAAAGAAGATGATTAATTTCATTTGCATCGTAATACAATAATTTCAGTGTGTTTGTTTTATTTGAAGTCGGACAATGGTCATATTTTGTTTTTAGTTATGTTTATATTCAAGACGACTGTTGTGTTTGAATTTAGTTCTGTGTAAGACAATTATGGTTTACTAGTTATGTTGAATATGCGTTTGAATTTGTGCGAATATGATGACGATTATTGTGTTTAAATTTCTACTACTTATGTTGATGTTAAAGAGATGTGCAGGTTTTTCTGTTTATGTGTATCTGTGCAGGTTTATTTATATGTATATGTGCAGTTTTTCTTCCACATGTGTGCAGGCTTTTGGCCATTTGTGTGCAATTTTTTTTCCCCATTTGTGCAGTTTCATTTTCCCCTATTTGTGCAGTTTCATTTTCCCCTATTTGTGCGGTTATGTGTATGTGTACAGGTTCATTTGTGTGTATATGTGCAGTTTTTCTTCCATATGTGTGCAGGCTTTTGGCCATTTGTGTGCAGTTTTTTTTTCCCCATTTGTGCAGTTTCATTTTCCCCATTTGTGCGGATTTTTTTTTGTGTGCAAGTGTGCATATTTTTTTTGTATGCAAGTGTGCAGTTAGTGTGTAGATGGTTATGTTTCATTTTTTGTTTGTCTATATTGTAGAATGGATTCGTAAGACGAAATTGATTGGAAACACACGGCCAAT
This sequence comes from Eucommia ulmoides, assembly GCA_016647705.1. NCBI lineage: Eukaryota > Viridiplantae > Streptophyta > Magnoliopsida > Garryales > Eucommiaceae > Eucommia > Eucommia ulmoides. The sequence goes on from CM028334.1 coordinate 23,906,266, forward strand.
CTTGAAAACGTGTTTGACGCTTACGATGCGGACGACATAGAAAATGTTTCAAATCTAGGTGATATGGCACAATGCATTCAGCGTGCAGAGAAACAACCTTGTCGGACGTCTGTATTACAAGGTGGTAATTATATTAAAGAAATATTAGAAGGACACGATGCACGTTGTTACGATACGTTTAGGATGCACCAAGATACATTTAAGTTATTGTGTGAATTATTAATGTCCAAAGGTTACCTTCACCAGAGTAGATATGTTAGTGTTCAAGAACAATTAGGAATTTGTTTATATATTTTATCACATAGTGAATCTATGCGACTTACTGACGATCGTTTTCAACATTCAACGCAAACTGTATCGGTGTATTTTTGGAAAGTGTTGAAGGCCATATGCAAATTGGGTGTAGAGTTGATTACGCCTCCAAATTTCAGTGAAGTCCCTCTGGAAATACTGCACAATCCGAGGTTCTACCCATTTTTTAAGGTAAACGTATTTTTTTTTATTAAAAAAAAAATAGTACTTAGAATTAAAAAATATATATATTGGAACTAATCTTTTTAAGAATATTTATAGGACTGTGTAGGGGCGATAGATGACACCCACATTGCCGTATCAATTCCTCGAGAAGATCAAATTCCGTTTCGAGGACGTAAAGTGGATACTACTCAAAACGTTATGTGTATATGTAGTTTCAATATGATGTTTACATATGTATATGCAGGTTGGAAATGAATTGCCAACGACTCTAGGGTTATTTTAGAATGTATGAATAACCCGAGGACTATTTTTCCAACACCTCCTCAAGGTATATGTGTAAATATAGAATGATTTTATATGTATTGAATTACGCCTCTCTGATATTATACAATATAGGAAAATATTATCTTGTAGATTCAGGATATACAAATACCCATGGCTTTTTGGCACCGTACAGGGGGGAAAGATATCACTTATGAGTTTTCGAGATAGACGGCCAACGAGATTTGAAGAAAAATTCAATCAGTGCCATTCTTATTTCCGAAATGTCGTAGAACGGTGTTTCGGTGTGCTTAAAGCGAGATTTAAAATCCTTAAGAGCATGCCTTCCTATGAAATGGACGTACAAAAGTATATTCCAATTGCATGTTGTACACTTCACAATTTTATAAAAATGCATGATATGAATGATAATTTATTTGAAACATGGAATAGGGAAGGGTATGCAGAAGAGGAAGAGGGGACTACGTCGAGACAACGACGTGAATCTGATGAAGCTCTCGTGATTACTAATCAAAGTGTACGAGAAATGGGACGTTTTAGAGATAATCTTGCCCAAGAAATTTGGGACAGTTCAAATGTGGTTTGTATAAATTAAATAAGTTTTAATATTTTCTATATAAATATCACACCAATAATATATCAATTTTTTAGTAACTATTTCAATTATTTTTTATTTGCAGAGATGAGTGTGGTCAACAACTATGACCCTCCTCGACATTAAAATTTGACAAGAATTTTGTTTTCATTTTTTTTTTGGGATGTAATACGATTCTAATTTTGATGATGTTACTTGTGCATCTCATCATTGAGCTAATTGTTGTATCTAAGTATGTGAAAATGTGAAAATGAACATGTATTGTAGAACAAAACAATTTGTATGTACGTACATAATTTTAACATCTATGTTTAATTACATCGCGTATGATCTGCTTGAATTAAGTGAAATTTTATATTTATTATCATACATAAAAAAATTTAAAAAAAAAAAAAAAAAAAAAAAGAGGAAAAAAAATAATTTTACACTAACAATTCTACACTTAAATTTTTTTTTGAAATAAATAATTCGTTATAAATGTAATTCTATTCTCAGAAGGAAACAAATTATGTCTTTACCAAATGCTATTCTGTTCCCAAAACAAAATAGACTCTGTCGTTACCAAACACGATTCTGTTCCCAAATCAAAATAGAATTATTCGTTACCAAACGCGATTCTGCTCCCAAAAAGAAAACAGAATTCCCATCCCATCCCATTCCATTCCCATCTCACTACTGGAATGGAAACAAAAACGGTTACCAAACGCCACCTTAGTGTTCCTACATTTCTCATCCCAACTGGGATGGAATGGGATGGGTTAAGTTAAATTGAGTTGAGTTGAGAATTCTGATTTTTTTTTTAACAAAATTGCATTTGATAACGACAAAATTTTGTTTTGTGCTGGGAATAGAATCGTGTTTGATAACCACATAATTTTGAAATTATTTTCTCATCTAAACAAAAATCATAAAAAAAAAAATTAGTAACGAAATCAAAATTCAATAACGAAATCAAAATCGAACCCCAAACCAAATTTAAAAACCAAACCCTAAATTGATTCGAGCAAAATCAAAACCGAAATTGAACCCCAAACCACTAACAATCGAAATCGAAACCCCAAACCAAATTCAAAAACAAAACCAATCCCATTCATTCCCCATTGACAAATGCTCCTTCACTACTAGAATCCAGATCACAAACCGCTGAGATCAGTCATGAAAATTCAAGGGTGAATACCAGTAGATACCACAAAATTCAAATCCAAAGCTGCAAGATTACCATAATTTGCGCTACATCATAAGCAACAACAACTAGATATAACAAGATTTACACACACGCATCAGCAGAATACGAAATCAAAAATCGAAATAGAAATCGAAAATCAAAATCGATTTTATGATGAAATCGAGATCGAAAAATAACATCGATCGATTTCGAAATCAAAAATCAAAATGAAAAGCGAAATCGAACCCTAAATTGGAAAACGAAATGGAAATCTAGGACAAAGACGATGGCTTGCTTGGATGAAGACGATAGCTGTGGCGAGGAACAATGGCGATGACGATAGCTGTGGCGAAGACGATGACGACTTAGCGAGGACGATGTCGACGTCCAGACAACGACGATGGCGAGGTGACAACGGCCAATCAACGGCGACGACTTGGGCTTTAAAGGCGATGGCAGCGAAGAAGACGACATCAGAGCTTTGAAGAACAGATCGTTCGTGAATTAAGCAATTGAGCATGAGGAATGATGAATAGTATATCATTAAGATTTCTAAAAATTCCCAGCGTGTCCTATCAGTGGGTTGAGTTTTTTGGGCACAAAAAAAAATAATTTTTTTTTGTTTTTCCTTTCTTTTGCTTTTAAAAAATCAATTCTCATTTTTTGGGTTGGGTTGGGTTTTGTGTTTGCCAAACGCGTTCCCAAAAATCAATCCAAGAATTTTTGGGTTGGGTTGGGTTGGAATGGAATGGAAACATTAAGGCCCCATTTGGTAACCGTTTCCAATCTAGAAATTCCCATCCCATTCTCAGATTTTTGGGAATTCTGTTTGGGAATAGCTTTTGGTAATTTTTGTTTCCATTTCCATTTCATTCCCATTTGAGAATTGTGCCCACTTTTTTCTTAAGAAATGAAAAAACAAAAAAAAGTTGTTTCTCATTATTCCCATTCTATTTCCAAAACACATGGTCACTGTTCATCCACCGTCCGACAACCGTTCGCCGCCGCCGGCCACCGTCCGCCACCGCCGCCGCCATCTCCGGTGCCGTCACCGGCCATCTCCGGTGACTGTTGCCGGTCACCGTCCGCCCGAAAAACTTTCCGGCCACTGTTACCCATCCGTCACTGCCACCCGGCCGTTGTCGGCGCTGGAGCACCGCTGTCCGGCCGGCGCCGGAGTACCGCTGTCTTACCTGAGCCAGCGCCGGAGTACCACCGGTCGGCCGGCGACAGCGCCACTGCCAGCCGGCCAAAACAGAAAAATAAAAAAAAGATTTTAGGATAAAATCGTTACCAAACATAATTCTCTTCCCAAAACAAAAAAAAAAAAATTGTTACCAAACGCGATTCTACTCCCAAGAAGAAAATAAAATTTTCATCCCATCCTATCCCACTGCTGGAATGGAAACAAAAACGGTTACCAAACGCCACCTAACCAAATGGGGCCTAAGTGTTCTCATCCCATCTCTTTTTCCGATTTTTATAATTTTTATTCCGGAACATAGTTTGATAAAACTTTTTCTCATCCCACCCTATCCCAAAACTCTAGAATTGATTCTCCATTTTGTGAAGGCTATGAGAAATAATGTTTTTTTTTTTTTTTTATTCTTTTCATTCTTATCTCATCCCAAACCAAAAAAAGAACATGTTGGTCGTTTTCCCAATTGTTAGTAAGCCTTTCTTCAACTCCTATTAGTCACATTTTTTTCTATTTTTGTGAAGATGGTCGTCTTTTTCATGGCTGTCGTTGTTCATCTTCCATGGCCATCGTCTTCTTCGTCTGCTTCAACTCCTGGCCATCGTTGTTCGCTCGTCACCGTCCTCCTCCTACTCGTCATATTCTTCGTCGTCCTTCTTCTCCTCCTCGTTGTCCTCCTCTTCCTTGCTATTGTCTTCACTCATCGCCGTCGTCTTCGATTTCGGTTTTGAGCAACAATGTTGTAATCGATTTTGATTTTGATATTAGGGTATCGATTTCGAGCTGTAATCGATTTCGATTTTGATATTAGGGTATCGATTTCGAGCTGTAATCAATTTCGATTTCGAGCTACAACTCCTATTAGAGTTTCAATTTCGAGCAACAACTTCTGTTAGAGTTTCGATTTCAATTTTGATTGGGGTTTCAGTTTCGATTTCGATTGGGGTTTCGATTTCGGTTTTGATTGGGGTTTAGGATTCGATTAGGGTTTCAATTTCGATTGGGGTTTAGGGTTTCGATTACTTGATAATTTTTTTATTGTGGTTTATGGTTCGTTCTTGATTTCTAGTATAATATTGTTACCAAAAGCAATTTTGTTCCTAGAACCAAATAACATTGTCGTTATCAAACGTGATTCTGCTCTCAAGAAAGAAATAAAATTTTCATCCTATCCATGTGTATGGTTACCAAACAGGTCTCGATTTTCTTTTAATAAAGGACAAATTATAAATTTGGTCTTCCTATTTACAATGTATATTTTATATGATCCTCTAATTTATTTATTTTAAAATAATTTTTCTATTTACACACGATTTTTATGTGGCATTCTGTTAGAAATAGAGGTTAACTTTGATAGATTTTCGTTATGTGCCTTACACATGCTATCTTTTAGGGGTAAAAATATAATTTTGTTTTTTTTCTTTACTTTCTCTCTTTCTTCTTCTTCTTCTTCTTCTTCTTCTCCCCTCTTTAATGAGAGAGAAGTTGATATTTTAGAGGGAGAGATAAGTGGTGATCTACCTTGACAATATAAGTGGTGATCTATCTTCACATCTTTAATTGCTTCCCCATTTTCAATTTCTACTGCGATTTGTAGTGTTTCCTCTAGATCGAAGGTTTTTACTTGCGTTTCGAATCGAATTTGTTGACGATATTGCATTTTTTCATAATAGTACTACCATATAAGTGTGTTGGCTGTGTTTTGCACCCAATTCTAGATTAGATTATTCATTCTTTGTAGTTTGAGCAATTCACAAAAATTCTGAAAATAATTCGTATTGTGGCTTTTGATTGCTATTAGTGGCTTTAAGTATTCTGTTTTTTTAGTGAAGAAGAGCATATATGCATATTTATGTGAGTTTCTTCTATGACTACGAGGTAAATTCAAATCAATCCATTATCACAAATCAATTAATAAAATATTTATTTCAGCTTATTTCTCAAAACCTAAGGTAGTACAATAGGTGAGAGAAAAAGTAATTACCTCACTCTTTTTCTCTCTAAAATATCAATTTCTTCCTCATTAAAAGAAAAAAAAAAAAAGAAGAAGAAATTGAGAAAATAAATAATTTTTTTAATAATTTTTATCTCTAAAAGATGGCATTTGCAAGTTGCATGATGAAAATTCGTTAAAGTTAAATACTTATTTTTAATAGAAGATTCACATTAAAAATCGTGTGCAAATAGAAGGGTCACATTGGAAAATAAAATAAAATTGGAAGGCAATTTAGAAAACACATTGCAAATGGGATGACCAAATTTGTGATTTGCCTTTAATAAAATAATCCTTTGTTAAGGAGGAAACAATAAGGATAAAAAAAAAATTGTTATTTAATTTTTTTAGAAGATTTTTTAACAACGCTTTCAAAGAAAATCAAGTATCGATATATTTTCTTGTAGTGCTAATAACAAATAGTACAAATAAAAAATAATGCAATTAAAAAATCATTCAAATAAATTTAGAGAATAGAAAGAAGAATTTTCTTAGGCCAAACCTACCATCAATCAAAGAGTTAAATTAAATCACATTAATTGATGTAGCCAGAAATTCTCAGCACATGTAATCAGCTCCTCGCATATCAAAAACCTCTTCACCTTCGTCTTTTAACCTGGAAAACCGTTGAGTTCTCAGGGGGGACATCGGTGTGGTGTCGACCAAAGAACCTCCAGTGTGGGAATAAGTTAATCTGATTGTGGAAAAGGTTAAAACACTTAGATTAATCATAAAAATACACAATGATACTGTTGGCCCAGGAATCTTCCCAAGATGGGGGTAGATTGGGTAATTATAAAATTTAAAGCAAATTATCAACTTATAACACTTTGAGAATTTAAATAATTAATTTTATCCTAAGTTATTTATTATCTTTATATGCAGCGAATAAGTGTTATAAATACTAAGTGCACACCCAAACAACTGAAATAAAATAAAGTAAAATAGCAGCACACCAAAATTTATACTGATTTACCAAGCTACTTGGTAGCACGTAAATACGTCGTTACTTTCACTGCAAGTGTACGGGTCAAGTTTTAGTATAGATTAGAAGAGTTAGAGTTGTCGTATCCACATGGATTGAATTAGACGGTCGTTGAGTACTGCGATTATCATAACCTAACTTTATCTAGGCGATAAAAATGTATTTTTTATATTAATAATATATTAAATTAATTAACTAATTAAACTATATTGAGACGTTTAGGGGAATGAATTATCTAGGGATTAACTTTATTTACTTAAACGTGTTTGGTTTCGTTTAGTTAACAATAACAGTATTCAACTTATTCGACAATCTCAGTATCGTAAACTCATTCATTCCTTCTCTCAAGTGTAAAGTGAATGAATATGTGACTTCACGTTAACGCCGAAGTCCCTCTCTAGCATTTTGTAGAACACATAGTCACATAAGTCTCACCCCAACGTCATCGATTACACACTTTCTAACGTCCTCCCGGACCATTAGATCATCGCGTTGTGTTTAAACCATAGTCTGAATCCGGGGTTACGTCTCCCGAGTGTCAAACCCCGATTTTTCAATATATCTAAATAAGCATATAATAGAAATACAAGAACGGTAAACACAATCGAATAGCAAAGAACAACCATTAAAGAAACACAATTCAAACAAACGACATTTTCATAAATTATGTTAATCCCAGAGATAATCCATATTTAGCTAATGGCCATAACCGTATATACAATGCCAAACGAGCTTAATATTGTCAAACAAACTACCAAAATTAAAAAATAAAGAAAGAAACGAAAGAATTTAGCCATTATCCGAAGATCCGACGCTAAAACCACTTCGAGAGCGTTTCTCCTTTTTCGCTTTATGATTTTTATCTTCGGGTTTGAATGAGCTCCCAAAACTCTCAAGACTATCCTATATTATCCCTTATGAGGTATAATGGCCGAAAAATATGAGAGGGGTAGAGGATATGGGAACAAAAATGCCTCAAAATATCTTTAAAAAAAAACACTTTACAGGTGCAGGGTTCACCGCTACAGTGGTGGGTATGTCTGTAGTGGTCACCGCTGCAACGGTGGTTTATTAGTGGGCACTCTATTGTTTCACCGCTGCAGCAATGGACAAATAGAGTGAAATTGAGCTCTCTGTTATTTCATTGCAGCAGTGGTGGACAACTTGGCATTTTTCATCATTTTTCCACCTTTCTTCCACCGTCGTTCCACCAATTAGCTTGATTTTCAACCGTTTTGGCTCTTTTTCGTCCCAAACACCTGATTTATACAAAAATAAATAAAATCTAATTAAAACAAATTAAAATACGATAAAAATACTAAAAAACTATCAAATTTGATTTGGAAATAAATGAATAAATTACCCCTATCACTGCTCTTGGCTAATCTCGTTCTTCGAACTCCACGGAGAGTCGTACCCACTAATCACTATGATTCATTTAATTAGATAGGAACCAAATCCTTACAAATGATTTTTTTCGCAGGCTCAAAATCAACTTTTACAATTTTTCTTTGCACAGGCTAAGGAAGAACCCCTATCTTTTTACCAGGCTAAAGATTAACCTAATTCTATTATAGGAAGAATCACTGCCTAATTTTTTTTTTTATACCTTAGACTTAAGAATTAAACCTCACAAAACACTCCAAGTATCATTTTACCCAGTAAGGATTGAACTGTTACAAATTCACTCAAAAATAATTATAGTCAGGAGACATTACGCCTATCTCTTTTCACGGGAAAAGAGTAACCTAATCTTTTTATGTATTAGGTAAAGATCAAACCTCAATCTATTTACCTGAAGAGATTGAAACCCGAAATTACCCCTGATTAGATATTCCCAATAATATCTAACCCGCACACAACTCACCAATTATAAAATTGATAAGTTTTTTTCCACTCGAAGCTTCTACCACCCAAGATTAATTTAAACTTAATTAATGTTCCGATACTAGTAATAGAAAGTGAGAACTTCAAAATATTATTTTAATGAAAGCAGGTAGCACACAATTCAACACGTAATCAGATTTTCACAATAAATCGTTTCAAAATATTTTTCAAGTAATTAAAAGTTCAGAAAAACGATTTTAAATATCAAAATTCCAAGTAACAAATAATAATATCAAATATCAATTGAGAGCAAAGACTTGGAATGATTTCAACAGGATACCACCAAAATGAATGTAAATGAATCGCAATGAAACTCTAGATTGATGACAGCAACAACAAATTCCCCAAGAACAATTATTAAGAAAAATCTCACAATACTCTCAATATGAATTCAAAATAATTACTCTAAAAAAGCTCAAGAACTGGATAGCTCTTAAAAATTGATTGATTAGGATTACTCATTAATGAAAAACACAGGTCTACTTATAAGGATTTAAAACAAACCCTCCAACGACTAGTTTTCACTTGTCATGACACTTAATTACTCTTATAGACCCTTTATATCGATATGACTCAATCCTGGTTTAATTTACTCAATTATCACTTTTAAAACATTCAATTTAATCCCTCAAATATTTCTCAATCTCAATTCGATAAGATAGAAAGAATTAAACGTACCAATTTGAGAAATAATCAAATTATATGAACCATATTTATAGGGATATCAAAATATCAATCACATATTTCAAATAACATTAAATCTCTAAGATATCTCTCATATCTTAACCATAAAACGGCTAGTAACGGCTACTTTTTGAAAAAATTCACAAAATCCTCCAAACTTGAAAAAGTTCCATCGGTTGACCGACCAAAGTCCATAGGTTGACCGATCGATTCAGGTTATAGCCCAAGCCAAAATTTCTCGCCAGTCGATCGACCGCTATTCCATGGTCTGTCAACCAATCGATTCAGGATGCTTTCCAAGCCAATTTTTCAGCTATGGTAAGTCGATCGATACTTTTCGGTCTGTCGACCTATCGATTCACAGAGTTCAACCATTGGCTACAGGTCGACCGATCGATTTAGAGACTACACTATTTCCCAGCTTCTTCTCATTGGGTGACAGATCCATGTTGGTCGGTTGATCGATCCTGTTGGAACTCTTTTTCCTTAATTAATTTTTAACTCAAAATTTCGACAGTTTTGCCTCTTTAACCGATTTATTTTCTCGTTTAACTTAATTGACACTATAAATCAATTTTAATTACTAATCTTTCTTAAATCAATATTTCTTCTTCAATTTCACATAGGAGTAAATATATTTAACTAATTAAGATCCTAATAAAAACACACGTAAACATAAACATAAATTCATTTTCGTTTCGTGTGTAATCTTAATCAAGATACATTAAGAGTTAAAATTAACTTGAGTTATTTTTCTCCTAAATTCTTCAAAGTCTTCAGTCTCTTAATGCTTGTTTGCTTGTCAGTCTCTTCCATCCTTAAACCATCTTCAATCATTTTTTCATGATAAAATCATCAATGAAAACTTTATCACTAAAACACTCAATAAACTCATTAGTTCCACAAAAAATATCAACATTTAATTGTCCATCAAAATCTTAGGATTAACAATCTCCCCTCTTTTGATGATGACAATTAACTTTGATATTTTTGTCAAAATAAAATGTAACCACACTCCCCTTAAATCTGAGGACGAGTTTTTTAACTCATTAAAGCACAATCATAAAGAATATTTTAAAAAATACATAAGATATTCAACAAAGCATAGAATATAATTGATAATTCATAAACTCCCCCTACAATAGTACAATGCTTAGGTGAACAAACCTAAACATTAACTAATCTCATTTAAAGCATAACTATGGTTTTCCTCTTAGATATTCATAAACTTCCCTTTAGATATTCAATAAAATATCAACTAATTATCTCCCTTTGTCATCTCAAAAAGTGAAAAAGGATAACCACATATCACCACTACTTTAGGCAAACATCATTATGCCTAGCCATACCCAATCCACGAATGATTTTTACAAACTGATATTCCGCTAAAGGTTTGGTAAAAATATCAGCAAGCTGATTGGAGGCATCAATATATTCAATAACAACGTCCATTTTCAGAATGTTATCATGAATAAAATGATGTCTAATCCCTATGTGCTTAGTTCATGAATGCTGTGTAGGATTCTTATTTAGACAAATAACACTTTTATTATCACAATAGATCGAGACTTCCTCCATACATATTCCAAAATCATTTAACTGTTGTTTAATATATAAAATTTGAATGCAACAGTTACCAGCTTCCATATACTCAACCTCAGTGGCGGATAAGGCTATCAAATTCTGTTTCTTGCTTGACCAAAAAATTAAGACATGTCCTAGCAAATGACATGACACACTTGTGCTTGTTCACTCGGCTTTGCAATCAGGAAAATCAACGTCGGAGTAACTTATTAACTTAAAATCACTCCCCTAAGATACCATAATTCTAGGTCAGTTGTCCACTTTAAATATCGAAAGATTCGCTTAACCGCAGTCAAGTGCAATTCTTTAGGATAAGACTAAAATTTAGCACATAAGCAAATGCTATACATAATGTCAGGTCTACTAGCAGTTAGATACAATGAGCTACAAATCATACCTCGATACAATTTTTCATTTACATTTTTGTCCGTATCGTCTTTGTTTATCTTTATAGCTGCTACCATGGGAGTTTTGTACTCTTTAGCGCCATCCAAGCCATATTTCTTCAGTAACTCCTTGGTGTATTTAGATTGGTTTATGAATATCCCTTCTTTGATTTACTTGATTTGCAGCCCAAGAAAGAAATTCAATTCTCCTATCATGCTCATTTCAAATTCAACTTGCAATATCTTGGCAAACTCTTGACAAAGATCCTCATTAGTAGATCCAAAAATAATATCATCAACATAAACTTGTACTAATAGGATATCAAAATTAGTTTGCTTAACAAATAGCGTTATATCGCTAAGACCCCTTTGAAAACTATTTTCGATCAAATATCATCTAAGTCTCTCATACCAAGCTCTAGGAGCTTGTTTGAGCCCATACAAAGTCTTACAAAGTTTAAACACATGATTGAGAAATGTATCACTTTCAAAACCCAGGGGTTGTTCCCCATAAACTTCTTCCGCTAGGAAGCCATTAAAAAATGCACTCTTAACATCCATTTGATATAATTTAAAATCTCATGAGCATGCAAAAGCGATTAGTATTCTAATAGCTTTTAATCTAGCCACATGAGCATAAGTTTTATCATAATCAATTCTTTTCTCTTGATTATAGTCTTGTGCTACTAGTCTTGCTTTATTTCTAATTATAATACCAGATTCATCATTTTTATTTTGAAAAACCCATTTTGTACCAATAACTGGATGAAAATCTGGCCTAGGAACTAGAGACCATACTTTGTTTCACTCAAATTGAACTAACTCATCTTGCATTGCGGAAATCCAAGATTTATTAGTTAATGCCTCATTCACATTCTTAAGCTGAATTTGAGATAAAAAAAAAAAAAAAGCAATATTAATAATATCTCTTATAGAGGAACAAGTATTTATACCTCTTTCGAAATTATCGATGATTTCTTTTACCGAGTGTCCAGGTACTTTCTTTATAGCTCGTGGTAACATCGAATCCTCTCCCTTAAGCTCCTCTTTTTGAGGTTCCTTTGTTATATTTTCACCTTGGTTTTGGTTATTTGGAATACCTACATCATCATCATCCAAAACTTTTCTCGACAAAAATGGATCAGCTTCCTCAAAAACAACATGGATAAACTTTTCAACTAGTATGTTTATTATAAACTCTATAAACCTTACTGTTAGTAGCATATCCAAGAAAAATATCATAATCAGATTTAGCATCAAATTTACCCAGATTATCCTTATCATTTAAAATGAAACATTTACAACAAAATATTTTAAAATAAGATATATTAAGAGTCTTACCATTCCAGATTTCAAAAGGGGTTTTGTTAAACCCTCTACGAATTGATACCCGATTTACTACGTGGCAAGTTGTACTTACTACTTCGGCCCAGAAGTAGGTTGGTAAACAATTTTCACTAAGTATCATTCTGGTCATCTCTTGGAGTGTCCTGCTCTTCCTTTCTACAACACTGTTTTGTTATGGTGATCTTGGCTCAGAGAAGTTGTGAGCATAACCATACGCATCACAATAACTAATCACATCATCATTTATGAACTTTCTTCCTCTGTCACTACGAATGTTAATAATAGAGCATTGCTTTTCATTTTGAATACGTTTACAAAATTTTGAAAACACATAAGAAACTTCACTCTTCTTGGCAAGGAAGAACACCCAGGTAAATCTAGAGTAGTCATCAACTATTACAAAGACAAAAAATTTACCTCCGAGACTGGCAACAGAATTTGGACCAAATAAATCAAGATGCAACATTTCAAGACACCTAGACGTGGACGTGTGCATCTTTTTCTTAAATAATGATCTAGACTGCTTGCCTAACTGACATGCGTCACATACTTTGTCTTTCACAAATTTCAAATCAGGTAGGCCACGTACGAGACTCTTCTTAGATAAATTAGAAATCAATTTCATACTAGCATGCCCAAGTCTCCGATGTCATAACCAACTATTTTAAGATAAAACATTCAAGCACGATAAATTTTGAGAAATAAAATCATCAAATAAACATGTATAAACATTCTCAAAATGTGATGCGACTAACAAGATACTACCATCATGTCCATTCTTAATAATGCGTATATCATGATCAAATACAACATTATAGCCCCTGTCACATTATTGACTTATACTAAGTAATTTAAGTTTAAGACCATCAACTAGTATTACATCTTTAATAATAGTAGTAGCATTACCGATATTACCTATAACGATAATTTTACCCTTAGCATTGTCTTTGAATGTCACGTGACCTCCATCTTTAGGTGTCAAAGATGTGAATTTTGATTTATCCCCCATCATGTACCGAGAACAACCACTGTCCAGGAACCATTTGTCCTTGCCTATCGATAATTTTAGAATAACCTACAAGGAGCACATCAAATAGTGCCTAAGTGGTACCTAGTCTAAGTGGGTCCGATCTTGTTAATCGGGACAATTTTAGTTCCTTTTGGAACTCAAACTTGTCTGCAGTTAGATATTTTAGCAAAATATCTACGAATAGTATGCCCCCACAATATTACATTTAAAATATCTAACAAAACCCCTAATTTCATAAAATAATTTATGAAAACTTTTTTGCTTGAGATTTTTCTGAAAACCAATACCGACTTTATCAAAAATACCACGTGAACTTCCCAAAAGAATTTTCAAGTTATTCTCACCACCGGTGAATTTGAGAATGATTGAATGTAAATCCGATATCTTGGATTTCAATTCAATGTTTTCAAATTCATAGTCCATTACTTGCTTGTTTAATGTGTTAATTGTACTTTAAAGGGCATTTATTTTAGAACACTGGTTTTTATAATCATACTTAAGTTCTTGATATACATCAAAATCTAAAGGACAAAAACTTGAATATTTAGTTACCTTATCACCAGTGGCCACTAACGCAAACATGGATGATTCTTTGCTTCCTAATTTTTTCGAACTACTCGATTAGATATCATCCTAGGTAACTTTCATGGACTTCTTCTTTTTCTTCTTCTTCTTTCTTTTCTTTTCTTTTTTCCAATTATTCTTCGGTTCGGGACAGTCGGTTTAAAAATGGCTAGTCTTGTGATAGTTGTAGCATTCCACGTTATTCATGTTGAAATTTTTTCTTCCACAGAATGTACGTCGAGTCATTCTTTTAAAATTCTTCGTGAGAAATGCCACATCTTTTTCTTACTCACTGTCAAGACTCACATTGTCACTATCATCATCTTCTTCAGTTTTTTGAACTTTTAGTGCCAATGACTTCTTTTTGCTAATCCCAATGTCATCCTCGTATCCCCAAATTGTTGTTTCATGCGTCATTAGGTTGCCGATGAGGTCATCAATTTTGTATTTTGTAAGATCCTTGGCCTTCTCAATCGCGGTCACCTTTGTCTCCCATACTTAGTTAAAGATCTTAGGATCTTTCGAACTTTGTCCTCCATGGAGTACGGTTTTCCTAGTTGGCTCAAATAGTTGCAGATGTTGTCGAATCGAGTGTACATCTCTTGATCGATTCTGTTTCTCCCATTCTGAACAATTCAAATTGGCGGATTAGGGCGTTGATTTTCGACTATTTCACTTGACCTGTTCCTCTGTGGATAACCTGCAACTTGTCCCGCATTTTCTTTGTCGATCCACAACCTGAAACTCCCAAGTATTCATTAGCATCTAAAGAGTAAAATAAAATATTAATAGCTTGAGAGTTTATAGAAGGCTTTTGCTTATCAGAAGTAGTTAGTAGCTCATTCTTCTTAGCAACTCCATTTTCCATAGGACAAACGATCCATCCTCAATCACTAACCACACATCATAATTCGTGGCCTGAAGGAAAGCAATCATTCTATTCTTCCAAAATGCATAATTTTTACCTGCAAACAAGGGTGGTCGATGCATAGACTGCCCCTCAGCTAGTGTGCCTATTGTGTGTGTCATGTGATCTTTGTTAGCTCAGTGTATCGAGTTAAACAAACTCCGATGCCAATTGTTGGCTCAGTAATCTACCCAAGAGAAGGAAAGAATTGGGTAGTTTTAAAATTTAAAGCAAATTATCAACTTATAACACTTCGAGAATTTAAATAATTAATTTTATCATAAATTAATTATTATCTTATATGCAGCGGATAAGTGTTATAAATACTAGGTGCATACCCAAACAACTGAAATAAAATAAAGTAAAATAGAAGCACACCAAAATTTATATTGGGTCACTAAGCTACTCTTGGCTAATCTAGTCCTCTGAGCCACACGGAGAGTCGCACGCACTAATCACTATAATTCATTTAATCAGGTAGAAACCAAACCCTTACAAATTATTCTTTTTGTAGGTTTAGAATCAACCTTTACAATTTTCCTTTTCACAGGCTAAGGAAGAACCTCTATCTTTTTATCAGGTTAAAGATTAACCTAATTCTATTACAGGAAGAATCACTACCGAATTCTTTTTATACCTTAGGCTTAAGAATTAAACCTCACAAAACACTCCAAGTATCCTTTTACTCGGTAAGGATTGAACCATTAAAAATTCACTCAAAAATAATTTTATTCAGGAAAAATTAAGCCTATCTCTTTTCAAGGAAAAAGAGTAACCTAAGTTTTTTATGCACTAGATAAAGATCAAACCTCAATCTCTTTACCTAAAGAGATTGAAACCCAAAGTTACCACTGATTAGATATTCCCAATAATATCTAACTTGCACACAACTCACCAATTACAAAATTGATAAGCTTTTTTCCACTTGGAGCTTCTACCACGCCAGATTAATTTAGATTCAATTAATGTCTTGATACTAGAGATAGAAAGTGAGAAATTTAAAATATGATTTTAATGAAAGTGGGTAGCACACAATTCAACACGTAATTAGATTTTCACAAGAAATTGTTTCAGAATATTTTTCAAGCAATTAAAAGTTCAGAAAAACGATCAGATCAAAATTCTAAGTAACAAATAATAATATCAAATATCAATTAAGAGCAAAGACTTGGAATGATCTCACTAGGATACCACCAAAATGAATCTCAGTGAAACTCTAGATTGGTGACAGCAACAACAAATTCCCCAAGAACAATTCTCAAGAAAAATCTCACAATACTCTCAGTGTGAATTTAGAATAATCACTCTCAAAAAGCTCAGGAATTGGATAGCTCTTGAAAATTGATTGATTAGGATTACTCATGAGTGAAAAACGCAAGTCTACTTATAAGGATTTAAGACAAACCCTCCAATAGCTAGTTTCGACTTGTTATGACACTTAATTGCTCTTATAGACCATTTATATCGATATGAATCAATTCTGGCTCAACTCACTCAATTATAACTTTTAAAATATTTAATTTAATCCCTCAAATATTTCTCAATCTCAATTAGATAAGATAGAAAGAATTAAACGTACCAGTTTGAGAAATAATCAAATTATATGAACCATATCTATAGGGATATCAAAATATCAATCACATATTTTAAATAATATTAAATCCCTAATATATCTCACAGATCTTAACCATAAAATAGGCTATTAATGGCTACTTTTTTAAAAAATCCAAGAAATCCTCCAAACCTGAAACAGTTTTATCAGTTGACCGACTAAAGTCCATAGGTCAATAGATCGATTCAGGTTGTAGCCCAAGCCAAAACTTCTTGCCAGTTGGTCAACCGCTACTCCATGGTATGTTGACTGATCAATTCAGGATGCTCTCCAAGCCAATTTTTAGCTATGGAAGGTTGATCGATACTTTTCGGTTTATCGACCTATCGATTCAGAGAGGTCAACCATTGGCCACAGGTCGATCGATCTGTCGACCGATCGATTCAAAGACCATACCATTTCCCAGCTTCTTCTCATCGGTTGACCGATCCATGTTGGTTGGTTGACCGATCCTGCTGGAACTCTTATTCCTTAATTAATTTTTTACTCAAATCTTCGACGTTTTTGCCCTTTTAACTGATTTCTTTTCTCGGTTAACTTAATTGACACTTTAAATCAATTTTAATTACTAATCTTTCTTAAATCAATATTTCTTCTTCAATTTCATATAGGAGCAAATATGTTTAACTAATTAAGATCCTAATAAAAACACACATAAACTTAAATTCATTTTCTTATCGTGTGTGATCCTAATAGGGATACATTAAGAGTTAAAAGTAACCTGAGTTATTTTTCTCCTAAATTCTTCAAAGCCTTCAGTGTCTTAACGTTTGTCTTCTTGTCAGTGTCTTGCATCCTTAACCATCTTCAATAATTTCTTCATGATAAAATCATTAATGGAAACTTTATCACTTAAACACTCAATAAATTCATTAGTTCCACAAAAAATATCAATATTTAATTGTCCATCTAAATCTTAGGATCAATAAATACATTTCCTTTATATAGGCTCGATTAGCCTTTACCGTTTCATTGATGAGGTTGCTCGTTACGAGATCTTCTCCTAACGGCTTAGTAGATAATCATGATCTTCTCCATTTATCTAGGAAGAGATCTATGTAACGTGTTCCACTAATTATGGGTCGTTACAGTCAATGGTTTATAACGTTCCGCATACACAAGAGTTATGGTCATCATGCGCTGACCTATTCATTATTTGGCCTGATCATCATGGGCTCTGATTGCCCATTGATGAGCCTCCTCATAGGGCTAATTGATTTGTATAGTGGACCACTGAGGCCTTTTCCCGACGGTCTTGTCATGCTTAGCCCAAATAACATATCGGGTTCATATCTTTTGGGTTGGATCACTGACCCGATTCGACCCGTTAAGGCTCCTACGCCTATGTCAGTTTTGAGCGAGAGTTTTCCCATATTATTTGACCTTCTGACTTTCATGACGATTCAAGAGAAATGAGACAAAAGATCACTTCTTCCATTTCGCGTAAGTTCCTATCTTCCTTAAGTTTTTTGGCTGTGTTGCTTTTCTTCGTATTATTCATTTCAACTTTTGCTTATTCTACTTTAGGATGTCATTGAGTCAATCAGATAGTCCTGCTCAACTTTCCAATCCCTCAGTTAACTGGGGAGATCATGGTACAAGCAATGTTCCATAGGAATGGGTTGTTTTTGGGAACAATACGGCATCATTTCATCCATATCGATTAGGGTTTTGTCTGAGGACTAACGTCCTTACGATACCAAGGAGGATGAAATACAATTTTTTATGTGCATGTTTGAGTACAGACCCACTCTCCCTTTTATTCATCTCCTTCGTAATCTCTTCCTCTAATTAGAAATAACCCCTACCTAGTTAACCCCCAATGGCTTCCGTCAAATCATGAGAGATCTTTCTCATGAAAATGAAGCGTTATTTTTTGTAGATACGATTAGGAGTATAGGAACCCTCAATTTCCTTTCTAATCTTGGGAGATTTTATTATTCATTCCCCAAGAAGTTCTCCTTCCTTACCGACCTTCCCGTTAAGGTGAGAGAAAATTGGCAAAAGTAGTACCTCTTCTTCAAGGGTGGTTGGGAATTCTATCCTGAAGAAGTGGGACAACCTTTTGTTGTGCCGAGGCTTTTCAATTCCCCAAGTAACTTTCTTGTTGCTTTCTTTGAAATTTTAATTTTAGAAATTCTGCAACAATAGTTTTGATGTATTTTTTGGGGTATCTGATGCAGGTGAGGGAGCTTGCAAAAGTCTCAGACTTACAACTAGAGTTGAGGAAGAGCTAAAGAAACTGTTGGTCCCAGTAAAGAGATCCTACAAAATTTTGTCTCATCACCCCTTCATTCGACCATAAATGGATGCATCCCAATTTATCGAGTTAGAAAAGCTGTAGATTGGAAAGAAGATGAAAAGGCTTGCAAATAAGTTCTCCAGGTTAGTTGGGCAATCATCAGCCCAGCCAGCCTGCTGCTGCTGCTAGACCTGCAGCTCGTCATACTGCTAATCCCTCTACTCTATTAGAGGCCAACTAATCAGCTCAGGCTACTGCTCAATCTCTTGCTTCTTCTGACAGGCTCTGAAGCTAACGACGATTTCTAGCCTTTGAGCATTCATAGGCATAGAGTGATATCTGTGACAATTCCAATAATTCAAGCCCATGGTCCCACAGAGATTAGAGGACTAAAACTTACCATAAGAGCAACTTGTGTGTCCAGTCGACCGTGCTGCTGTTGAGTCTTCTTCAGCTTACCGCCAACCTTCTCCTGCATCAGCTTCTAGACAAGGAGGATCGAGTGGCCATAACATGTTTCGTCAGCAGATGTACCAGCTGATCCAAGAAGTTGGACCCTCACTACCAGGCCGTTAGGCCATATTTGACAATACTATCAAGTTTTTTTATGAGAAGTCCTAGAGTAACGACAAAGAAATAATTAGAGGCCGTAGCAAAGCTGAGTTATTCAGGATGCTTATCTGTGCACTCTTTTAGGTAACCACTATTTTTTAACAAGTACTTGGTCTTTCTGAGTTGTTTATTAGTTTCTGATCACTTCTTATCTTGTTGCAGAGCATCCATGTATCATCTGTGTTGGCTGGCAGTGCTAATGATGCGACTGAGTTGGATATCTAACTCATACATCAGCTAACTGAATCCAGCAGGTTGGAAGAGAACTTTTGAGCTTTACAAGATCAGAAGGTCACTCTTGAGACATACTTGGTTTTAGAGAGGTCTTCTCAAGAAAGGTTTGAGGTTGAGTTGTGCTTTGCCAATGAGCAACGAGAAGCACTGCAGAGGAGCAATAATCTCTATTGCATAGAGAATGGTAGGCTTCAAGTAGAAAGCTCTACCTTGAGAGGAGAAATCTCAGCTTTGAGGGATGAAGTTCTCTCCCTGATGGAAGAAGTCAGCTCAACACACTCGATGATTAACTAACAAAGTGTCGATCTTCAAGTAAAGAAGGCTGCCCTTTAGGTAAAGGATGATGTAGTCCAGCAATTTCAAGGTGATAGAGATTATCTCTTAGCTGAGCTAGATCAGGAGAAGCTAAAGTCTATTGATATAGTGCAAATGGTGGAAAGGCTAACAATAGAGTTGGCAGCAAAAGAGAAAGAGTATGAGCAGAAGATCAAGGACCTCTGGGTTGAATTCAAGAGGAGATCTAAGGACATCCATATGGTGGGCTTCAGCTATTTCCAGCAAAGGGTGTCAGAAGAATATCCAAACCTGGATCTTTCTTTCTTGGAGGTTGAATTAAAAGATGCACCAGAAGGAGAAAATGTTGTTGATGAGGAGAAAGAAATCGCTGAAGACGAAGAGCTCTTTTCCAGACTAACTGTTGAGGTACTTATGGATAGCTTAGCACCAAGCCTTCTTGATTTACCTACCTCATACTCAGACCATGCCCCAACTCAAGCTCTGCCTATTGATGCTGCCAACCAGCAGACCTCTGATCAACTAAATGTTACTGATCAGAGTGCTATTCCTTGATCTGACCTTCCGTCCTTTCAATTTATTTTTAATGTCTGTAATTAATTTTTTTGTAATGATAACTCTTTTTGTCATCATGACCTGATTAAAACTTAAGCTGTCAATTAAGTCTTGGAAATATACTCTGATAATTATAGTACGTAATTTGTCAGCACACGTCATTTATACATTTAATGTACACTTTTTTGACATTTTATTTTTCTCTCTCTTCATTAGTTTGGCTATTTAAAAGTCAAACCAAGCATTGATATAAATCCAAATACTTTCTCTCCCTGCATCTTCAAGGAATTTCTTCTCTCTATTTTCCTTTTCAACTCTCTACAACTATGTCGTGGACAACTCCTTCTTCCTTTGAAGCGATTCAGTTTGAGAGACAAATAGAGATCGAGCTTGGTAAGAACTTTGGTGCCCTAATGACAACAACCAAGACTGCTGCTGACAAGCACCCTCATCTTCGTGCTTTGGAAGATGTCAGCGTTGTCTTTTATGCCATGGAAGTGGCCTATTTTTGTGTCATCTCACATCTCCATGAACTCAAGGAGCAATTGAAGAAATCCGAGAGGAGTAAGCATGATTTGGTTGCGGACTTTCACTTCCATAAGGTATTTGCCGATTCTGTTAAAGCGAAGCGAGACAAGCTTTTGGCAAAGAATGAGACAAAGAAGGCCAAGATCTGAGAGTTGATCAATAAGATGAACCAATATGAATAACACAATTTCTATCTCTCTAACTCAAATTTTGAAGGTTTGGGTTCGCCTCCTTCTTCTGGGTCGGAATAATGCTACCCAACCAACACCGGTTAATCAGAAGAAGTTTGAAAACTACTCTCTCTCTCTCTCTCTCTCTCTTTTTCTTTTTTTTTTGGATTGAACAGTTTTCTATTTTTGATCTTATTCTTTTTTTTTTTTTTTTTTTTTGTACGACGAAGAATCTTCTGTTTCATTTTTTTTTTTAACGATGTGCCCCCATTTTATTTGTCAATATTAAAAATGGGGTTCTTCTTGGGTTCTTCTTCTAGTTTACTTGTGTTGTTTGTGTTGTCATTGTGTTGATTGTTGTGTTGCCCTCTTGCTTGCCCTCCTTCATAACTTGGTTCGAACACTAAGCTAGTTATGAACCAATTTTAGGCATTTGGAAGTAAGTAATACATTTGAACTCAAACCTAATCATAGTAAGCAAAGTCACAAAATGAAGGTAAATCAGATTTTACCATCACAGGATTCTTTCCATTAAGAATATTTCTTTCGACTTGTTCTATAACATCTTTCTCAAGATATTGTCCAGTCTTGAACTTATCACTCCTTATCATGGACTTAGTGTATACTTGAATAAGTTTTCTATACTTTTGATCTTGATCGAATAAGTTTTGTTGAAGACGAGAAGCTCATATTCGATGGAGATTTGAAGGAGCTTATTTGGTGACTAATAAGTCTATACTTGCCACCCTTAATCTTGAAAACAAATGGAGAACATATTTGTACCTCCACATAATGAACTGTTATGTCCATGGTTGAGCTGATTTGCCCAGCTATTAATGAGTAAGTTGTTCTGTCCTCCTCACTTTGTAACTAAGGGTTGTGTGAGTAAGCTGATCTGATCTACTTATTGGTGAATGAATAAGCCGATCTGATCTGCTCTCATCATGTTGAGCTGACCTGCTTTGATCATGTTGAGCTGACCTGCTCAATTAATATAATTTGTACTTTGTTTTTGTACTAAGTGTTTTATGAGTAAGTTGATCTGCTTTACTTATTTGTGAATGAGTAAGTTGATCTGCTCTGCTCAGTTAATATAGTTTACACTTAGTTTTTGCACTAAGTGTTTTATGAGTAAACTTATCAGTTCTACTAATTTGTGAATGAGCTGATCTGCTCAGTTACTTTGCACTTGACTCCAATGCTAAATGCATTTCATACCCTTCCTTTAATCCAACAAATGCTTTATACGTGATAAAAATCATAGCATAATAACAAGTGTTCACAAAAGTTGATGGATTTTTTTTATTTGCTTTATTTAAAGAATGTCTCATGTAAGAGAAAAAAACAACTTCAAAACAATTAATGAAAAACATGAACATATAATGATAAGAAAACTCATACGAAGTATTTTTGCAAGTGAGAGATGTTCCAAGGCCTGGGGATCGTCACGCCATCCAGATCTTCCAACCAATAGGTCTCTGGCCTGTTTACCTTGGTAACTCGG
This sequence comes from Eucommia ulmoides, assembly GCA_016647705.1. Lineage (NCBI taxonomy): Eukaryota > Viridiplantae > Streptophyta > Magnoliopsida > Garryales > Eucommiaceae > Eucommia > Eucommia ulmoides. The sequence continues at coordinate 23,929,101 of CM028334.1, forward strand.
TCGAGGCCTTCCCAGTTAGGAGCAAGTTTTCCTAAATGAGCCTCTGAGCAATGTGTCATTACCCTCTGGAGTACCAGGTCTTTTACTGCAAAGTGTCGTGGATGCACTACATAGTTGAATATATGTGCCATCCTTGACTTGTAAGCTACCATCGTTATTGCTGCTCTGTCACGTTTCTTTTCCAGCTGGTCTATATCTTGTCGTATGGCTCCTTCAGTCTCAATAAGGTTGATCGTGCCATCTTTTCTAGACAACAACCTTATCTCCATTGGAACAACAACTTCAGTTCCGTAAGTTATGGAGAAGGGTGTTTCTTCTGTGGTAGTTGTTGGAGTGGTTCGGTGAGCCCACAATACTCCTGGTAGTTCTTCTACCCACTTGCCTTTAGCATCATCCAGTCATTTCGTGAGTGCCTCCTTAATAGAACGGTTTGTCACCTCAGCTTGTCCATTGGCTTGCGGATACACCGGGCTAGATGTACGGTGTTGAATCTTCAGTTCATTGTACATCCATGCAACTTTTTCGCTGGTTAAAGGTGTTTCGTTATTAGATATGAGTGTCGTTGGGATGCCAAAACAACAAATTATATTCTTCCAAATGAAGTTCTTCACTTCATTCTCTCCCACTGTCGTAAATGCTTCAGTTTCAACCCACTTAGTGAAATAATCAATTACCATCAGTAGGTATTTTGTTTCCCCAGTGCTGGGGTAAACGGTCCCAACACATCCATTTCCCATTGAGTAAATGGCAATAGGCTGGTTATTGGTGTCTACTGTTAAGTTGGAACCTTGATATCATTGGATAACCACTGGCATTTTTCGCATTTCTTAACGTACTCTTGCACATCAATGCACATTGTTGGCTAGTAGTACCCCACTCTTACCGCTTTGTGAACCAAGGTCCTTCCTCCTCGATGATTTTCGCAAACCCCTTCATGTAGTTCTTATAGGACATAGGTGGCTTTTTTTGGTCCTAGACAAAGCAATAAAGATTGGGAAAAAGATCTTCTATACAGTTTATTATTGGTCAGCACATACCTTGATACTCTGTATAGAACTTTCCTGGTAGAATCCTTGTCTTCTGGTAGAATACCCTCCTTTAGATACTATACTAGAGGTGTTCTCTAGTCTTCTTCTTGATCCAACTAACCTATACATACACAATGGTTAGCTAGGGCTGCTATAAATAGCTACTCAAGGAACTCTACCAATCCAGATCGCTGATTAGGTCCAAAAGTAGAAGCTAACACTGACAATGCATCTACCTTCTTATTTTCATCTCTTGGAACAACTTTGAATTTGCAACTTTGAAGTTGGGATATTAGTTCTTTTACCTTCTCAACATAAAGGCACAATCTTTCCCTATTTATTGTGAATACTTTATTTATTTGGTTGACCACCAGTTAGGAGTCCGATCTTACCTCCAGATGATGGGCTCCCAACTCTTTGGTAAGAGTCAACCCAATGATTACTGCTTCATATTCCGCTTCATTGTTGGAGGTTCGAAAGTCAAGCTGCATTGCTCTTTCAAGCTGATTTCCTTCAGTTGTTTTCAGGATTATGCCTACAGTACACCCCTTCATGTTCGAAGCTCCATCTACCCATAACTTCTAAGGTGTAGCTAACTGATTAGGGCACTCTCTATCGTCCGTTACTATAAGACCCCGATCTTCGTTATACATATAATTTAATTCACGTTTTAAAATGTTTAAAAAATAACGGGGTAGATGGCGTAATTTATTATTTGATTTAAATATTTTAGGGGTCAATTTGCAAATGTAGAAAACATTCAATCCAAATTAGCATTTAACTTTTGAATTAAAACTTTTTGGGTGGAATTGCAATTTAAGAAAGTGTTAAATGTGAAAATTGGATCGAAAAGAAGATTGTAAGAAAATTGGGGGAGGAAAGAGTATTTTGATCAAAATATTATTTTAATAATATATATATATATATATATACACATATAATTGTGCGTGTGTGTGTCATGAAGACAGCCGGAGAACCGAAAGAAGAATCGAGATCCATTGACGTGGCAAGTTAGGAACAAATTTATCCACTTCATTCATGCATGTAAATTAACATTGCAAATCGTGTGTATATTTTATATTGGGAAGTGGTTTGTGATAAAAATTTGATCCATAAAATATTTTTATACTACGAAGACAGTACATCGATAAATAATAACACAGTTGTATATATGGGTCCACTACTAACATTAGGCGGAATCGGAATGTGGGGGTCATTGGGATTTCACAGGGAAAGGATAATGTGAATCATCCTAGAGTCGGTGAGTATTTTAAAAAATTTATTGATATAATATTTTTATATATATGGTGACTATGGTTGATTTTTTTGACGTATTGCGGAAAATTTATTATTTAAAGTTAGATTGTGGTGATTTTTAATAAACGTATACGAAATTGTTGATTTTTTTTATGAATATGGTTGCTTACGATATTGGTTGTGAACTTATTGGTGGAAATTCTAGACAGAAATAGGGTTGTGAATCGGTTAACTAGATGGAATAAATACATGTTGGCTAGGAAAAAATTATTGTCGAAATAAGATAGACCTAATCCACTAGGATGATGTGTTCAAATTATATTGTTATTTATTATAATTTTGTCAGAGTAGCGTAGCGAAAGTATTGAGAAACATGAGATTTTTTTTTCCCGATAGATGATTGGTTGTGCTAGGTGCACCTTATTAGTCGATTATAAAGTGAGTTACTGCGAATGAAAATATTGCAATATGTGAAAGTGAATTGACGGTTATTAATTAAGTGTGACTAATATGACCATGCGATGCGAATCTGACTTTTAATTGTTTTGACTAAAATATTATTGTTTTGATTGAGATTTTAATTCCATTTGTTTGAACAAAAATTTCGGGATGAAATTTCTTTTAGGGGAGAAGAGTTGTAAGACCCCGATATTTGTTATACGTATAATTTAAGTCGCGTTTTAAAATGTTTCGAAAATAACGGGATAGATAGCGTAATTTGTTATTTGATTTAAATATTTTAGGGGTCAATTTGAAAATGTAGAAAATATTCAATCCAAATTAGCATTTAACTTTTGAATTAAAACTTTTTGGGTGGAATTGCAATTTAAGAAAGTGTTAAATGTGAAAATTGGACCGAAAAGAAGATTTTAAGAAAATTGGGGAAGGAAAGAGTATTTTGATCAAAAGATTATTTTAATAATATATATATATATATATATATATATATATATACATACATACATACATACATACATACATACATACATACATATATGTATATATATATATATATAATTGTGCGTGTGTGTGTTGTGAAGACAGCCGGATAACCGAAAGAAGAATCGGGATCCATTGACGTGGCAAGTTAGGAACAAATTTATCCACTTCATTCATGCATATAAATTAACCCATGCAAATCATGGTCTCAACTCTCAAAAGGAAGGAAATTATAGAACCGAAAGCAGAGAAGAGAGAGAATCAGAGGTGGGTTCGCCGGTGAGTGTTCGGTGGTCGGCGATCCTTTGGGTTTGTGGGTGTTTGTGTGTTTTGGGTGTGTCCAATTGCTATGAATATGTGTGTGTGCTTTGGTTTGTTACAGTGTATCGTATGTGTGTGGGTATGTTTCGATGTGGGTTGCTGGCGGTGGGATGTCGTCAGTGGGTGTGTGTTTCGGAGTGTGTGTACGTGTCGTTCGTGTGTGTTTCAGGCATGGGTGTGTGTATGACCGTGAGGGTGCTCTATTTTTCCTTTCATCATTGTGGGTGTATGAGGGTGTGATCGTCGTTGTTTGGCTTGACGGCGTGGGTGGTCCGGTCGGCGGTGTCATTGTTCAGCCGTAATGTGGTTGTGTGTATTATGTATGTTGCCGTGTGTATGTATGTGTTCCGGCGGTGACGGTGGTGCCATGTTCGTTTGGTTGTATGGGTGTCGCCAGATGTTCGCCGGCGATAAGTTTAGAGAGAGAGAGAGAGCAATGCATGTGTGTATGTGTGTGCGCTTGCTGTGTATGGGTATGTATGTGTTTAGTTGTGGGTACGTGAACAGTGATGTGTATGTGTGTGATCAGTGTGTATTAGGTGTGCATGGTGGTGTGGGGTGTCGCCGGAGTGGAGAGCTAGTGAGAGAGAGAGAGACGCCGGTGTGTGTGTATAGGTGTGTGGTTGTCTCTGTTTCATTGCTGGTGTGCGTGTGCTGTGTGTGTGTGTGTGTGTGTGTGTGTGTGTGTGTGTGTGTGTGTGTGTTGCTCAGATGACTGCATATGTATGTGTGTGATCGGGTGTGGCATCGCTGGCAGTGAAAGCCAGTGGTGGCGTCGGCAGGATGAGCAAAATAGGAAACAGAAATTAGAAGAAGGAAAAGAAAGAAGAAGAAAAAGAAAAAAAGAAAATTACACGAACCACCCCACTAAAAGACCAAAATCTAATCTCGCGACCAGTGGAAAATCCGGGAGAGGTAGAATTTTGAACTTCTTTAATATATGCATTTAATTGTCTCAATGTGAAATACGTGTTATCATTATTGGTGAATTTAGCGTTATTTGTTCGCATGAAATATGTTGATATTGTTTAGTATATTGTGTGAAGTATTACCTGTAGAAATTATATGAAATGATCTAAACGATGCAAAATTTATGCGACGAGCCTGTTTACGTGGTTTACGTGTTATATAAATTAAATGTACGTATTAGAGGAGTTGAAGTTCTACTGAGCGTTGGCTCACAACCCCACAGTGTTTGGATTGCAGGAGTGTTTGGATTGCAAGATTGATTAGGAAAAATGCGAGAGAAGAGATAAATATTTTATTTGAAATTTCGTGTTGAAAATAATTTGTAATAAATTCTTTATTGTTATAATTCGAGGAAACGGTAATGATAAATACCGTAGTGATTGTAAAATATTTATTTCTAATTCGAATATATTAAATATATTGTTAATATAATTAATTAGGTTTGATTTTAAATAGTGAAAATTGGGACTTTAATTATAACTGGAAATTGGATGTTTAAATTATGAGTTTCGGAAATTATTAGTTACTACTATTATTTTTAAATGAGAAATATTGTCATATAATGGATTATTAATTATCCGTCGTTAGCATAACCAGAAATCTATTTGATTTTCTATATAGTAAAATTGGTGGAACGGTTATTCGAAATCTCTAAATTTTGGGATTTATTAAATATATTATTTAAAATTCTGAGGTGTAATAATTGTAGTTATTATTATGATTGTAATTGGCGAAAACTGTGATTATCGCAATTGTCGTAAATTATTGAATATTCGGTTTTTAAAAAATATTACTATTAAATTGAACGTTTTGGCGCCGTTTTGCTAAAGTGAAAGATTAGTTTTATAGAATGAATTGGGGCACCATTATATGAACAAATCCGCTAATAAATTTTAAATAAAACGTTGGAATAAGTGGTGAAATTTAAAATGGTGATTAGTAAATATTATTAATTTCCGTTGTTAAATCGACAATTAAAAATTATCCCCATTATTTATATAATTTACCAAATTTTGTAGAGTGACAATTTGACTAGTCAGATAGTTGCTTCTAGGTTTAGGAATTTCTCAATAGGAGAAACCATAGTCTGCCCCTGGGAAACCGGGTCGTGACAGTTACTATTTCTTCAAGAGAGTCAGCTCAGTAATAAAGTTTGGTAAGGCTTGCCCTTTAATTGCAGTTTGGGGCTTGTATTTGATTAAGAACTCACCAAGCTCTAGAACCCACTTCATAAGATGTCTGAAAGCCTCTGGTCTGTGCATTATAGCTCTAAGGGGGTAGGAGGTCAGCACATTAATCTCATGAACTTGGAAATACAGTCTGAGCTTGTGTGTTGCGGTCACCAGGTGTAGGGCGAGCTTCTCCAATTAGTGTAGTGAGTTTCTGCCGGGACCAATGACTTGCTGATGTAGTAAACTGGCATTTGCCCTCCTGTGTGATCTTTTACCAGTGCTGCACTTACTGCCACAGGTGTTACCGCCAAATAGAGATAGAGTTATTCCCCTGGATTCACTTTAGCCAACATCTCAACTGAGCCCAAGTCGTCTTTGATAGACTGCAGTGCTTGTTTATAGTCTTCATTCCACTGAAAGGTTTTGCTTCTCTTTAAGATTTTGGATAAAGGGGCGCACCTATCAGTAAATTTGGAAATGAATCTATTTAGGGCCGCTAATCTTCCTGTCAGCACTTGAAATTCTCTTATGGTTTCAGGGGACTTCATATTTCGAACAACTTCTATCTGCCTTGAGTTTACCATGATGCCACATTGGTTCACAACAAAGCCAAGAAATTTACCAGATGCAATACCAAAAGCACATTTTTCTAGGTTCAACTTCATGTTAAACTTTCTCAGTACGGTAAAAGCCTCTGCCAAATGTGTTAGGTGATCTTCTTTCTTGGAGCTTTTAACCAACATGTTGTTTATGTAGACCTCCATAGTTGTTCCAATCTGATCTCGAAACATACAGTTCACCAGCCGTTGATAGGTTGCTCCTGTATTTCTTAAGCCAAATGACATTACTTTGTAGCAGTAAGTACCTCTTGGAGTAATGAATGTTGTCCCTTCCTCATCTTACTTATCCGTACGGATTTGATTGTATCCTGCATACGTATCTATCATAGTCAGTCGTTGATGTTCTGCTGTCGCATCCACCATTTGGTCTATCCTTGGCATTGGGTAGCAGTCCTCCAGGTATGCTTAGTTGAGGTCAGTGAAGTCCACATTCTCCACTTTTTATTCTTCTTCTTGATGAGGACTGGGTTGGTAAGCCATTTTGGGTATATCACTTCCCTTATGTAGCCAATTGAGAACAACCTCCTCACCTTAAATTCAATCACCTCTTCCTTTTCAGTGCTAAATATTCTCTTCTTCTACCTGACTAGTGGGTAAAACCTGGAAATGTCAGGGCGGTATACTGTTACATCGGGGTTGACGCCCTTTATATTTTCTAGAGACCAGGTAAAGACATCTAAATTTTTTTTGAGTAGCTTCCCGATCTCCTCTACCTCAGTCTGGCTTAGAGATCCCCCTATCATCAACTTCTGAGCTCTTTTATTGAAAGTGACCACTCGTACTCGCTCAGCAGGTTGGAGAACGCTAGGGTGTTCTATTAAATCATCGATTTCATGGGCTGAGTTATTTGGCGGAGCTGCTTCTACTCTGGCTTTAATTGCTATAAGGACTTTTTTTTTTTCCTTTATAGCTATTGCGAAACATTGCCTTGATGCCACCTGATCCCCTCGTATCATTGCCACCAAGCCATCATTTGCATACTTGATGCACTGGTGGTACGTTGATGCCACTGCTTTCATCGCATGCAACTATGGTCTCCTCAATATTGCATTACAGAGAGATGAAGAGTCCATCACTATGAACTCTATAGCCTTTGTATACACTTTTCCTTCTTTGTTTGCAGTGACTGACAGAGTGATCTCCCTTGTTGATTCTAAGATTTTGATGAATAATTAAGTATTGATGTTTTGGTGGAATTAATGTTTTAATTGAGTGTTTCAGTGATTTAAAGTTTCAAGTGATGAAGATGACAAATTAAATGGATACTAAATGATGAAGTTGAAAATATTGAAGATACTGAAGATTTAAGAGTTTGAAGAAATTAGGAAAAATAACTCAGGTAAATTTTAACTCTTAATATCCCATTTAGGAACACACACATGGCACAAAATGTATTTTCTCATTTATGTGTGTATTGATTAAGTTAAATTATTTTCTCCTATGTGAATTGAGAAGAAATAATTTTGAATGGCTAAAATGAAATATAAGAATATTAGTGGAGCTTATTTAAGAGAAAAATGGTTAAAGGGGCGAAAACGTAAAAGAAAATGAGTTAAAAATGTATTTATAGAAGAGATGCAGAAGACAATAGTCGACTGGTGAGTCGACTGGACCAAGTAGCTATAACATCTTGTATCTCTCAGTCGACCAACAGGTCGACTGGCCAAGAAGGGCTAAACTCTTTGAATCAACAAGTTGACTGATAGGTCGACCGATAAAAGAAAGACCAACTCTATGAATCTACAAGTCGACCTTGTGGTCGACCGATGAACTGCATTGGCTACATCCTGAATCTCGCAGTCGACTGGGCAGTTGACTGAATGCACTGTTTCAAGATATTGTTTTATTCGAGATTAGATCCAAAAGTAACCATTTTTTGTTGGGATTTGAGAGAGATTTCAGGGATATTATCTATATTTAAGATATGGTTCACTTACTAATTAAATCCTATTGATTTGGTACATTAAATATTAATATTTTTCAATTTGGTACTTGAAATTGTTTCAATTCTATCTAATTGAGTTTGAGAAATACTTGGGAGGTTTAATTGAGAGATTTGAAAGTTGTTATTAAATGAATTGAACCACAATGAAGCTATTATGATATAAGGGGTCTATATATGCTATTAATTATCATGACACATGTAAACTATCTGTTAGAAGACTGATTTCATACTCTTTTAAATAGATATGCGAATTTCATATATCATTATGCAGAAAATAAGAGAGAAATCATATCATATCATTTGGGAGCTTTTATAAGAGTCATCATTCTGAGATATTGTAAGCTTTTCTGAGAGATGATCTTAAATATCAATTGCGATTAATATTTGTTGTTACTGGATTTGAAGTTACATCGTTCTAATAATTAATTATGTGAATTCCAGGTAAGATCTTTCCAATTAATTTTCATTGCATTATTTGTTTATCGTTTGGAAATTGATCTTAGAAATTGTTTTTGCTTTTTGAAGAAAATATTTTTACAAATAATTTCTTGAATTTGATTACGTGCTCCAATTTGCTACCCGTATCTTGTTGAAATCAGATTTTTGTATCTCACGTATTTCTATCATTAGTTGGGATATTAATTGAGTTATTATTTATCTGGGGTGGTAGAAACTCCGAGTGAGATTTACTTCTTATCAATTTTTTGTATTGATGAGTTGTGACGGGTTAAATACCATTGAGAATATTTAATCAAGGGTAGTCGGGTTTCAATCTCTTCCTATAAAGAGATTGAGGTAGTGATTCTTCTTAGATATAATTGCGTTTTGAGTGATTTTTGTAACTATTCAATCCTTATCGGATTAAAGGATATTTGGAGTGTTGTGTGAGATTTTAATTCTTGAGCCTTAGGGATAAAAAGAATTAGGTTAATCTTTAGCCTGTAAAAAGATAGGTTATTCTTGAGCCTGTAAAAAGTAGAGGTTATTCCTCAGCCTTTGAAAAGGATATTGTAAAGGTTGATTCTGAGCCTGTAAAAAAATCGGTGTGAGGGTTTGGTTCCTACCTTTAAAGGGATCTTGAGTATTAGTGGGTGCAAATCTCCGTGGGGCTCGGAAGACTGGATTAGCTAAGAGTAGCTTGGTGAATCAAGACATATCTTGGTCTGCTGCATTATTAATTTGTTTATTTTTGTTATTTGTGTGTGCACCTAGTTGATTAATTTATTCCGCTGTGATATAAAGATAATAATTAATTTAGGAATAAAATTAATTATTTGATTTATTGAAATTTTTATTCTGATAATTTTTAATTACCCAATTCACCCCCCTCTTGGGTATTCTATTGGGCCAACATCCCTCTTGGAGGCTGAGGTCTCCATTAAAACCCACCATGATAGTCTGGGTTGAACTAACATCTAAGTTAGGTACTCCGATCAGCTTTAGTGTGTCCACAAAAATAATATTAACAGAATTGCCAGTATTGACTAAAATTTGTCTTACCTTGAAGCTGGAGATCCAGAGGGTGATGACCAAGGCATGGGGGTGCGTAATCCCCTTGCAATCTTCATCAGAGAAAGTGATGACTGGTTCTAGCTTAGTAGTTATTGACATTGCTTCTCCATAGCAGTACTCCATTGCTACCTCATGGACCTTCCTCTTCTATTCACGGTTGGATTCCCCAATTGTAGGCTCAATGGTGTTTATCATAAAGATAACCTCATTATTACTTTTAGGACGATCTTTTTTGCACTTCTTGTCAAAATTGTCATGACAACTTTTGCTTCTAGATCTCTTTCTATCCCTGGAGTGCTTCTACAAATAGCCACGTAACTGACCCATGCCAATCAGTCTCTTGATTTCCTTTTTAAGCTCCCAATAGTCGTCTGTATCATAGCCATGGTCCCAATGGAAGTCGTAGTACTTTGACTTGTTCTTCCTGTTGGACTTGATATTCTACTTTGAACTACCTCAGACGACTGGATTTCATGAAGAATCCTTGAGATTGGCATCCATAGGCCTAGGACCCAAACTCCTTGGTTGATCTTTACGCCTATTGAAGTTGTTACTCTTTGATCTGTTGTGGTCCTTCTCACTCTGCCTAGGGTGATCTTTGGTCGATCCCCTTCCTTCTCTTACAAGCTCGACGTCTTCTAGCTTCATATAGGGCTTAACTTTCTCTATCAGCTCAGACATGCTCTTGGGGTTGCGTTTAGTGAGGGAATCTTGAAATCTACCATGTCGCAACCTTGAAGTAAACACATTGATGATGAGATTTGAATCGCACCCCTCAATGCATGTTAGCTCATCATTGAAACGACTCATATACTAGCGTAAAAACTCTCTCTTCTCTTACCGCAAGGCCAACAGATAATCAGGTCCCTTCATCAACCTTTGACAGGTTATGAAGCGGTTGACGAACATCTTTCCAAAGTCTTTGAATGATGAGATGGAGTTAGATGGAAGCGTATGCAACCATTCAAGGGCAGAGTACTTTAGAGTCGTGGCAAAAGCTCGGCACATGGCTGAGTCTTTTGCCCTATACAAGGCCATGACATGCTTGAATTAGCAGATGTGGTCAACCAGATCTAATTTCCCGTCATACTTCCCAAACTTTGTAGGGTAGAACTTTTTAGAGAGTGGTACAACCAAGATGTCTAAGGTGAAAGACATCTCAGTTCCTTTCAGTGGCATATCCAGTTCGTCCAAGGGTAGATCGCTTTCCTCCCTACTTCTGGGCTGTTAACGTGAATCAATAGTCTCGATCCTGCTGAACACTCTCCTCTCCTGTTGCTGATTGCTAGTATCTCCTTGGACAACTCTTTCTCCTTGGGATTATGGGTCTGCAGATCCTGGAGACTCTACTTTGTCCTCCAAACTGTTATTAACGGTAGGAGGTTATAGTTTGTTTTTAGCGATTATCTTTGCCATGTACTTAATCATGTCCGCCATCTCTAATATCTTCCCAGTCAGAGCGTCGATCTTTGCATCAGTACTTTGCACTTTTGATAAAGGATTAGCATAAACCTCCGCAAGTGCTCCAACAAGAACTATATTGTCAGCTGGTAGTGGTAAGTCACCACTCTGACTTGGTGTTGCTCCTCTTACTTGTGGTTGCTTCATTGTAGCTATGAAATCTTTTCTGTAAGTGTTTCCTACAGACGACACCAAATGATGTAGCCAAAAATTCTCAACACGTGTAATCAGCTTTTCACGTGCCAAAAACCTCTTCACCTTCGTCTTTTAACCTGTAAAATCATTGAGTTCTCAAGGGGGATACCGGTGTGGTGTCGGCTAAAGAACCTCCGGCGTGAGAATAAGTTAATCTAGTTATGGAGAAGGCTAAATGTGACGACCCGATTTCTTAGGGTTGTCACGCGGTTTTTTCCCTTGGAGAAATTAACACTAAAACCGATTGACCTTATTTTCATTCTATAAAATCCGATAACTTTTTCAAATAATGACGACAATCACAAATATTAAATTGATTGATTCAATTTTTACACTGGTAAATAATAACTTCAACTATTACAAATTAATTAGAAATTCAGCTGAAATTTCTGTAGCCGTATTATTTTTAAATACCCAAATAAATTCTTGACGCTGGTCAATTTAATATACAATTATGGCGATAATTATAATTATCTATTTAAAAATGACGACAATAATTATATTCAATTTGTCAAGTCAATTTTTTACAGCGGTAAATATTAACTACTATTATTACAAATAGAAATTCTAATGTAATTTCTAGCGTCAATTCATCCTCATTAGCCCTACAACCAAAACTGTGGGGTTGTGAGTCAACGCTCAGTAGAATCCCATCCCCTCTAATACGTGTATTTTATTAACACAACAAATCAAACACATAAATATGATTTTCACATAATCGTAATTATTTCTTAAAATTTAACAGTTAAAATTCCACAACAATAACAACATAATTCACACAATAGGAAAGTCAAATACATATATTAAAGGAGTTAGAAATTCTGCCTTAAATCCAGATCAAAATATTTTCTCTGTTTCTTTTTCTGTCTCTTCTCCCACTCCCGCTTCTGCCTTATATTTCATTTTCTGCTTGTGAATGTCGCAACCCCCAATCTCCCAACACTCATCCCCCATGAAACAAAGAGTGGACCCACTTTATAATAATTATTGTTAATATTATTATTATTATTTTATTTTATTTTTCTTTATTTCTTTCCACTTGTCACATTGCATGCTTCCATAATCGATTCTTTTACCCATATTTAGCCACATATGAATGTAATAATGCCTTACTATTTAATATTTTAATACAAAATACACTTTTATCCCTTTAGAAGTCTATTAATATCTATTTACACCCTAAAATTTTTATAATACATTAAAGTCACCCTAAAAATATTTAACTTATTAATAATAAAATATTATTTTTCAAAAATATATATTTACAGGGTATTACACTAAAATACTCAAATTTATCGTAAAAAATACACAATGATACCTTTCATTTATATAGGCTCGATTAACCTTTCCCATTTCATTGGTGAGGTCTCCCGTTATGAGATTTTCTCCTAACAGCCTAGTAGATAATCATGATTATCTTCGTTTATCCTGGAAGAGATCTCTATAACGTGCTCCACTAAATATGGGTCGTTAAAGTCAATGGTTTATATTGTTCCGCATGAACAAGAGTTATGGTCATCATGGGCTGACCTATTCATCCTTTAGCCTGATCACCGTGGGCTCAGATTGCCCATTGATGGGCCTCCTCATGAGGCTAATTGATTTGTATAGTGGACCATTGAGGCCTTTCCTCGACGGGCTTGTCATGCTCAGCCTAAATAACATATCGAGTTCACATATTTTGGGTTGGATCACTAACCCAATTTGACCCATTAAGATTTTCATGCCTATTTCAGTTGTGACCGGAAGTTTTCCCATATTATTAACAATCCTAAATTAATCAAGAACTAGTTGGCTCTAGAAAAAAATTTATTAGTGTAATGTAATAAAAGAAATTTCGTTAATGTTTGTGCAATTTGGTTATTTATTATATTTTATTTTGCATATATTTTTTTTTTAGTTTTTTATTTTTTAAATTAATAATATCTAGAGTATTAGAGAATGAAATTGTATTTAATATTCAATTTTGTTTTTTTAATTAAAATTTAATTTTTTAAAGAAATTATTTATTGTTACTTTATTATATTGTTTTTTTAAAATTTATTGAATGATTTCTTGAAAAATTAAACAACAAAAAGCATAACATTATAATGTGGAGAAAAATAGCTAATGCAATATTGGATATAGTATTTTTAAATGATAAAACAGGAAAAATATTAGGAAAATTGTTAGTATTGTTATGAAGATATATAAAATTCTGAGAAAGCAAAATATATTATTTGTTGATTTGATGATGCGGAGAAGAAGTTCTGTGTCCATCATAAGAAAAAACAAATCTTTTCTTGGCTATCGAATGATTTAATGGAAGCTTATTAAGCTTCACTAACACTTTTAATTGATTCAAATCTCAATTTTTCTTTTATCTTTTCTCTTTATTTTATATCTTCCACCATCTCTACAAATAAACAATCTACCTCTAGACACTCACAAACAAAAATATAATTATTTAAACATTTAGGCACCCACAAAGAGAATAATCATTATATAAACATTTACGCAACCAAAATTTTAAAAAAAATTTATATAAACACTTATACACCCACCATAAAAATATTAATTATCTAAACCTTTACAGATCCAACAAAATTATATTCCCACAAACAAATGAAAAATTTATATAAACATTTATACACCCACCACTACTATTTTTCTATTTTTGGTTATATGCATTAATTTTAGTGGGGCGAATGTTGATTTCATTTTGTTGATATACATAATATGGTTGGAATCATGACTTGTTCCGCTCAAAACCCACCACTATTATCCTATCTTTGATTATATTTAATTAAATAATGTCTTCGACTCGAAAAAACAACACTAATTTCCTATCTTTGGCTATATTCATTAATTTTAGTGGGAAAAATATTGCTTTAATTTTGCTGACATACAAATTTTTTATAATTAAATTCATGCAAACTACTACATGTCTTCATGGACTTTGTTGTTGAACTTAAATGTCTTCTAGAGACTTCATGTGATTTTAAATGTGATAATGATGTCGAGGCTGATGATAAGTTCCAGAACAACGTGAAGGATCTTTATGAGGTTGGTCTTTCAATGATAAAATATAAATCCATCTTCAAGGCAACTGGAAGGATTATAAAAATATAGAAAAAAAACCTTAGGAAATAGGAGTAACCTTGGTGTTGCAAATTAAAAACTCCTAGGTTGAGATAGAAAGAGAAAAGACAAATAAATAAATGGAGAGTAAGGACTTGAAAGAAAAAGTCAAAGTGTTTAACATCTCAATGTGTAACTTGAAGTGTTTGAATTCAACATGTGCAAACTTGCTGATAGAAAATCCAAAAGTATTGATTTCAAAATCTTGAGGTAGCCAAGAAGTGTCAATGTTTGTAAGGAAGCTCACCAAATAGATGAAGGGTGTAAATAAGTGGAAATCCAAGAGTAAATATCCAAAATGGTCCAAGGAAGAACCCCAAGTTCAGTACTACAAGTGTGAATGATTCAAAAATCTTGCCCCTGATTGTTCCAACAGTTAGGAAACATTTGTATGATGATTTTTAACACTCACATATCTTGATTTTCTATGCATGCTTATATGGGAGTTAATTATATTATTCAGTATGATACTTAACAATTAAGTTTATGAAACCATACTTCATCAGTATTGTAAATGTTCATTATTTGTTAATCCTTATCAGGTTTAGGAGGTCAGAAATAAGTCAGATAAATTGATTAAGTTTTGTAACTTCCTAGATAATCATTCTTTGTGATCTTAGTTTGTAATACCTCTTAAACATTAAACCTAGTCCTTGAAATTATAGATTCTAAGAGTATATATTCCTTTGAAATTAAATGATTCATCAAATGTTCCTAAAATATTCTCACAAAGCTTAAATAGGTGTTTTTTGTGCCATCCAGCCGACCACGTTGCTCATCTGGTTAACCGTAGAGATAAGTTATTCGATAATGGTATTCAAGTAGATCTAGTCAACCATCCATACCTATGTGATCAACCAATATATAGTAGTTACAAGCCTCATGGCTCTGCCTAACCCAGTCGACCAACCAGGGCAAGTCAGTTGACCGACTTATAATCCACTTATATTACTTCAAATTATTGGATATAGGCCTGTGATTAGTGATTTCATTACACATTTGGTGTTCCTTTGCTTAGGTCGCAGATTTGGTATGGGCAGTTTCTTGTTTGGAATTCTTCTTGTGTCAGCACGAATTGGTAAGTATTGTAGTTCATTCTTTCCTTAATTTTATATGTTTTCGTTCTATAAGTTTTATCTTAGTGGTTCTCTGGAGTTAAATTTTATTTTCTCTATTTTCTTGATATATATTGGGGGTCTAGTAAAACAATGAGTGTAAGTCTCTCATCAAGGTGAGGAACCTAAGTTTGAAAACTCACTATAGGAAAAATAACATTTAACTACGAACATTTTCATAGCCTAAGAGTTATGTTTTGTAGAGAAAGTGTTTTAGCGACGAAATCCATTCGCAACCAGTTTCATTGTCTATGCTCCGTAGCAGAGGGTATTTGGCGGTGACTTGTACTTCCATACGCATGATTACTATTTCTTGACGCATGATTTTGTAGCCAAATTTGTAGCTAAATGATTTCATTCTATCACTAAAACATGGTTTGGAAATATATATAGGAAAAACATTTTGATGACGAACATATTTTGTCGCCAAAAGATTGTTTTTGTGGGAAATACATTAGCAACGATTCTTTTTCATTGCGTAACGTGATTTTCCTTAATTTGTAGGGAAATTCTATTGTAAGAGTTTTGGCTACAAAAAAAATTATAGCAAATTCCTTTACTTGAGGTGTCGAATATTATTTTGTAGCCAATAATTGAAATATATTTTTTAGGGACAAATAGTGTTTTTGGGGCCAATATTTAAAGAATACTTTTCAGTGGTAATTTTCATTTCACAGCTAAAATAATATAATTAATTTTCAAATATTATCAATTTTGAATTTGTACCTATTTTTAGAATTAAAACCATAACTCTTGAATATAATGTTTTGATGGATAATTAAACGTTGATATTTTATGAAACTAATATTTTTATTGAGTTGTTTCAGATTTAAGTTCCATTTGTTGTAATAAGAAAAAGATTTGATTAAAAAAGAAGAATCGTTGAAGAATTTATAATGGGTGCAAAATGAAGATTTGAAGAATTTATAAAGGATGCAAAATGAAGATTTGAAGAGTATGGAAGACAATTAAGTGAAAATAACTCTTTATTTTTATACTCTTAATGCAACCTAAATTAGGATCACACACAACACTCTAAAATGAAGCGACGAAAGGGGTTGGTCAAATAACCAAAACAGTGAGTTAAGTAAGTGAAATGGAGGATCTACTGGTCCATTCGGTTGACAGGGTCGGTCGACTGACGAATCCAATAGCTTGAAGTGAAAAAAATGTGAAAAGTGTGAGGACCTAATAATTCGATCGGTTAATTAACCAAACTAGTACAAGGGTCAATTTATGGCCGTTGTTCGACGTCGGTTAATTGGCAATTTTGGCCTATCAACCGAAGCTTGCAATCAATTTTTTGACTATTTTGTTTCTTGGTCAAATTACTTTGGTTTTGATGATTTCAAGAGAATATTTTAAGGGAATTAAGTGCAGTTTCGAAATATATCATATATTATGTGATTCCTATTTATTTGATCCATTTATTTAGTTATTATTTTAATTAAAGTAATAAAATACTTCCTATTCTTAAAGATTTTGATTTGAAAAAGTTTTATGGACCAAATTGACCTTTTTCAAAAGTATTTTTTGATGACACATACTTATTTTGAATATATATGATATATGGGGTCTTGGGGTGTCATTTAATGACACGACATTTGAGAACGAGCCGTTATAGGCCTAGTTCTAAGTCAATTAATATAGACTTGCGGGACTAAGAAAAATTACTCAAAAAACATCAGAATTTTTGTTATTCTAAGAGAGATTATTAAGAGTTCTTGATCAAAGCGCTAAGTGTTTTTGGGCTATTGGTTTGTGTTCACTATCGTGATATCATAATCGTTTCCGATGAATCCTGATGAGATCTTTCTGAGCTATTGATTTTACTTTCTTATATTATTTTAATTAATAGCTTGGATAAATTATTTGGAAAATCTAATTACGTGCTATCTGTGTGTTAAGTTATTTAAAATCAAATTTGTGTCTCACATTTAATCTATCACGTTGTAATTTCGGAACATTAGTTTAGTATAACCGTATTGAGGTGATAGAAGCTCTTTGTGAGAAGAAACTGATAAATCTTTTGTATTTGCGAGTTTGAGTACATGAAATACGTTTGGGTCGAGGTCTATTTAGGGTAGTTAGGTTTTAATCTTTAGCTTGTTAAAAAGAAACGCATTTGATCTTTGGTTTGCGAAAAAAATTAAGTTAGTCTTTAACCTTTGAAAAGATTAGGTTTTAATTCTTCATGTAATAGAATTAGAGTGATTGTAAAGGTTCTTTCTAAACCTGTAAAAATGATAAGTGTAATAGCATGAGAGAGTATTGGGTTGATTCTGAGCTTGTGAAAAGAATCAGGGTTGTGAAGGTTGATCCTAAGCTTGTGAAAAAAATCAGAGTTGTAAGGGTCTGATTCCTATCCAAGAAAAGAATCTGGGTTTAGTGGATTGTAAATCTTTGTGGAGCATAGGGTACTGGACATATAGCTTTCCGAATCAGGATAAAATTTTGTGTGCTGCATTGATTTTTTTTCGTTTGTTTAGGTGTGCACTTAGCTAAACATATTTCTGCTACGTAATAAGATAATAATCAATTAGGGAAATTGATATTTTGAATTTGAATTTATTGTTTAATTTTTTATAACTACCCAATTCACCCCATATTGGGTAAATCTTTTGGCCAACAATTGGTACTAGAACTAATTGTAGCTCGATTAGGCTTAACATTCTAGCTAAACACATTCACATGGAGTGCAATAAGGATAATGTTGTATGTGAATCTTCTGCTTGTCTTGATATTGTAAGTGAATTTCTTGCTTGTTCTGATAATCAAATATCTATTAGTGAGAATGATAAAGATTGCGATAATAAGGTTGTTGATAAGGCTTTTGAGACATTAATTGCTCTCACATATGTTTTTGGCAAAGAAAATTTGAAACTTGGGCAGAAAATTATGATTTTTGAAAATAAAAAATTCAATACCACTAAATCTATCAAAAAAAAGAACTGAGACAAATATTTTAAAGCAACTTAATTTTTAAATGCTCTATGTGAAATTGGTAAGCAACTTGAAAGAATTGACTTTCTTGAAGAGAAAAATGTGATTTTGAAAATTAATGATTCGAATTTTCAACATAGTGATTTTAAAAAGAAAAATATTGAAACATTAATCGAAACTTTAAATATTGAATTGGATAATGCAAGATTAAACTTGATAGAGCTTGCCTAAAAATTTATTCTGTTGAAAATGATTATCGAATTTTGAAAAATGATTGTCGTCGTCGTATGGAGGACAATAGCCATTCGGAGGACAGGCAGAAGCAGGAACATCTGAACCATCAACTTTATATTACCAGCCAATGCCTTCCAGCTCCAGTGGACAACTTGGAGAGTATTATCTGCAGCCTCCTTCCACTAGCTCACTTGGTCCATATTACCTTTTTATGGGTTAGGGTCCCCACTAGACATTTCTTACTCTCTCTTTGTGATGTGTAATGGTATTTGAACAAGTCTCATTTCGTACTTTGGTTAGTAATAATTTATTTAGGACATGTGATGCTCGTTAGGCTAATATAGGCTTGATAGATATTGGCCTATCATCGTGGATTTCTATTTATGCTTAATCGTTTATTTCTTATAATGATGCACGTGAATATTATATGTGCTAACTTGAAAATCTTAAAATATGATTTTATGAGGAAAAAAATGTTTTTCAAACTTTTAATGAATTTAATTTTTAAAGTTGATGTTTTAACCGAAAAATGAGTGTTTATTGATAAATTTTTTTTTTTAAAAAAAGAAGTATATTTTTTAGTTAAATAAAACATCTTTAATTTTCATTCTCTCTTTTTAAGATGACAAAGGGGGAGAAATTGTATGATATTTTAAAGTATTTGTTCGCCTATGCATTGCAATCATAAAAGGGAAAGAATTTTTTGCAATTACTAGGGGGAAAATTTTCTTTTTGAAATATTTATGATTATGTTATATTAAAAATCGTTTTGAAATATTTCTCTTTAATGGTGTTTAAATGAGTTTGAAAACCCGTCCTCAGATTTAGGGAGAGCGTGGTTACATTATTTTTTGAGAAAATATCAAAGTTAATTGTTATAAAAAAAAAAAAAGGAGATTGTTGAACCTAATGTTTTGATGGACAATTAAACGTTGATGTTTTATGGAATTAATATTTTTATTGAGTAGTTTTAGATTTGAGTTCCATATATTGTAATGAGAAAATGATTTGATTGAAAAAGAAGAATCGTTGAAGAATTTATAACGTACGTAAAATGAAGATTTGAAGAATATATAAAGGATGAAAAATGAAGATTTGAAAAGTAATAAATAAATCTTATACATGTCATGGTTAGAAGCGATACATTTAAGATTTTATATGGTTTTTATAAAGTGTTAAATCGTAGAAATGTTTTTGGTTAAGGGCCTAAGTAAAAAAATAGTTTTAATACTTAAAATGGTGAATTTTCGGTTTTATTTGGTCAATCAATGAAAGGGGTTGGTCAACTAACCAAAATAATGAATTAAGAAAGTGAAATGGAGCTACTGGTCAATTCGGTCAGCCGACAAGTTAGGTCGGTCGACTAGCAAATCCAGTAGCTAAAAGTGGAAAAATGTGAAAAGTGAGAGGACCTACTCGTCTGATCGGTCAATCAACCAGTAGAGTTGGTTAACCGACTACACCAGTACAACGGTCAAATTTATGACCGTTGTACAACGTCAGTCAACTGAAGGTTGCAGTCAATTTTTCTTTTTTGTTATGTTTCTTGGTCAAATTACCTTAGTTTTGATGATTTTGAGGGAATAGTTTGAGGGAATTATGTGTATTTTTGAAATATATCATATATTATGTGATTCCTATTTATTTGGTTCATTTATTTAATTTTTTTTAATTAAATTGATAAAATACTTCATATTCTTAAGGATTTTGATTTGAAAAATTTTTAAAGATCAAATTGATCTTTTCTAAGAGTATTTTTAATAAAACATACTTATTTTGAATATATATATATAATATGGGGTCTTGAGGTGTCATTTAATGACATGACATTTGAAAACTAGTTGTTATAGGCCTAGTTGTAGGTTTATTAATATAGACTTGTGGGATTAAGAAAAATCACTCAAGAACATCACAGGTTTTACTATTTTAAGAGAGATTTTTTCGCTAAAATTCTTACGTGAGATTATTAAGAGTTCTTGATCAAAGCGCTAAGTTTTCTTGGGTCATCGGTTTGTGTTCACTATCATGCTATCATAATCGTTTCCGAAGAATCTCGGTGAGATCTTTTTCGAGCTATTGGTTTTACTTTCATATATTATTTTGATTAATTGCTTGGATAAGTTATTTGAGAAAAAATGTTTTCAAACTTAATATTGTGAAAATATTTCAAAACGGTTTTTATTTGAGAAATCTTATTACGTGCTATTTATGTGTTAAGATAAATCATATTTGTGCCTCACATTGAATCTATCACGTAGTAATTTCCAGATATTAATTGAGTATAATTGTATTGAAGTGGTAGAAGCTCCTCACGGGAAGAAATTGGTAAATCTTTTGTATTTGCGAGTTTGAGCTGATT
Organism: Eucommia ulmoides; assembly: GCA_016647705.1. Classification (NCBI taxonomy): domain Eukaryota; kingdom Viridiplantae; phylum Streptophyta; class Magnoliopsida; order Garryales; family Eucommiaceae; genus Eucommia; species Eucommia ulmoides. The sequence continues at coordinate 23,950,291 of CM028334.1, forward strand.
AGACATGTTTGGGTCGGTGTCTAATCAGAATAGTTAGGTTTTAATCTTTAACTTGTGAAAAATATTGGGGTTTAATCTTTAACTTGAAAAAAGGATTAGGGTTTAAACTAGTCTTTAGCCTTTGAAAAGATTAGGTTTTAATTCTTAAGAGTGATTGTGAAGGTTGATTCTAAGATTGAAAAGATTTGGTTAGTCTTTAGCCTGTGAAAATGATAAGTGTAATTGCGTGAGAGAGTGATAGATTGATTCTAAACCTGTGAAAAGAATTAGGGTTGTAAATATTGATTCTAAACCTGTGAAAAGAATCAAAGTTGTAAGGGTTTAGTTCCTACCTGTGAAAGAAATAAGGGTTTAATGGATTGCGAATCTCCGTGAAGTTCGGGGGACTGGACGTAGGTAAGACTAACTTGCTGGACCAAGATAAGTTCTTGTGTTTTGCATTGATTATTTTTCTGTTTCTTTGGGTGTACACTTAGTTGAACATATTTTTGCTACGTAACATAATAATAATCAATCAGGGAAATTGATATTTTTGAATTTGAATTTATTGTTTAAATTTTTATAATTACCAAATTCTCCCCCCTTTTGAGTAGATCTTTGGACCAAAAATAACCAATCAATAAAAGACAAACAAAAGCATACAACTGCATTGAAAATAAAATATATCAATATCCTTAATCACTAATCTGGCATAAACAAAATTTATAGAGTTGTCATACAAAACATCATTAAAAATAACCAAGAAACAAATGATAGATGTCAATCAATCAACATTATCAATTTCATAATATGCTAAATCTGCAAAATGTTAAAAAAAGAAAAAAATAAAAAAATATGGTAGAATAAATTATCCATAATTGTAATGTTTAAAAAAAATTGAACATTATAATGGGTTACAATGAAGACGAAGATCCTGTTAGTCCTGATTGTGTAGTTGTCATCGATCGCGTAAGTTCTTTCAACTCTGCTAACTCTACTTCCTTGGTGTCTATCTTATTTTGTTGATCTTGTAATTTCTACTTAATCTCTTTCGATGCTCCTGGTGTGGAAAACTTTCATTTGATTAAGTTGGTCTTGGTCCAAAACCAAGGCCCCTGATGTAACTAGATCTTGTTGCAAGAATGTCATTGCATATGTTATCCTCTATTTCTAGGTTCTCACTTTCTTGGGTTTGTTCTAGACGAGCTACCATATTCACCAACAAGTTGTGAAAATGATATTATTATTATTTTATTTTATTAAATGATCAAAAAATTTTAAAAAATAAAATAAAATAGGCCTCTCATTATGCTCTTCAGTTGGATTAAATATCCGTTGTCCATTCGCTCTCTAATGAGTGGTCCGATATAGATTAATCGTACCCCGAGCCTGTAATTATTGAATTTTCATGTATATCACATACAATAATTGATAATAAATTTAATTAGAATAATATACAAACCATTTTCTGAAATGTGGTGTTGAATGACCTTGAGCCCAAAGCATGATTATAGCGTTGCTTACTTCAATTCGCTGAGTTAATTGACGACATTGTCTAAGAATTAGGAAAAAAATAGTACATAAATTAACTATAAATTAAATACTAAGAAGAACTTTTAATTTTGAAAACATACCTTCCGCCTCTTGGACTTAAACAAATGACACAGGCTTAAGCAATCACTCAACCGCATATCTGTAGACACCACATTTTGTCCCGCCCAGTCAGCGTCGAATTAAAAGTACAAGTTCTAATAAACTTTAAACTGAGGTTTAAATGGAATGAATTTCTACCTTAGATCAAACTAGATAATACATAAAAAAAAAAAAAAAAAAAAAAAAAAAAAAAAAAAAAAAAACCCTCAAAAAATAAGGAAAAACATACAACTGTTAAATTTGACTTAATTCGGTTAAGTGAAAGTTTTGGGTCAACCTCGAAATTCCTAAAGGAGGACTAATATGAATTTATTAAATGATGCTTTTTATCACCTTTAATATAAATAAAAATTAGTTACTATCTGTTGGTGCATAAAACTGGTACACACCTCTAGTATGGTCCAGTCGGATGACAGGTGGGTCCTCTTGCTGAGGTGGAGTCGTCGGTTGAAAAGTCCTTGCGTGAGTTGTACTGGGTCCTGGGAGGACTGACCTGCTATGTCCAGAGTCCTGCTCCTCAGGGAGTGTACCTGCAGAAGGCTCAGACCGGGGTTTATCCCGGTGAAACCCCTCCGGCGTGGTAATCAGTGCTCAGAGAGAAAAGGTACATAATATAGCAAGTAAACAATTGAACTCACACGTAATGTAAAGCATTCAAGCGTACCTCGGGCTTACATAGCCCCTAATATATATAAGCGTTGGAGATGATTAGTCGGGCCTAAACACGATTAACTAGTCGAAACCCTGTGTTTAGCTGATAATCCGGAGTGTTTAGGAGATAATTGTTGGGCTTGGGCTTTTGGGACCATTTAGCGAAGCCCACGGGCCTTTGTCAGACCTGCGGCGGTGAGCTGGTGGAGGAGAGTGGAGATCCGTGGAGTCCTAGGGACGAAACAAGATGAAAATGGGAGCCGGTCGAGGTGAACGGCTGAGTCTCTGAAACTGATCGTCGAGGGCACGGTGTAGAGCTCAAAGCGGCACGTCCTTGCGGGGCTCTTCGCTCCTCCCTGGGTGCAAATGAGATTTCAGGGAGAAGTCGTAGTCAGTGTACGCTCCAACGTAGAGTTGTGGATTCTATAATACGTCCCTGTCATTGCGAGGGTTGACACGTGGCTAGGTCCCATGTGCTGACTCAGAGGTGCCCAAAAATACCCTCATCACTACCCTTTAACTATAAGACATTTCACCAATTTACCTATGTTACCTACTTCAACACTGAAACATTTACTATCATCGGTTTCGTCTATTTGATGCCAAAGATACTTCTTCAAATATTTGTTTAAAGTAATAATATCCATAAATAAAAGACAAAAGACCTTAATCAAGTTATAGAAATATCATGACAAGTCCACGTTACCAAAGTAACTAATGATTAGGGCTCAGTTCAAAATCAACCAAACTGAAGTCATCTTGTTTAGCCATCAAAGCCCATCAAATCAAGGGCCCTGCTAAGCATTTAATGAATCATTAATGAGAATTAAATTCCTAAGATATTCTTAAGAAGTAACTAACGATTATCGAAACTAACCAATCCGATTCGCCTTCTAAGCATACATTTAATGAAGACATTAAATGTCCATTCCATAAAGTATTAAATACTTGGGATGACATGGATGGACCATATTCAAGGTATTAAGATATTTTGATCAAAATATCTTAGGGATAACCGAAATACTTGAAATATGACTACCCATTACAAGGCAAACCGAATCGATTCAATCCAATTTGAACCAATTCATTGCCCATCACATCAAATGTCAATATCATGCATTAAATACCAAATGATACTTCAGTACTAAATACATTGAACCTCCAAAGCATTAATAACAACCAAACCGAAATAGTGCGAGTAACCAATACTTAGCCACTAAACAAAACCAAAAAGGTCACATCAAGCCATAAATGATCCCATGTGCAACTAATCATATCCCAGGATTAGTAATCATGACTAATGATTGCTCATGTTTACCAATAATTACCAATAATTACATTTAGATATTTAATGATTTGGTAATCATTATAAAATCTTTGAGAATCTTAGCATATCTCTCAAATTTGTTTAAAACCATTCAATGTCAAGACATGATAGGATGACCCCTGAGACAAACAGACCCTAAGGATCATCCTATGATGGCCTGCGTATTTCCCAATGCGCAGACCTTCCAGCCTATAAATACAGGCCTCATTTTTTACAAATCTAAAAGCTTGAACCCATCATTTCTCTCTCTAGGCTCGAATTCCACTCTCGGGTTCCTTGGGTTTTCAAGCTTTCCCTTTCAAAAACACCTTGAAATTCTACTGAAATACCATCCTGAAGGAGTTCTTGAGGATCTTGGAAAAAGATCTCAAGACATTGATCGCAAACAATCGAGAACAACTAAGAAGATCACAAAAATGAGAAGAAGGTAATAGTTTAGGGAAAGACCACTCCCCTAAACTAGGTATGTTTCTTGAATACCCTTCGATCTTGTCTTAAATATGTTTATTTTGCTTGTACATAGCATGTTCATAGACTTTATATACTTCTATTTTATATACATAACATATATAACTTATAATCAAGCAAAAAAGGTAAAAAATCATGTCAAAATCATCAAACCATTTCAAAAATAGTTCAAAAACATTAAGAACATCTAAGAACATGTGAGGATTCTAACAAAACATCTATCACACCATGAGTTATGCATAGTCTTTGTGATTCTCTCATGAACACATCAAATCGAAATCTATTAACTGTTAATCTAATCATATACTATTAATAACTAACTTTACTTTCCTGCAAAACATTAAGATCACAGCCTGACACTAAGTCTTCAGGCTCGTGGACTGGCATCTTATGTATATGTTATACCATCGAGACCCTTGTGGCTAAAAATTCGGGATAAGGGGAGGAACTCTATTCCTTTGGGGATATGTGTGCACATTCTTCATGAGCGTTCCCATCTTTCTTAGTTACAAGTAGGACCGACATATATTTATATATATATATATGTATTATGTATTTTATTTCCTTTTCAACTAACAACTCAAACATAAACACGAAACTTGCCTGAGCAAGTGAGTTCAGTTGCTGTGTTTTTTGATAAAATCAAATAGATTATTCACATATCATAGTATGATTCATGTCTTGTCTCATAACTAAAATCAAATAAAATCAATCATCTTGCATAAATGAACTATGTGCTGACCTGATTCTCAATAATCTGAGATAAGTAGGCAACCCACCTACGGGTTCGGTCACCTATCTAAATAAAAATCAGTTCATCTTGAACAGATGAATTACATTTCAACCTGATTCCCCATGTTAACTGGGATACGCAGGCAACCTTTATAAGGTTCGACGTCTAAAAATGCAAAAATAAAAATAAAAAATCATTTCATTTACTTTTATTTGTTGTTGCTGATAGATAACTAACCTTTACCTGCTTTTCATTACATAAAAATGCATAAAAAAGACACAAATATTAAAAAATAGAATTATTTTGTTAACCTAAACCAAGGAAAATTACTTGAATTTTGTTTAAAAGTGAACATCTATTTAGACTGAGGTACCGTCTTCGGACGGGTGTCTTGGGGTGCTTAAAACCTTCCTCTAATATAACCGACCCCCGAACTTAAAGAAATCTCTGGTACAAGACCTTTACGACTCGAAACAAGGGCCATTTTAAAATAAAAATGAATTTCTAAAATTTTGGTAACCTAGCACACCATTTAACCCATGCTAAGTGTCGACTACATTTTCAACACAAATCCAGGCCCAAACAACGTTTCAAAATAGGCGCCTAAAAAATCCCTTGAAAATCATTTTTAAAAAACGAATGGATTTTGAGGATTTCGAGAAGGATGAATAAAAACTTATTTTTCCTTTTCTTCCCGATCTCACATTCATCTGCTTTTACCGAGTACGTCAATATCTAGTTTAAATGGGTGTTGACGTAGATTTTTTCCCTCAGTTATCATCTTTTTTAAATGTTGGCCTAGATCAAATTTGTAACCTCTATACATATTCAACTATAAAATATTCATGGTTTTCTTCACTTCCGACAAATGTAAGCCAATAATATCAAATTTAGTCTTCAAAAAATAAAAAAATATACAATTTTTTTTCAAATTTAATATTCAAATAATAAAACATATTACTAATAAGATTGTTGATAATAATACATGTTATGAAATTATTAAATTATAATAGTTATTCCTCAATGTGTCCAAGTAATGTTATCTTATCTTCATCTAACACTTTTCTCCACGTGTTTATGTCTCTATTCATAGGTGCAATTTTTCACAATAAACCACATCTCACTTGAAAACTTACTTTAAATGCCTTCCGTTGTCGACCTATCAATAAAGATATCAAATTCATCTTCAACAGGTAGTTATTATTAGCTTTCATTAATTTGTATGTCCCATGTCTTAAATTTGGTCCACGATCTTTTTTGGTGCCAACGTCCGAATACGTCAACACAAATTTAATGAAAATTAAGTATTTAATAGAAAAAAAGAAAAAAGAAAAAAAAATGGTTGAATCAAAAATAAAAATAAAAATTAGTAAAGTGGGAGACCTCAACAACTATACGAATTGTATAATAGTGCCCAAGTTTATTTTATACATCCTGAAGATAACATACATACGAAGAGCATATATGAGTGAACAAGAACTAAAGATACTCTTGATATCTGAATCTCTTCCAATTACATGGAGGGATTCGCTTGGATGCGAAAATTATCCAGGGTTTAAATAAAAAACATTTCTTTAATCTATAATATACTTGCATATGCAATGGTGTGTGAGAGCCTTTATTTGCTTCCAAATATGACATATTAGAACAAAGACCATTCATACTAGCCTTTTCTAAATGCTCCTAATGCCATTCAACTGTCACTTCAGCTAAATCAAAACCAAATGGAGAACCTAAGTAGATAGTTAAAATTATCCCTTATTTCACCTTACAAGAGAATATTAGTTATATTAATGATGTATTAAGAAAGAGATATCGTGAATTATGATACACTTGAAGTGAAATAGATGATCAATACGATTCAAGAACAAATGCATGATAAAGACATTTTGACAAATAATTTTTTTTTGTATTTCCTAAGGTAAACAACATTTGTGCCAAATTCGTTTCAACCTGATTAGGAACACACATTACACTTGAATATGCCAAATGCAACATTTTGTGTATGATTAAGTGTTAAGTATGCATGAATGTGAGCATAAATGTGTTAAGAACTCTTTCATGCATGTTTACAGGTGTTATGGCTAAAAACAGTCAATTTGTTTATTAAATCAGTTAGTTGAAACAAAATTTTAAAAATTGGTGTTTCTGGTTTAATGAGTTGATTAAATAACGATTCAGTCGACTTGATTTTACATGGACAATAAGTTTTCCAAATACAGTTCAAATGAGTCGACCGAATGATGATTTAGTCGACTTGATTTTTTAGGGACCAGAAGTTTTTTAAAAAGGGTACAATTCAGCCAACCGAATGGACTATTCAGTCAACTGAATGGTTTAGGTTCTAGGATGTTTTGAAAATACTCAAATCGGTCTACCTAAAGATTGGGTTAGTCGACGAATTCTTCTGATTTTTTGAATTTTCGTGAACGTTTTTTGCAAATCTTTTTGCATTGTTTTTAACGATAAATATTTCTAAAATATTTTTTATTATTCTTAAATAATATTATTTTATTATAAATATTTCTAAAATATTTTCTGTGGGATATATTTGTAAATTTAATGGTTCATCAAAATTCTATTTTGATTCATATTCTTTCTCATTTGGCAAAATGATCGGCAAAACTTTTTGACTCAAATGTTTGGCTAATCAATTTGGCTGACTTTTGACTTGAACCTAGAATGGTGTATGTCCTCAATCATTGGTCAATATTCTTATTTTAGTGGAAAAATTATTTGGGTCAAAAGTCAAGGGTCTTAGGCCTTCAAATTAGGGAAAAATAAGATTTTCTCTAACTGTTGGGATGTTCTGAAATTGGGGCTTAAAAAACCCATGGAAATTCACTATATAAAGATTTAAGTGACCCAATATAGTGAAAAAAAGAAGTGGGAGTGTGTTTGAGTATAAAGGAAACTCAAACGGGGTGTAAGGCTTTGATTCTCACCTGGGAAGACAATCTGAATACTAGTGGATTAATACCCTGCAAGAGCTCAGGGGAGTAGCTGTAGACAAGATAGCTTTCCGAACAACTATAAAAACTCTATGTCAATATCTATAACTCTTCCCTGTGTGTGATTGTGATTGTGATTGTGTATGCTTTAGAACGCTTCAGTTAACAAGATAAAATCTGATAATATTTAAATAGGTCACAACTATTTGGATTTAATTTTTAAATACCCAATTCACCCCTTTCTTGGATAGTCCTTTGTGCCAACAATTGGTATCAGAGCTAAACTAGCTAAATAAGCTTAAAACCCGAGCTAATCGATCATATTACACACTATAGACAATCTGTTATGTGTATCTGCAAGTAACTGTATATCTCTTGAATGCTCGAATTTTGTCTAATAACTTGGGTTCCAAATTCTGGTGGATTCAACGTGTTAAACCTTATTCTTCTTCATTTTTAGATTCCCTACGATTTTCAACATGCATCATCCGAAACCTCTCATATGCTTCCAAGAGTCCTTTGATTGTCTTTGAATGTCCTATATAAATCAAAGATTTGAGAAAAGACTATTCATTATTGGCGTGGAACAGGGAAGAACAACCTTTGTTTTGGAAATACACCTCCAAATCTCGCAATTCACTCCCTTTTTTGGTAAGATATCTTCTTGATTTCTCTTAGATCTATAAGTATTTCTTCCAAAATTTATTGGGGTTGCTGCTTAGTTTTTAGTTTTCTATCACTATTTGTATTTCTCCTTCTTATTTCTCTATCGTATCTTTCTTAAAAATGGTTAACAAGTACGTTGCCAGGAAGAAATCCATTGAAGAATCTAGTGGGGTAATTAAAGGAAAGAGTACTAGACATGTAGAAGAACCCACATTCTATAATTATTGTTTCTTAAGCTTAGAACACCGAAACTGTCTTTTGAAAGATTTGTCTAAAAGGAAGGTAGTTTTGGGTAGGCCTATATATTACTTTGGACTTTTGTCTAAAGTGATATGCCTTCTTCCAAAAAAAATTTCACTTAGGTTGGGAGGACTTCTTTATCGAAAACAAGCCCTATTACAGCTATTGGGTCAACATGTTTTATACTAACTTTCATTGTACAGAAAATACCTATTTTTAATATGTCAATGGGTTTCAAAAACAATTTAAAAAAGGACGATCCCTTTGCTCTCTTATGTATGCCAAGGGGTGAAGTTTTTCCCTAAAACAATAGTTACTAGGTTATTCATAACTTTTCTCTTCTAGAAGCAAAATATTTTTCATTTGGGGTGGGTGTAGAAAACGGTATTACTAAAAATATTAATCTATTGAAGTGTATCTATTACTCAATAATGACCTATTATCTTATCCATCACTCAATAATGACCTATTATCTTACTCCTTGCAGTGGCAATCGTGCCGCTGTGACTAATTTTGATACTTGTCTTGTCCACTTCATAATTAATGATGTAAAAATCAATATTCCTACGCTTATTATAGAACACATGTAGCATTACTTATATGCTAAATCACATGTTCTACCATATGGCTATATCGTGTGTCGTCTACTTGAGTCTTTCCATGTATCGTTAGATGATAATAGAAAATCTTCCATTGTCTATAATAATACAGTCCTCAACAATTCTGCTATTTTCTTAATGGGTTTCGAGAATGTTGGAGATCAATAGATAAGGAATGAAAGTGGAATTGAGGAAAGTGATGAAGAGATGAGAGAGCCAAAGCCAATGAGAGAGGAGATAAGCTTTGAGGATGAAGTTTTTAGAAGATTTGATGATCTTTGGGAGCAGTTCAATGACTTCCGGCAGTACGCCTTAACAATGGATGACAGACTGAACAACCTGGCTTCTTAGATAGGGAGGATGACAATGTCTCTTGAGTAGATGCATGAGATAATACGACGACAAAATTCCCATTTTCCTCAGTCTCCTCTTGGGCCATGTTAGCCCCCTCTTGGACCTTATTGATGTAATCTAATTAGTATTGAACAATTTCGTAGCATTTTAATATTTTATTTTATTTTATGTAGGAATTAGTTTGTTTTGATTATAGTAAATTATTTGGTGTTTGATTTTCTCTAAGTGTGGTTGGTTTATTTAGTATTTAATGATTTTTAGATGATTGTGGTGGATTCATTTGATCTAAACATGATTTAAAATCCAAAGTTCTTATATTAATTTCCTATCTCTTTCGTCATAATCAACCTTAATTTTTTTTAAGATGAAACTTTAAATGGTCCAAATCTATTGAAAATTATCCATCTTAATCTCAAATGATCATTAAATATATTATATCAAAAATTATCTTTAGAAGCATAGAGGGTATTTTTTTTCCATAGCTAATTCATTAATTAGAGGTACGTGATGTATAATGAAATAAAATCCATTTTTTGTAAACCTACTTAGGATTACTTAAGGTAATCTTTTGAACAAATTTTTATCTTTCAAATATTTGGATTAATTAATCCTCTACTTTTTGAAATGATAAAGGGGTATAGAATCTTTGATATTTCTCATGTTCTCAATTTTTGAAATCTCAAGATCTAATTTCAAAAGACATGTGCTTAAATTTTTTATTTATCATGTATAAACTTACTATATTCATATTTGATGCATTATTGCTTGTGTTGTGAAATTGCTCATTTATGTTTCTAAATGGTTAAAAGACTCGTTCTCATATTTAAGAGGAGCGTGGTTTATTTTTTAAATAAAAAAATCAAGCAAATTGATATCGTCAAAAAGGGAGAGGTTGTTAAGCCTAACGCTGTGTTTAGTACGTTGGAATGGAATGGAATGATAATAGGATTAAATAGTATGGTAATGGAATGATCATTACTATTCCTATGTTTGGTGATAAAAGAAATTACATGTGGTATCGAAATAACATCAAAGGATAAAATAGTAATTTAATTAAATTTTCAAACGGTAATAATTAATTTAATAAATTTCATTCCAATTCAAATATTTTGTTAGTATTTGGTATTATTTTTTGGCCGATGAATGATTAAGACTTAATCCCATATTTTGTGGGATTAAAGAATCCTCAGTAATGAGAATATAATTTAATAACATGTACCAAATATAGGAATGGAATGACCATTCCCATGGCCATTCCAATCCCACCTCGAATCCCACATACCAAACGCCACCTAAAGGATTTAATTCTCATTTTGATAGTTCAATTAACTTGATGATTTTTTTGGACTAATATTGTAATTGAGATTATAATTTAAGAGAGTATTAGACAAATTAATGATGTACTGAAAAATGGATATGCTGAATTATGATGCACTAGAAGAGAAATTGATAATCAAGACGATTCAAGAACAAATGCATGATGAAGACATTTTGACAAATCATTTTTTGTATTTCCTAAGGTACATAGCATTTATATTTGTCAAATTCGTTTCAACCCGATTAGGATCACACACTATACTTGAATATGTGTTAAATGCAACATTTTTTGTGTGATTAAGTATGCATGCATGTGAGTACAAATGTGTTAAGAATTTTTTCATGCACGTTTAGAGGTGTTACGGTTCAAAGCAGTTAACTTCCTTACCTAACTAATCATCTGAATGTAACAAAGTTTAAAAAATTGGTGTTATTGGTTCAATGAGTTGACTGAACGGCGATCCAGTCAACTTGATTTTACAAGGAGTAGAAGTTTTTGAAATAGAGTTCAAATGAGTAAACCGAATAATGATTTAATCGACTTGATTTTTCACGGAAAATAAGTTTTTGAAATAAGTCTAATTCAGTAAACCAAATATATAATTCAATTGACTAAATGATTTAGGTTCCAAATGTTTTTGAAAAATGTTCAAATCAATCGACCAAATGGTTAGGCCAATTGACTTTTAACAATAAATATTTCTAAAATATTTTTAATATTCATAAATGATATTATTTTATTAGAAATATTTTTGAAAGTTTTTTTTTTTTGTGGGATACATTTTTGAATTTAGTGGTTTTATAAAAATTCTATTTTGGTCCCTATTCTTTATGATTTATTAAAATGAACTTAAACCTAGACTGGTGTATGTCCTCATTCATTGATAAAAATAAGTATTATTTGATTGGGAGAATTGTTGGGGTCGTAAGTCAAGGGTCTTAGGCCTTCCAATTAGGAAAAATCATATTTTTTTGTAGCTGTTGGGATATTCTGAAACTGGGGCTTAAAAAACCTACATAAACACACTTTTTAAGGATTTAAGAGACACAAGAGAGTGAAAAAGTGAATAGAAGAACATTTGAAAAAATTCCTAGACTCGAGAGAAAAATTAGAAATCAAATTATGTGAGAATATCCTTGATTGTTTGAGTTGATCTGAAATACCGGTCTGAATTCTTTTGGTTGATATCTTCTATTTGAAATTCGGTGAGATCCATCCTTGTTAAAGACTATCTAAGTTATGTGATTATCTAATTGATCTATTCTATGCTTAATTCTGAATCTTATCTAATTAGATGCATACATATGAAATTAAATTGAATATTGTTGATATTTGAATCTGTAAAATCGTTTTTCAAAACTCTTGGATTTTAAACTTAGATATTATTTCAGTTAAAACGAGTTAAACGATTGGATCTGTTTTGTATAGATTATCTGGTGCTCCATTGAATTAAACTAGATAAATTTAACACGAATCTGAAATTAAATATCTTTCAATCAAGTGCACTTCTATCTCACTTAAATTAGGCTTCAATTAGATTTGATGTTTATAAGTGTTGGTAGAATCACAAAGTGAAACATTTTTTTGTATTCTGTGAGTTGTGGCTTAGAGTTAAATGTACCTCGCCCAAGTGAGAGTATATTAGAGTATAAAGGTAACTTACTCAAATTAGGTGTAAATGTTTGATTCTAATCTCGTAAGAGGAACCGAATACGAATAGATTAATACCCTGCAAGAGCTCAGGGAAATAGATGCAGACAAGAGTAGTTTGCCTAACTACTATAAAATATTTGTATCATATCTCTAGCCCTTCTCCGTATGTGATTGTAATTGTGTGCGCTTTAATTAGAAGGCTTTTGTCAACAAGATAAAATCTGATAAAATTTGAGTAGATGATAACTATTTAGATTTAATTTTTAAACTACCCAATTCACCCTCCTCTTGGATAGTCCGTTGGGCCAACATATACGTTTCTCTTTATTAAATAAAAAACTAGGTTTAATAAGGACCTTTCCTGTTGGTTGATTGTATGCAATAACCCTATCAATTTTATAGGGATTTTGTGTGAAAGAAGTAATCTTATTGCTCCATTCCGAAATGTGAGTTGGGAGAATTTTTTGAGAATTTCTAAATCACAGCATAGCGAGTTTGTGGATTGTTCCATGACAATTTTCTTCTCATCAACAACAATTACTCTTCCTATGTTAGAAGGGTACAAACTCAATTCACCAAGGACAATCTTGCCATTGTCCTTATGTACCTTGAAGTGATGTATTCCCTCAAAATAATGGTTATTGGCTTCATTATCAAGCCAATTTTTCTCTAACACAAATCAGTAGAACACTCTTCGATGTACGAGCTCTTCGGTTGTATCCAACCACACACATGGTTAAAGTTTTAAGTAATTTCTTTGATGAGGTTCCGGAGAGTGAATTGGAAGTGTGTTAAGATGAAAAAAAATATTGTTGTTGAAGAAGCGATGGGTTCAGAAGCGGGACAAAAAGAAAATTATGAAGATAAACCCGATCCTACTTTTCAAGAACAAATCTTCTAGAGGTAGATTATATTGATGAGTTTTATGGGAAAATATATACAATCGATGGTCGGTTAGAAACAATGTCCTATCAAATAACTGGATGCGCAACATTAATGGAGCATCTTCATTCCGACATTATTATCCTCCTCCCTTCATCCTTTTGTATCTAATCAAGAGTCCTTAATCACTCTATGATTTAGTTTGTATGGAACAATTTTATTTTTATCATAGTAACTTGACATTAGCATTTTATTTTGTGTTTATACTATCTGGGTTTTATTCTTAAGGTTATGGAAGTTACCTATTTCATATCTTCTAGTTTTAATTCCTTATTTGAATTTAATGATGATTATAAGTATATAAATATTAGTGTTTGAATTTATACCCCTACTTTTTGAGTTGGGACATAGAGGGAGAGATTATGATGCTTTTAAATGATAATGAAAATTTTTGCTCTTTGCTATTTGATATGGTATATTAGAAATTGGAAGGACTCCCTTTGCCGCTGTGATTCGTTTCACACCGAGATCTTAAATCCCTTAAGACCCATAAGAATGATTAAATATTGAAAGTCTTGACAATATTATTAATTGACTCAAATTGATTATTTTATTATTTTTTTTAATGTTTTCCATAAATGTTTTTAATTAGTAAAAGAATCATTCCCAAATCCAGGGGAACGTGATATATTTATTTAACTGGGAACAATACAAAATGAGGTTTTGTCATCAAAATGTGAGAGACTGTTAACCCTAAATGGTTTAACCATTTTTAATTGATTTTTGATGATACCAACACATTTGACGTTTTAAATTATCTAATGTATTTTTCGTTGAAATGGTAACTTAGACAGATGCGCTTGATGATACAAGAGTAATCAAGATACAAGCATTTACAAGATGATAAAATATAGAGTCAGAGTATTGATGAATCAAATGACAAGGAGCCAATAAGATTGAGCTTGACGATGGACAATTGATGACTTGGAGATAAAGACTTTGATTTTTCTTTTCTAGGTAAAACAATACTTGTATTTTTAATATGCGTTGACTTGGTTTGGATCACACACAATCAATGTTCATATAAGTAATTCATATTGTTCATTATTACATGTTTATGTGGAAGAATATCACGTGTGATGATGATTTGGATGAATAGTATGAATATCGGTACTTGAAACAACCTTGAAACATGTTAAAATTAGATGTTCTGCTCAATTTAGTCAGTCGACCTAGGAATTTGGTTAGTCCGATCAAACTAAAGTCATTACATTTAAGAATTTGCTGCAAATGGTCGACCGATGTCTCCATCTGATCGACTGCCTTAAACTGCAGAAGAAAAGATTAAAATTTGTATATAAATGGTCAACTGAATTGTCCTATACGGTTGACCGACTCATGATGTGTGTTAAATGTTATGTAATAAATCTCCAAAATGGTTGCCCATCTATGGAAGTCAACCAACCATTTTGCCTAGATACTGTCTTGTTTCTCATGTTTTGTTCAAATCTTCCAATCATTCTTCATTATTTATTCTAAATTATTTCTAAATACGTTTAAATATTTTCGTAATATATACGAATAATTTTGAAAGAGTTTTAATTGTTGGAATATTTATTTTAAATGGTTTTTAATATATGTTCATATTTTACTCAAAATTTCTTGATTCTCTCTTGACCTAACACTTATTCTTCAGGCTTTGAACTATCAGACACAAATTTTTAATTATTTTAATCATAAATTTAGAATGTATTTATTTCTAGATATTGAAGATATCATTGACTTTGGGCTCCAAAAATTCAAATTTTTTATTTTCTTATTTTCTAATTAAATAGGCCTTAATGAGCATGAAATTAATTAAGAAAAATCAGCCAAAAACTCTCTCAACTTATGAAATATTTTGAGAAAAGGAGATTATTTTTTTGATAAATCACTGAGATTGCACATGAAAAATTCGTGAGTAATTTGATAGGAAATCAAACTTATTGCGATGTACATTTCTCAAATTCTCGTGATTCGTTACTTTTACTCTTAGATTGAATTCCAACGTGATCATTCTTAATTTGATTAAGATTATTTTAGTGTTTAATTGTATTCTATCAAGATATCTTATATCGAAATCGTTATGTGCTTACATATATGATATTATTAACTTTTGGTGATTTTCTTAATTATAACTCAAGTGACGCACCCCGAAAATTTTCAAGCACTTTTGGAAAAGGATTTATGAAATTTTATTATTTTGGAAAAAAGGTTTTGAGGGTTTTGCATACGTTGGGTTTTGAAAAATGTTTGGGCCGAATTTTAAAGAATATAAGCAACCACCTAACATTGAGTTAAAATGTATTATCAAGTTTTTTTTAAACATATATTTTTACTTTGAAACAACCTAAAATTTGACTACTACTTATGGTTTAACAAATAATATTCAAAAGGTTTAGGATCAATTATATTCGAGAAAGGTGTTAAATACCTCAAGACACCTGTCTAAAAACAGTATTTATATCTAATGAAATTTTAACTAAACTAGTTTAAATGTTTTGATTTCATCCATGTAAAACTTAAAAAAAAAAAAAAGACATTTTCCGAACGCCTTGAAAAGTTTTATTTTATCTTTTTATGTTTTAAAATGTTTTCTGGTAAAATCGCTTCTCAATTATGTTTTAAAATGACGAGTTTGGTGAATAGTGAATTTTAAAGTTTCATTATATTGATAATTTTTTTTTTTTTAAAAACGAACACCTTAGACAATGCATGAATTTTTGGGGTAAGAAACGAATTTAGGTATTACGGTGATAAAAATTCCAAACTCTCTCTCTTTTGCAAGTGAAGTGTAAATTGTAATATTCTTTTTTGTAGCATTAGGCAAATACAGAGGTTTCGCAAAAACCCATTTATGTTGATTCGGTAATTCCGCCCGCTACCACCCTCTTCTTGTTCTTAGTCTTCGTCTTCTCTCATGAAAACGAACTGACCCAATCAATACGCGTAAAGGAAGAAAGATCGCGGACAGATCTTTCATTTCTTGCATCGATCTCTCCAAATTTTTGGAGTCGGATCTGTTCGGATTATTTTCCAATAGATTTCGCCACATTTCGATCTTCTCGTCAAATTTTAGGTGTCGGATCAATTCGATTAATTTTCCAATAGGTTTCGCCACATTTCGCTCTTCTCGATTGATGATTGGAAAGCTAATACGGTGATAGAATTATAGAATGGTTAGGAGCAGATCATCGTCGACCAAATGGAGGTATATAAATCCAGCCTACTATTTGAAGCGGCCGAAACGTCTCGCTTTGCTATTCTTTGCTTTCGTCTCCGTTACTTTGTTGGTTTGGGATCGGCAAACTCTCGTTCGAGAGCACGAGGTATTTCTTTTTTATTTTTGAATTTATTCTTTACGCTTTACGCTTCTTATTCAAGTTTATTTTTCTTTTTCTATGTTAAATTGTGTTGGATGTTGTACTATTAACTGATTTACTTGTTAAGGTAGTGAAATTTCCTTTTTCCTTTTTCCTTTTCATCGGAACAATTAAAATGAGGCTTTTGGTTAGATTTTAGTATCTGGAGAACCAGATAGGATGATTGACTGGAGTCTGGAAAAGATAAAGTGACGCGCTCTTGCTTGCTGATCGGTCGATTAATTAACAGATCTTGTCTAATAGGATGTTGCATGATCTGTATGGTTTAGGAGTTGGAAAGATTGTGAAATAGTCGAAGTTGGGGAAGTTATGTAAATGCTGAATGTGGAGTAGGAAAATTTAATTTTTTTTGATGATGTCAGATTCGAGTCTCTACTCTCTAGTGGGCAATTGGTGTATGAAATGTGGAAGGCGGGTTATTATTCCTTTCTTAGTTTGATGGAAATATTAGGTTTTGGGGTTGAAATGATAACGCCAAATGGATGAGTGGTAACACAAGTACAAATAAAACTTGTAATCAGGTAGGTTATCAGAGAGAGGTTAGGAGTCATGCCCATGAGTCTCTCCCTCAAATGATCTCTATGGTGCAAACATTTTCATGTAGCATACTCTAGTTATGCATGACAAAGATTATTTTTTGTTGTTGTTGTTGTAGAATCATGTATCCGGTTTCTTCATTCATACATTGCATTATAATGTAGGTAATCATCAATTATTGACATTGGTAACATCCAAATAAGTTTGGCTCACACAAAAGATTTTGGATGTTATAAATATTTTAAAATTCACAAAAGAAGGTTTATGAAAGAATCAGCAAAAAAAAGTTGTGTTTTAGCTAACACTGACACAGTTTAAGACACTGCTTATACAGTCAACACTTAGCCCACGACTTTTGTATCATTTCCAAGCCCCAAGGAGTATCAGACTAGTGTTTTCGTCGGCCTGGATATTACATGGGCATGGGTTCTCTACAGAAGTGTCAATACTTCCTAGTTTTGAGCCTTGTCACTTTCCACGCGTTAGTTGGCATCTTCAATAGACAAAAACTCAAGCCCTGGACCTTTCAACAGGCAAAACACCCAGCTTCTATTTTTGTTGAATAGGAATTGCCCACAAGCAACATTTGTCAATTAGTCTTCATTTTATGCTGTACCTTGTTTTGGAACCAGTGCATAAGTCGATCTTCACAATGATCAGATGCAAGTGTTTATCATCTTCTTGAAGGAAGGAGCTTAGTCATGATATGAACTGTAAATGGTTGCGTAGTTGATAGTCATCACTTTTCTTTCCCTTTTTTCCTTCATTTTTCTTGGTTATTCTTGGGATTTGTTGTAGTTTTCTGTTGTAGTCCATATTGGAAGTTTCTTGATCAGTAAAACTCTTCACTTACAGAAAATTACTGATGTCAATTTGAACATTACTAGGTAGTGGTAGTAGTACTTTTAACCATAACATGTTGAGAAAGATGTGTTATTGGAATAGGAGATGGAGTGAACTAATTGAAATTGCATTTATATCAAGGTTTTAAATCGCGGTATCGGGTTACGTAACGGTAACGGTCGCGGTGTAACGGTATCGGGAGTATCGGCCTGTCCGTAACGGGAATCGGCCGTAACGGTCGTGAATTTTTTAAAATCACTAGAACATCTCCAAAAACTCAATAAGAGTAATTGTTTCACTCATTTAACCTTTAATAAACACATTAAAATATATATTATGACATTTTAAAGTTATATACAACACATTGAACACAATAAAGACATAAAAAATACGAAAAACCGTTGTATATACACAAATTTAATTCATACTATTTACTAAAATTATAATTGAAGCTAATTAATACTACATTAACCATTATATATATATATATATATATATAAAATATGATAAATAATAATGACAAAAAAAAAATTGCTATAAAAATATAAGTTAAAAAATTTTAGGACTAAATTGTAATTGTAAACAAGTTAATTAATAATTTTAGGACTAAATTATAAATAAAAATTATTTCTAAACTCCCTAATTATTTCTAAATTGTAATTTGTAAACAATTTTAGGACTAAATTGTGTACAATTATTTCTAAATTATAAGCCACACCCACACACCCAAATCAAATAGCAGTTCGCAACACACACACCCGAACGGAGAGAGAGAGAGAGAGAGACGAACGGAGCGATGGCGAGTAGGCGACGGCGACGGCGACGAGCTGCAACGCGAAGGAGAGGAGACGTCGCCGGCGACGCGAGAGCTACGTTCGGCGGCGACGAGCTGTTTCTATTAGGGTTTGGCGACACCGCGACGAAAATCTCAACGTTTGACGAGCTCTTTGGATGGATTCGGTCTAATCGGTAAGTGTTTTGTTATCTTCTACTAGTTTCTTCTCCTCTTTGCTCAATTATATGAAGAATTTCTGAAGAAAGCTGAGAAGTCGAGCACACTGTTGGTCTTTGATTCTTTACAGACCGTAACGGCCGTTACGGTCTCAGTAACGGCCGTAACGGCCGTTAACGGCCCGTATCGGCCCGATACGGTGCGATTCAGCCCTAGACGCGGGAATCGGCCGTGTATCGGTATCGGGCTGCCCCTTTTCCGGTACGAATCGGCCGTTACGGTACATAACGGCCGATATTTAAAACCTTGATTTATATATATATTTTTTTATAGTCCAGAGTCAAAATTATAAGAAGTTCAGAATACTTAAATCCATATCCATATATCTGAAGGGATGTAAGCTCATTCATATTACCTATTTCATTATATCGAATGAGACATTGTTGAGCATAGTGATTAATGTATTACAAAATATCATTTTATCTCTAGCTATGATATGATGAACATGGAAATTATGTTTCTAGAGCAAATTTTCGCTAGAATTTGCATGTTATTGGATGATTGATATTGGTAGCCCCAGCTTGCAAGAAGGCCGTGTAGATCTATTGTTGCATCTGTCCTCTTTGAAAAACTACTATTTAAGAAAACAGCAAATTAATGTTTTCTTAAATAGGATGAAAAACATAATTTGTTCTCTTTGAAAATCTATGCAAGTGGGCTTGAAGAATATATGCTTATATTATATAAATAATATAATCATGGGATTTGTGCCAAGGATCTCATTTTTAACGTCCCCAACAGCCGCAAATCCATGTGTTTTTGCTCACCTGTATGTAAATTTTGAATCCCACATCGCTTGTGTTACCTGATCCTGAGCTATATATAAAGTCAAGGGCAATCCTCCTCTTATAAGGCGTCTTTTGAGAGTGAGTTAGGCCCATTAAAATTTCTACATGATCTCATTTTTAACGTCCCCAACAGCCGCAAATCCATGTGTTTTTGCTCACCTGTATGTAAATTTTGAATCCCACATCGCTTGTGTTACCTGATCCTGAGCTATATATAAAGTCAAGGGCAATCCTCCTCTTATAAGGTGTCTTTTGAGAGTTAGGCCCATTAAAATTTCTACATGATATTGGAGCCAGACTTTTGTCTGATGTTAGGCATATTAAATCCCACATCAATGATGGGCCCCCCATTATCCATTCGCAGTGGCTTGTGAAAGTCCACCCTGCGTGTGAGGGGGCTTGTTGAATCCCACATTGATGTTGGGCCTCCCGATATCCGTTCGTGGTGGTTTGTCAAAGTTCACCATGCGCTTGAGGGGGCGTGTTGAATCCCACATCGCTTGTGTTACCTGATCCTGAGCTATATATAAAGCCAAGGGCAATTCTCCTCTTACAAGGCGTCTTTTGAGAGTGAGCTAGGCCCATTAAAATTTCTATAGTAAATATAGTATTTGTTCATTTGTTAGAATCAAATGCATAACTGACGCTTTTACAAGTAGTAAGAAAGTGCAGTCAATTTTTATCGTGATATTAAAAGATGATTATTGCGATGAATTTTCACTGCAACAGTACTTTTTGTGAAAGCTAAAAAAGTGGACCAGATAGAGTTACTGTAGCTCTGGATGGATAAGCTGTGTTTTGATAACTGTGAATATTATGGTGTAGTAATCAAGAGGTTTAGCCAATGGTTATGTACCCCAACTTAGTAGAGGGAAGTTTAGGTGTTCAAGTTTTGAAAACAGTTCACCCTCTAAATTTTTATAAAATAATCATTGAGTTGTTGCTTTTTGAAATATGCATTAAAAACTATAGAAGTTGTGGACCTAGTGCATTAAAAATTATTAATAATTTATCTTGTACAAAAAAATAAGAGAGATTCAAGTCCAGTTATTCTCGGTTCTGAATAATATAACTCGTATGAAATAATTGTGAAATACCAATTTTTTTTCCTTTTTGGTGTTCAGCGGAACTTTTATAGTGTAAATGGGGAAGTGAAATAACTTACGGGTCAAGAACTAAATATTCATAATCTTCAAGTCGAATTATTATCAGTTTTGAATAATATTACTTGCATGAATAATAATGAAATTCCATTTTTTTTTTTCTTTCTTGTTCAGAATCCTTTTGCAAAAACAGCAAAACTAATTAGTGTAAGTGGGGTAGCGAAATAACTTATGAGGCAAGAAGTAAATATTCATAATCTTTAATACGTAATGCTTGAAAGATTGATTTTTTTGGATGCAAATTGCTCCATGTAAGTCTGCCAATGATTATATCTGTCATAAGTCATAAGTCATGAGCATATGGTCGTTGAATCTGAAAATATATGGAGAATGAAAATTTCTAATTTCTATGTTCTCACCTTGACCTTGTCTTTATCCTATATTTCTTGGATTGGCCTTGTTATGGAGTCCATTTTTGTCGGTATTATAGTCATACCTGTATGCAAGTGTACCTTTATCACTTTTAGGGTGAACAATGGGACCCAAACTTGCACATGAATCTAGTTCTTGTGCAAGATATGACCGAGGTGCCTTGGACTCCAACATGTTTGTTGCTGTTTGTTTGTTTCTTATCGATGGGTGACTTTATTCCTTGTTTAACAAACATTGTGCTGAATTTGCAGGTAGAGGTCTCTAAGTTGAGTGAAGAAGTCATTCACTTGCAAGATCTGGTAAGAATTTAGTTGCTTTTCTTTGGTTTCTTCTCATTCTCCATATGGTTTATTTGGTTTTACAAGTTCTTTGATCTTCACCTACTGAAATCTGTAATCATGGTCTCACTTTTTTTAGACTCTGTAGCATTAAATGCGACCATAACTATGTCCAGACTTATAAGAAAGTATCTGTCCCGACCCTTTCCTATTGTTTAAATCTGAGTCTGCATTTTGCTCCCTTTTCCCCTTTTCAAGCTTATTTTAATATTCAAACATAGATTGCTCCAAAATTATTCTGATGTGGTGCATTTTTTTGATCGAGCTAATATTGTTCACAATTTTTTTCTTGAGGTAGACTTGAATATCTCTGTTCGTGTAAATGTATACCTGGTTGCAATCAACTTCCATTTTACCTTTCTGTGACCTCAGACAAGACTTTTAGCTGTCAATGATGTTTATTACTTCTACTGTCATTCTTGTGTGGGTGATCATGCTGGGCATGAAGATTTAATTTTTATATGCAGCTGGAAGAATTAAAGAATGTACAAGGAATTCAAGGTGAAAAGAACCTAAGCGGCGAAATTAGTGATACTATCCGCAAAAAAGAAGTTTTGGACGATCCAATTGATATTCAGAGGAGAGAGAAAGTAAAACATGCTATGGTCCATGCATGGAGCTCATATGAAAAATATGCATGGGGACATGATGAGCTGCAGGTATTTATTCCCCTTTATGAGTCAACTACATTATATTAAGATTCTTTGATCCTGGACCCTAAGAATATTTTGGAATTGTATTAGATTTTGTACATGATTTGACGCATCTTGTGTCTTTCAATGATACTTCACTCAGCAACAATTTTTTTCAATTGTAGTTCTTTATCATGTCTTTGATTTTTATCGAGTAATGATAACAATTGTTATTTGCATCTATATCTCGTGTCTCTGTCCTTTTTCTATATGTGGATTTACCTGCTCGACGTTTAAGACCATATGTTGGCTAACTCCACCGATATAAGCCTATGCATCGTTTCTATTCCCACAACAGTATTTTGATCATCTTCATTGTTAGCAACACCACTGGTGTTGCTTCTCCCTTTTTTTTCCTGGCTAAAAAACTCTCTTCCAAAAGGGCATTCTAAAAAGTGGAACACGGAGACTTCTTGAAGTTTGAGGTGACTCGAGGCCAAATCTTGGAATCCATCAAGCCTTGGATGATAAAGACCAGGCTGTCTTGCTTACAGTCGAGGAGAGGGATGTTGGAGGCAGAAGTCCAGGGAACTTTGGTTAAAGGTAGGAGATCACAACACCAAGTGTTTCCATGGGATGACAGTTGCTAACAAAGGAAGATATCACGTATCCTCGCTTTTGTCTAGTGCCTCTTGCTTCAATAGGGAGGATAATACTAGAGATGAGATCCTCGAATACTACCCGGGACTATTCTTTGAGATGGTTACCAATTGGTCGGGCTTAGATGGTCTTTGCTTCTAGATCATTTTGACGGATGATAGAAACAACTTGGAGCTTCCTTTTTCAGAGAGAAAATTGTCTTTAATTTGAAGTCTTGTGAGGGGGATAAGTCCCTAGGGCCTGATGGTTTGTCCTTTTGCTTCTTCCATCATTGCTTGAGTTGGTGAAAGGGGAGGTTGTAGTTGCCTTCGTTCACGATTTCCACTCTGGCTCTTGCTTTTTGTGTAACCTTAGTCATCATTCATCTCTCTCATCCCCAATATCGACGGAGCATTGGATCTTAAGGATTTCTATGCCATATTAGCCTTATGGAAAATACCGTTAAAATGCTTTCCAATTTCCTTGCTGTCAGGCTCCGTAGGGTAATTGATGGCTTGTATCCTAGATGCAAAATACTTTTTTTGGTGGCCGATAGATTTTGGATGGGGTTCTTGTTGCTAATGAGTGTATTATTTACCGTTCAAAAAATGGCATACCTGACGTCCCTTCCAAGGGTGGCTATTAAGAAAGCTTTTGATCTTGTAAAGGGGTGCTCTCTTTCACTTAAAGTGCAAGATGAGATCGGGGCCAAGTGGTTGAGTGGTGTATCTCCATGACGGAAATAATGGTCAATTACGGCCAGGAAGCTTTAACACTTTAAAGGACATAATAGTTTTCAACATAATTTCAGCCCCAGAAAGAAATTAAGGCAAGGTATTCAACTTTTCTTCATTGTAAGAAAGAAAGGAATATTTCATCAACTCCACTCTTGAGTGTTAAAATAACACTACCCCATTGGCTATGCCCATTCAACACCAACCCCAACCCCAAATAACAATTTTTTATTTTTATTTTTACAAGAACCCCATTTTTGAATAATTTCATTATATTTCTACCAAAAATGCCCTTGGACTTTCACTGTTGTGTAGAGGCCACATTGAAAATTTCAGAATTGCATATTATTGTCCGAGATTTGTAGTGCGCTTATTAAAAGTACAATAAGAATCATATAATTGCATATTACTAGCTTTTATCTTACGGTGATTGTTAGAATCACAGTTTGAGTCTCAGAATTGCATTTTTATCTGTTGATTGTGAGATTCACATAAGAATCAGAGCAAGTGACCATAAAATCGAAGAATTCAATTTTGATGTTTAGCTATATCTCTAATTGAGAGAGATCCTGTTGAAATTTGACATCAATCAATTAAACCAGCATTTTGAGTTTCTAGCTCTCTTTCTCCCAAATCCCAATGCTTACTCTCTTCAAGGAAAAGGAATAACAAACATTGAAGTCATAAAATCTACATGAGATTCTTGATGGGAAAACGAGAGATGACGAGAGTAGTGCGTTAGAGAATGAGAGATGATGAGAGTTGAGCAATAGAGGAGGTGGTCATGGTACCAATTGTAGAATTGCTGGTAGAGCGAGATGGTCCTGGTAGTGACAGAGGATATGGTGGATGTCTGGGTTACCGTTGGCTAAGAAATCAATGGCCATGGGGAGACCGAAATAGATATGTCCAGATCTGGTTCGATCTGGCAATTTTCTATCGATTTGAACTTCGATGGCGGTGGAGGTGGCTTTGCAATGCCTGTCTTCGGATCCTTGTTGGCGGTACTAAACTATAAGATGAGAGAGAGTATACCAATTTGAACTTCTGGTGGTAGTGGTGGCCGTCTTTGTGATGCATGACGTCATCCTTGACGGTGGTGCTGAAATGGAGTATCGGAGAGAGTGCTGTGGGGGAAAGAGAGAGTTTGGTGGGCTGGAAAAGAGGTAAGTATCGTAGGGTTATTTTAACCGATTAAGTATTGTTTTTTGTTAAAGTAAATCATATAAGAAGATTGATGCGGTCTGACTTGAGTAGCTAGCCGCCCTCGATTTATAATAAACATATGAGCCATACACGAAAGTCCTAATACAAAGATAAGTACTAAAGTAGCCTCTAACACTTTCATGTTGGATCATATATATCGTATGCTCTCAACTTGTTACAAATGTATTTTTCCAAAAACTCCTAAGCGGTTTAGTAATTAAATCTGCTAATTGATGGATAGTTTGGCTTGTTAAAGTACAATATTTTAAAAACCGGACCGTTCATTAAACTTGAAAATTAGCCAAGTTAAGGGTCACCGGTTCAATCTTGTGTCAACTGTAATTGAATTCAATAATACCAATCAAAATATATTAATATTATTTTTGTATATAAATAATTTATGAAATGTGCAAATAAAAGCCAATTTGAAACTATTGGGTTTGATTTCGTGAGAAGAGAATGAAAGATAGAAGAGAGAAATGTTGTTTTAAACAGACTTCCAATCCCACATTGCTTGGGTAGATAAGAAATACAAGTGGAGCTCCTTTATATTTAGCCCCTGCAAGAAAACTTTGTGGAATATGCTAGGTATATGTCCTTGACTGGGTCCACATGCACATATTAGTGCTTTTACAGTCAATAAAGAAGCATACCGGTTCAGCGAAAATAATTCCATGTCAGTTTGGCCATTGTCCTTTGAGGAGCATCTCTCTCCTTGCTTTTTAGAGGAGTTTGAGGCTCTGTAATTTTGTATTTGGCTTGACGCACCTTGCTTCTTTTGAATCTAATTTTCAGTCTCACCTAGAAAAGAAAAAATATCTTGCCTTTCCTTCCATAGAGGAAAAAAAAAAAGCTCACTCACTAAAAGGAAAAAAAAAAGTGTCCAAATGAACCAACTGCTAACCCTAGATCCAGCCCGAACTGCTAGCCCTAGATCCAGCCTTCCCTGTTGTCTCTCCTGCCTTGTTGCCTTGTCCAGCTGTCGACCAACTTCCAGTGACTCTTGCACCCTGATCAAGTCTCCACAAGCCTCCGACGGCCTTCTTTGATGTAGCTGGAGCCTCATTGACCTTCTCAAGGCCTTCTCTAATGTTGCTGCCACGTCTTTGAAGCAGTCGAGCCCTTGTGGCATCTCTGGCAAGCTACCCAGCCCCTCATCGGCCATTGTCGAACCTTCTCCTCTAATTGCTAGCCTTGTTCAGTTATCTCCTCCGTTACTCCTGCTTTGGCGGACAACCATTTGTTCTAGATATGAGCATTTCAAATATCTTGTGACCAAATTGGCATCTTTGTTGAATCTCCTATGTCCGCCCCCCCCTCCCCGCCCAAAAAAAAATAAAAATAGAAGTCCAACGGGCTCCACTATTTTGAAATTCGGATAATTCCCACTACTTCTCTTACTTTATGTTCCACTATACCTTTCCCCTACCACGTTCATTACTGCCTCGGTTAGATATCCTCAACCAATTTGAAACTTCTCATCTCTGGTTTGAGTTATTTGTTATCTTTATATTGTAATTCTTGTCAAGTTGGATAACATCATCCCTTGCCATTTACATTTCGAGTTTATAAGCTAGTACTGAGTTGTTTAATATTAGTCTATGCTAAAGTAGAAAAGAATAATGAAGGACTACTTGACAACAATTGTCAACCTCTTCTTTTATTTATAATGAGAAAGAGAAAAATATAGGAAACCCTAAATACATTAAATGTTTAAGCTACAACTTTAGCACACCTTCAAATTGGAACATATTGAAGCATATATATTCTATGCTCTTAGTTTGTTACAATACTCTATCCGTGAACCCGTAGTAGTAAACAAATCCACTATTTGATCAACAAAATTCACATTTCGATCTCTTCTTTTACTTATAATGAGAAAGAAAAAAAAATAAATATAGGAAACCCTAAATACATGTAAATGATGCTGCTACCCTTTAACACACCCTTCAAGCTGGAGCACATATATCGTATGTTCCTAGTTTGTTACAAATATATTTTATCACTG
Source organism: Eucommia ulmoides (assembly GCA_016647705.1). Classification (NCBI taxonomy): domain Eukaryota; kingdom Viridiplantae; phylum Streptophyta; class Magnoliopsida; order Garryales; family Eucommiaceae; genus Eucommia; species Eucommia ulmoides. The sequence goes on from CM028334.1 coordinate 23,977,459, forward strand.
AATCCCTCGTTGTAGAGTAGACAAATCCACTATTTGATCAACAAAATTTGCATGTCGAGTCTCTATCAATTTCTACAATATCTTCTCTCTAATAAAATGATTGTCAACTTCAACATGTTTTGTTCTCTCGTTAAGAAAATGATTTGATGCAATGTAAACTACCGCTTGATTATTGCTCACTAAGTTCATAGGTAGAGAATTATCAAAATCGAGTTTATGCAAATCTCAATCTAAAGCACAATTTCCAGATCGTTAAGGATACGTTTGCTCAAAAACAATTTCACATAAAAGATGTAATTGATAGCATTTTGGGAATAGTTCAAATGTGTTTAGAGACAATAAACAATTTTCAGCAATTAGAGCGACATACATGATATAGATCTCAACATAATGATACTTGATCTAGAACGGAGCAATAGGCCAAATTTAATCTTGACAATTAAGATATTGCAATAAACACTTAGATCAATTCCAAATTCCAGAATATGTAAACACATATAAAGCTCAAAAAAAATGGGATGAACTCACAGGATTCTATCACTCAATATTTTACATACATAGTACACGAAGAAGAATGATGTTGAATGTGTATATGGATGATGCTATAATCAGGAGGCAACCAAAATGGTGTTCAAGCATTCAAATTATTTTTTGTCTGGAAAATTTTACATTAAAGACTTGGCCAATTGAAGAACTTGGGGCCAAAGTTGCTTGATTGAGTCAAATGTGTTTACCTCTCTCCGACGACCTGCTGAGCGAACTATAGTTATGTTAGGACTCAAACCGATGACTGACCAATGGATCTGAGCACGAATCTAGTGGCAGACAAGGAGAATTGCTTACTTATGAGTATTGTAATATAGAGATTTTGAATTACTTGATTGTCATCATACTTCATTTATCCTTTGAAGTCTGTGTTATCATCATGTTTTTGATTGTCTTAGAACTAGTCACTAAGCTATTGTCCACACACTTGGATATCTCAAGGTGTGCTTGTATGTGGGCTGTTGTATGGTCACTTTCTTATACGCTTATCGGGCTAGATCACCCTCAAATAGAAAGTCTATTACAGGTTCTGTTTTTTGTTGGAGTCAATATGATTTATTGGAAGAGTAAGAAGTAGATTGTGGTGGCTCGATCAAAATTGTCCAATCAAAATATAAAGTAATGACTCATTTTAGTTGTAAACTAATTTGGCTTAAACATATGGTTCTGATCATTCTCTACCTATGAAGAACTTAGTATGTGATGACGACCGACAGTGCGTATTGCATCCAATGCAAATTTTCACGAGAGAACAAACTATATTAAAGTTGATTGTCAGTTCATTCGAGAGAAGATACTGCAAAGTTGATTGCAGCCACACGTTTATTTTCTTTTGATAAGCACGTGTAGTCTTTTGATTAATTAGTCAATTTTTTGTTAAATCATAGTGGTTTTAAGGACAAAATATATTTGTAACAAGTTTAGAGCATAAAATATATATTCTCTATCTCGAGGGGAGTGTTAAAAGGTACTTAGTCATTTCCATGCACTTAGGGTTCCTATAATGTTCCTACTTGTATTACAAATTAAAGGAGAGGCTGTCAATGATAGTCAAAATATTTCATTCTTCCGCTGCTCTCTTTTTTACTCTAATAGTGGTATCGAAGCCAAGCAAGTTGCAACCTCCACCACGTCATCACATCTTACAATGTTCATCACAGATTCCTTGTAATTGAATAGTTGAATAATCAATTAGGATTACTCTCGAAGATCAGCGATGTGCAAGAAGGAGTTACTATACCAAGGAAAAAAAATCTGAGGAAAAGAAAATCTAAGAAAAGGTGTATCCACAGAATTTGGAGCCCCAAAGATTTTTTTTTTTGAAATAATCTTAAAACAATTGCTTTCATAAATTAAAATATGAAGGAAAATAGAGCCACAAAAATAGCAATTCATGGAGCACAATAAAAAAAGTTAACAAATAGCTACTTTTTCGATAGAATTCATATATTGTAGGAGCGACAATATCAACATTCATATGTTTCATCCTGACAGATAAGATTTGAAATGCCGAAGATTTATAAAAAATAATCATTTTAAGTGCTTAAACTTGCCCCAACAGAAGGGTAGAAAATAGGAGGAATGAAGAGAATGATGCAGAAAGTCACCATTTGAATTATATTTGGAACATTAAAACATTTTTTCCTTCAGGGAATAAATGACCGGATAAACTTGTAGTCATTGAATGATCCGATATCAATTGCTAGGGAAACACTTGCTAATTCAATTTCTAATAATCCTATTTAATAAATTAAGAAAAATATAAAATCCAAACTAAGCAAAATTATAATAAAATGACCTAACACCTCACAGCATTGGGGCCTTGGAATTGGAAATGGAAACAATCACTTGTAAAATTCTAAATTAGGGTGGAATAGATTCTTTCCCAATACACTAGAGGAAGAATGTCTAAAATGCCTGACCTAGACTAGGATAGAGTTTTCCATCGCACCAAAAGTGGAAGTGTCCAAAATGGCTAAACACATTCATTGTGTTCCTGTGTGATCAATAATGCTGATATTTTTGTAACACATGACTCAGCATTTAATCAAGGCCATTTTTTATATAAAAATCGTGGGTGAACAATTAGATTATTATGTTGTGAAACTGGCTCACAGATGCCGTCTAGCATAAATTGTGTATGGGAACCTTTGGTAAAAGTTAATCTTCTACTCCACGAAAAGTTTAAATCATCTTCTTTGAGATTGAGAGTGGCCTGTGGACCACTTGCTTCATTTAGCCAGCAAAGCCATCGGCGCATCATGCAAGGCTGCATTCGAATAAGCTCTACCATTTCTTGGCTGTTTGGCTCTTGCTTGGCTATTTTTGTTTCACAAGGCTTCTCAAAAACTTGAGTCTACTTTCACTTAATAAATGATCGAGCTAATAACAAGCCAAACTCAAGGGCTAGGCATATATGTGTGGGTGTTTTTTGGATGTTTTATCTTTGCAATGTATTTAAAGCTTTTCCTTTATATGCTGAATGAGACAATTCTTTTCTATGACGATGTACATTTCCGTAATTTTCTTGTACATTTGAAACTGTGAATTTGCCAAAATCCTTCACCTGTCACGTATTTCAACTACTTTTCTTTCAAGGGCATTCTATATTTTTATTTGCCAATTAGATTCTAATAGATCTGTGCTTGAAAATTGTAGATTTGTAGCATCTGAGTTTCTATTACTCCTCCCGGTGGTTTTGATGTTAATTCCTATTAAATGTTCATTTTCATGCGGATAACTTCAGATTAATATGCTTATTTTTTCCCTCTTGTTACCAGCCACAGACAAAGAATGGTGTCGATAGCTTCGGCGGTCTTGGAGCAACTTTAATAGATGCTCTTGATACGCTATACATTATGGGTTTGGACGAGGAGTTTCAGAGAGCTAGAGAGTGAGTTTCAGCTCTCCTACTCCACCTGTTTTATTTATATTTTTAGGCATTAACTGCTTTGTTCTGATGTTCACTGGATTTGTGGGTTGTCTCAACTAGGGTTTCGTTCCCCTTCTTACACGCCCTATTCGATATGTATGTGTATCTATAAACCTAGGATATGGAGTTAAAAATTGTAAAAGCAAATCTTCTTGCTGCAAAATACGTGTCTGACCATTGTCATAAATGTTGAAGAAGCATTTATATGCGTGTGTGTATACATATTATTAATCAAGTTGGTGTAAGCTTCACATGATAATATTTGATAATAGGACGATTGAGATCGATTAATGGAGTTATGGACCAAGTCTCAACCATTCGATTGAAGAGATATTTATAAAGAATTAAAGAATTTAATTTTTAAAATTTATAATTTTAAATTATATAAACTTCATTTTTTTATTAAAATAATATTAGAGCATGCTTTTAGGCATGTGCACTTACTAGTATATATATATGTGTCTGCATATATATCAACACATATCCTAAGCAACTAGTGTACATCACGAGCCTAAAAGTAATTGTCAAGTCACTATTTTTTTTTTTAAATAACCAACAGCCTTAACTGCATAAAATCTCCATTTTTAAGATAGTAATAAACTTCAATTTCGTACAACTAATTTTATCTCAACCTTAATTCGGTGCTAAGTAACCAAAATTCCATATAATCTTTCAATTTAACCCTAATTTAATTTTAGTATTTTTCATATTAACAACTAAGTCTACCTATAATGCCTTCAAAATAGGAGGGAACGGTTTAAGCTAATGTCTATAAATTTGAAGAATGACTCTGAAGCAAGATACACCCAATCAAACATTTGAGCATAGTCACTTCATTTATCTATCCTTGGAGTCGAAGTAACTTAGAAGTAGTCCAACGGCCGGAAGGGTGCCTTCGAAGATAGGAGATCCTTTGAGGAACAACTCGGAGTTCATTTGTGGCGTAATTACTATCTATCCCTACACTCCATTTACTTTCATGCAATTTACTCACTTCTAAAAATCCTCTTAATTGAGGCAAAGAGTTTATACGCAATCGCCTGGTTGCAGATTGCTTTATTTTGAAGTGGAACATCACTTCCGGCACACCTAATTAACTGAACATGCTGCACAACTGCTAAGAAGGATAAGGTTCCCATTTCCTAAGATACGTCAAAAAGTGATGGTGGAGCCACCAATAATACGAAGATTAGTTGCTAACAATCGTGGATTGGGTTGTGGGAAGGTTAGTGGCTCGCAGTATCCCTATGAGGTGAGCCAACTTTGTGGCCATTGAATATGCATATTTGAACCCTCAATAAACATGAGGCGTGCTGGATAGGTTGGGATACACTATTGAATGTGGAGCGTTGCCGGCAATAATTGTGAAGTAGATGAATGCGTGACAGGAGGAAACAACATTATAGTTGTACTTGTATCATTTGCTAGTTGGGCTTAGTTTATGATTGCTTCTCGCTTTAATTAGAAGTGATACTTATTGAAAAACTGTGAAAGTTATTCCTTTCTAGAATTAGACATAATGAGTTTGGTCTTTAAATGTTTAGGATTGCTTTTGAAATATATTTACTCGTGTGTGAATTTGTGATTAATTTTTTTTTTTCAAATATGACCTCACATTGTAAGTTGTTTTCATAATATTGTTTATTTAATTTGACAATTTAAAAAAATGTCAAACTTAATTTAATAGTTTGTGATTAAATTGGTAATTTGAGAAAAAAGGCAGTCCAGCACGCTCTCGCTAATGCGGGGTTTGGGGTAGTTCAGATCTACGTGGTTTTACCCTGTATATAGAGAGATTGTTTTCAAGATTTGAACTCGGGACCTGTAGGTCACAATGGAGCAACCTTACCATTGTACCAAAGGCTTACCCTCATTAAATTGGTAACTTAAAGAAATAAACTTTATATTTTATATATTGATTCGGTAATTTAAAAAAATTTAACCCACTCTGGTGGAATGTATTCTTTATTAGACTTAAATTTTAATTTGGAAGAGAGAGAAAAGGAAGAAGGCAGAGAGAATAGGGTGTGGAGAGACGAATGAGGGGCAACATTAAATTAGTTTTATTAGTAGGATTCAGAGTATTTAGAGAATTAGAATAAAATAGAGGATATAATTGAAGTCTTTTCAAAAGTTGTTAAATCTTGTGGACTGCTTTTCATTTTAAAGAAGCAATGAATTGCTTCTAAAACAAATGTGATTCAGGGATTTTGGCTTCAAAACACGATTTTTATTTGAGTGTTTGGTAAAAATGCTTGTTTGGACCCTCAAAAGCACTTTTGGTCAGCCCAAAAGTTAGGCCAAACGCACACTGAATCAATTCTACTTGTGGGTGTGGTATATTGGAATATCACAAGAGAACTGTTCTTGCCTGTAATTTTTGGGGAGATGAGTGAGGTGTTTTTGAGTGATGAAAAATATTTGGGTGGTTTTAGATTGGCCTTTGTCTGGTGGTATCTGCTACATGGTTTTCATTTTACTGTTCAAAGATAGTGAGACTATAATAGTCTGCTCTCAATCGGCGTCTTGAAATTTGACTCACCTAAACAAGTTAGTCCAAACTTTGAATAATAACAAGTGCGATTGGAAATAATGTCTCCAGAAAAAGGGAGAAAAAGGGAATTTTCTGATCGTGTTGTCCATTTGTTTCTACCCTAGTTTCTTATGCATTATAAAATAAGCAATTTTTTTTTTCATTCTTAGGTTCGCTCTTTTCTAGGACTTCCAAAAAGTCAATTTCTATGTTGCTTATCTTTTGCTTTCATGGCGGCTATTTCTTCATTTTATTCTCATATGAAGATTGTTCTGAACATGCGTAGACAATCATGATTAGTACATTAACAATGTTGCAGTAATTGCCACTTCTTGTTTATTTTATGTATTTTGGTTCATAGTATATTGCTCGGTGTTGTATCTGAAACTGCCAACTATTTATGGCAGGTGGGTGGCAAATTCGTTGGATTTCAACAAGAACTATGATGCAAGCGTTTTTGAAACAACCATAAGGTTTTTTAATGAGGTTTAATATGTTCTTTTTTGTTTGCGTCTCCTGCTGGTACATCTAAGTGGTGTAATTGTTTTGGACTTCTATAATTAACATGGGTTAGAAGAGCTAACGTCTATTTTCAATAATACAGAGTTGTGGGTGGACTTCTTAGTGCATATGATCTCACTGGGGACAGAATGTTCCTTGAAAAGGCCACCGACATTGCTGATAGACTTCTGCCTGCGTGGAACACGCCTTCTGGCATCCCTTACAACATCATTAACTTAGAACACGGGAATCCACACAATCCTGGTTGGACTGGGGTAAGTTTTGAACCTTGTTGATTTGCAGTTCTTTTTGGCTGAATATTTGGGTCAAGTTGATTCCAGAGTTCAGTTATAGTTTTATTGGGATGTAATTACCCCCCTTTGAAAGGTAAATTTTATTAAGCAAGAAAAATACCGCCCAGAGAAGGAGACAATTACCATACATAAAAATAAATCAAAAGAATAAAGAAACGCTTGAAAGAAAAGAGCAAAGCTGAAACACTCGGATAACAAAAATCAATCCTTGGACAATTGACAATCCCCATTGCTGAAGCACATTAGATGTACTACTTTGAGAGCGGTGCAGCTCCAAAAGCTAGAATTTCACAGGGTAGATATATCCTGCTTAATAAGTGGAACTCCCTCATGGTTTCGTTAAATAAGATTATATTTTATTTTCTCCATTTTGCTTAAAAATTTCAGAGAAGAGAAACATGGCAACCAAGTTTGAGATGGTGTTACTCTTTCAGGAGGTTGAGGCCCAATAAATCATCCCATCAGGGAAAATGGTCTGTAGGTTTCCCATGCAAAATATCAGTTGGAATACAGACAATAAAGAGGAAATGGTCATAATCTTCTAGTATTGAGTGACATAATCAGCATGAGAGGACAGTGGGATGACGAATTATGTCCTTTGTTGGTAGTACCCTGAAATTTATGCCAAAGATAAAACCCAGTATTGGAACATGTCCTTTAATGAGATGAGCCATGAGATGACGTCAACATGATTTTGAGCAGTCAAGATGGTAGAGATCTTTCCTGGATGCAGTCCTGTCCACTGAATCCTGCAGCTGAGAATTTGGATTACAGTTTATCATGGAGGTCTGATTGGATATAATAGTTCAGGATCTACATAGAGACCGGTTCCAAATGTTACAAAGAATTATGGGAGTGAAGTAGCTTTCTGTGGCATGTCTAGGCAACGCTATATTTCCTCCTTTCAAAATGGCTTTTATACTTCACATACACTCCGTCTATGTGCTTTTGGACTTTGGACTTCCATAGAAGAGAATCATTTACCAATAACATGGGTGGATAGTTAGGAGTTCAATCCTTTATCTTTAGCCGTTAGGGGCTTTTCACCAGTAACTTAGGCATATAATTGTTGCCTTATTCCTATAGCCTTAGCTGTTGCATTTCTTCTGCCAATTTTCTGCTTTAAACTGAGTGTGGTAATTGGCAGTGAAGTAACACTTGAATAATTATGGAACCTTATAATGAATGATGAATGATGAATGAGCCATATGGTCTCTTTATCACCACTGTTATAATTGAACATTTGGATTTGGTCTGTGTGATATTATTATGCGCGCACTTTCATTAAATATGAATTAAATGCAGCTTATATGAATTACACACTTGGCATATATTTTAGTTAATTGATTTCTTGCATCAATTAGGGATCTAGTGATGTATTTCCATGTGGAGTACATGGGAACAGCCAATAAATATAAGACTTATTGTGTTTCAAAGACCATCTTTATCTTTGACAATTGAATATTGAGAATTATTGATACGTGTTTATTTTATTTTAGTTTTCCATCTAGCGGCCCCGAATCATGTTCATATTTAATATAAGCTGCATATTACTAGAAATTACGAAGATTCGCACGACTGCATTACACAACCCAAATTCCTGTTAAAACACGTGGACATAACACAGCTAAGATGTATATAATTAATATAAGCTGCATTTAATTCATATTAAATTACTTAATATGCCTAAAGCTGCTGATCTAATTGAAGCAAACTCTGGAGTCAAAAGAAGAGAAAAGTACTAAATAAAGTTTTCAGATGCCTTGCTGTTCCCACATCTTAGTTTTGTTACGTCCTCATGTAGTGAGAGTGACCACATTTATTATGTCTCTTCTATCGTGACATTCCTTATACCTTAGACCTTTTCATTTCTCTTCTTGAAGTGTTAGATGCTGACTTCATGAAATTTCTCATGGTTCATTGTGTAAACATCCGTGGCTGTGTACCGTCGCTGTCCTTCTAAATTTTATTTTATAAGGTTCTTTGTTTTTAGGGCGATAGTATCCTGGCAGATTCTGGCACAGAGCAGCTTGAATTTATTGCTCTTTCTCAAAGAACAGGAGACCCAAAATATCAGCAAAAGGTATGTTGAAGTGAAACTATCCCAAGTTATCAAGGGCTTGTATTATTTAAAAATAATGGAACTATAATTCATGTATTATTGGAAGCTACTTGAGAACAGTTCTGTAAGAAGGTAGAGTTAGCATTGTACAGAATTTACTGTTGGTGTTTAGTACTGTGCATATTGTGGAGTAAGTTTTCAGCAATTGAATGTTATGGAATGGACTTTCAGGTGGAGAATGTTATTGCTGAGCTTAATAAAACCTTTCCATCTGATGGATTGCTTCCCATCTATATCAATCCACATAGAGGGACAACATCATACTCAACCATAACATTTGGGGCCATGGGGGACAGGTACTATTTTATAATTCAGCATGTTTCCTGACAAGTTTTCGATTCCTTGTTTCTCGTATCCTAGCAGTCTTCCCATTTAATCCTGTACCTAAATACTACATACTGTTATCTTGTATTAAGTTTTATGTGAATTTTGATTTCAGCTTTTATGAATATTTACTCAAGGTTTGGGTTCAAGGAAACAAAACCACTTCTGTAAAGCATTATAGGTGTGATCTCTTACTATCCATCCCTTCTATTTTTAATTTAACTACTATTATTGTTCTTATTACTATTATTATCATTATTGTTACTTGCCAACAAAAAATAATTTTTTCATTATCTTTATTATTTGTTGTGTTTTGCTGTGGTATAATGAAAGCTTGTATTTGAAGTCCATTAGAGGACGGCCATGGGTGGAAAAAATTTCAAATATGGACCTGATAATGGGAATTCCCTTCTAACCCAAATATGTATAACGATCTGAACTGGAGTTTTTTTTTGTGCTTTGCAACTTGACATCTTTCAAAACATATATTTGTGCCATTTACAAGTTCCAAATATCGCAGCAGCTTTGGTTCTTCATTTCTCCTACTTGCATGCTTCCCAAGTAGAATGCAAGTAGTAACTTTGCCTTGTTTCACCATTTACACCTCTGACGTAATTCATGCTCTCTTCTTCCCTTTTGAGAATGCAACAGCTGTATGAAATTATCTCTGTTCACCTCAACTTATCTACTTTGAGACTGATATCTAAAGCTGCTGCTCATGCGAAGAGAGGTGCTGGTGGAGCAGCTGGCGAAATGGGAGCACTCTAAACCCTTAAAATGGGATTGTGTTCTTTTTTTTGTTCAAAAAGAAAAATTCAATGACCTTACTTCTAAATAATCCATGCTTGCTGCGATTGTAGAAACCCAATGGGCCTAACTTGCTCTCAAAAGACGCCTTGTAAGAAGAGGATTGCCCTAGGCTTCATATATAGCTCAGGATCAGGTAACACAAATATTGTTGGATTCAACACGATTCCTCACGCGCAGGGTGGACTTTGCCAAACCATTGCAAACAGATATCGGGGGCCCAACATCAACGTGGGATTCAACATACCCTCTCACGCGTAAGGACGACTTTGAAAAGCTACTACGAATGGATATCGGGGGGCCCAATATTGATGTAGGATTCAACACGCCTAACATCAGACAAAAGGCCTGCTCTGATACCATGTAGAAACCCAATGGGCCTAACTCGCTCTCAAAAGATGCTTTGTAAGAGGAGGATTGCCCTAGGTTTTATATATAGCTCAGGATCAGGTAACACAAGCAATGTGGGATTCAACACCGATGAATGCCTTTTTTTGTTGCGTGATTAGGCTGCTGGTGAAAGGAGTGAAATGAGCATAGAGACAGGGAGGGAGAGGGAGATGGAGAATAATTTGGTCTAGGTGAAACAGGTCTTGAGTTGGATCTACCAAATGAGAAGAATGCCTGCAAGATTCAAGTACTAACCTATTTGTCTCATCTGTATAAAAGACCTCAGTTTGCCTCCACTCTTGTAGTATAGAATTGTCTTTGCGGCTCTTATCTTCTTTCTATCTACTGGACAAACAAATAGGAAGGATCAATTCTTTTATGGAATTGATAGAAGTCTAGCTTAAAAAAAAAAAGCTTCTGATGCTTTGAGACGAGAATCACTGGGCAGGCTTGACTGAACAACTACATAAGAAAATGAACCTTCTTTATTTGATCATCGTTTAGACTTTTGGAAAATAATGGTTTCATTCAATTGGTTTTGACAGTTTTGCAAACCTCGCTGCTCTTGGATTATTCTGTTGTTTCGTCCAGCAGCCAAAAGTAAATGTGGAGAATTAATCTCTCAGGAAGGGGAAAAAAGAACAAAAAAAAAAAGTAAAAATAAAAAATATAAACTTACAAATTTACTCCTATTCCGTCTAATTTAACAGCTAAATTAATCGAAATGACTAATTAAAACCGTAACTCAAGATACATGGTTCAAAGTGAAACGTACCAAACTAATCGATGGGTCAAAACTAGATTTGTCCTTTTTAAAACACCTCTTAAAATTTTGTTTTGAAAATATATCTCCAAATTATATGTATTGAGTTTTTTCTTATTTTAAATCTAATGGCTAATAATGTTTTTTAAAATTATCTTTTGAAGTATACTTTTTCCTAATTTATTGTAAAAATCACAAAATATAAAAAAAAAATATTGGATGATGGAATTTGGAATATTTTGAACTGAAAAAGAAAAATGATAGGTTTGAAAATAAATAAGAGAGAATTAGAGAGTTTAAATTCTTGTCTATTGAAAATAGTTGGGGTTTGAGGGAGGATGGAAGGTTGTGAGGAATGGAAAGGATGGAGAGATAACACGTTGAATTTTTATCTTTGCCATGTATTTTAAATCTAACAACTAATAATGTCTTTTAAAAATGTTACTCTTTCTTATTTTATTTCATAAATCACAAAATAAAGAAAAAAGTAAGAAAGAAAAATGTATAGGGTGATGGAATTTGGGTTGTTTTGAATTATCCAAGAAGACACTCGAAATTGGAAGGATAAACAAAACCACCCGGTGGATTGCCTAGCTACAAGAGTCCTACGACACAGGAGTAGGATTCTCTAAAAAGCCAAGGTCGTGTGTGCCCTATATTCTCTTAAAATATATATTATGAAAAAAATACTTTTTCCTAATTTACTATATATATTACAAAATTTTAAAAATAAAAATGTGGGGTGATGGGATTTGGAATGTTTTGAATTGGAAAAGAAAAAAAAAAAAGAGTTTGAAGAATAAATATGAGAGAAATAGAGAGTTTAGGTACTTGTCCATTGAAAATAGTCAGGTTTGAGGGAGGATGAAAGGTTTTGAGGAATGTAAAAGACGGACAGTGAGAGCATGGTGAATTTTGATCTTTGCCATTTATTTTTAAATCTAATGACTAATAATGTCTTTTAAAACTGTTACGCTTTCCTTTTATTATGTAAATCACAAAAAAAAAAAAAAAAAAAAAGAGAGAGAAATATATTGGTGATGAAATTTGGGTTGTTTTGAATTAAAAAATAAAAATGAAGGGCTTGAAAAATAAATATAAGAGAATTTGGGGGATTTGGATACTTGTCCAATAAAGATAGAAAGAAGGAAAAGGATGAGAGCCATCTATTTTTAAAAATGTTTTGAATTAAAAAATGAAAATGAGGGGGTTGAAAAGTAGAAAAGAAAGAATTGGGGGATTTGGATACTTGTCCATTGAAAATGGAAAGAAGAAAAAGGATGAGGGTCACCCATTTTCAAAATGTCTTAAAATTATTTTTGAAAAATATCTTCAAAAATTGTATGGAGTTGTTTACATTTTTTAAATCTAATGGCTAATATATCTCTTAAAAATATATTTTGAAAGTATACTTTTTCCTAATTTATTACATAAGTCACAATATGTAAAAAAAAAATAAAAAAAATGGGATGATGGAATTTGGAATGTTTTGAATTAAAAAAATTAAAAAGAGGAGTTTGAAAAATAAAAAATGAGAAAAAGAGAGTTTAGATACTTGTTCATTGAAAATAATTAGGGCTTGAGAAGGAACAAAAGGTTGTAAGGAATGGAAAGGATAGAGAGAGAGAGTTTAGATACTTGTCCATTGAAAATAGTTTGGGCTTAAGAGAGAATGGAAGGCTGTGAGGAATGGAAAAGAGGGAGAGAGAGTACGTTTTTTCCTGAAAGCGTTCCTTAAATATGTAAGCAAAAAATAAATAGTTAAAGTATGCCAAAAAATATAAAATGAGCAGTTTTGTTATATATATAAAGTTCAAGATATTTAACTTTTCGTGGGTTTGGGCCTCGGGTAGCTGATACTTGGGGTTTAGGTTGTTTCTCCATTCAACTATATAACAACTCTTAAGTGACCTTTGGTTAGCTGATTTTGGTGAGTTTGGCAAACGTTTTTGGTTTTAGGGAATGGAAAAGGATTTATCCCCTGTATCCATCAAAACCCTTCTTAACTTCTTTCATCCCTACTTTTACTTATGTCTGTTTGTCATAAGTATCCAGTGAAAAGATTTACACTCTTTGTTGGATTGGTGAACTCCCTCGTCCTTGGACCTAGACAGGTACTGGTTCACTTTGAAAGACATGAGAGCCCCAGGGTTGGTGTTGCTTTAGGCCCAAAGATTTCTCTACACCCTTTGAAGGAAGTCAAAGGGCAGCCCCCCAGCTGGTGTAAAGTTCCCAAAGGTCACTTAAGAATTGTTATATGTTAACTAGGGGTTATGCATTAGGGGTGCCTCTAAGTGGGCTAAATGTGGCGGGTAGGCTCAAGTTTAGGCTCAGGCCTCAGCCTACTGTTCCTCTTCTCCTACAAATAATGACAACTGAGATGAATTGAAGGTGCACTTAGGCTCTTTCCATTTCATATATTTCCTATCTACTTTCGTTTTTTCTCCCACATTTCAGACTTGAGCGTCTGATACTCAACATGCCGACAAAAGCATCGGTGTGTTAACTTACTTGCAAGGCAGGTGGCCGGTGTAGATCGAGTTGTGTCGTTATGCAACCTGTACTCTTATCAGGAATATCCAAAGCCTCAAATCATGAGCATCGACACTTGCATATATTCTTTCAAGGTTTGAGATTGGCATTCACTATGATGAAGAATTGCTTGTTCTTAGAAGAATTGTATTTCTTCTGTGCCTCAATAAGCAAAAACAAAAATTTGACCCACCTTGAGCTTATGACGGGCACAATTTTTTTTAACTTCTCCATGTCACATTCAGTTTTTACATACAATTCAAGGTGCTAGCAAGTTGATTCTCTTGAGCCTAAAAAGGATTTTGGGGAGGAAGAGAATTATTTTGTTATAATAGATTTTGGGGAGGAAAATAGTTATTTTTTCTGATGTAATAATTCTGTACATTAAGGTTCTACATTTCCTATTATATAGTCATAACGCTGGGCTAAATTAAAAAGAATATTGCCCTGATAAATAGGCTAATTAATGGAATAAAAGAAGCTAGCAAGTTGGTTAGCATGACCTCAATAGGAAATATTAAATAATAAATACTGCATTACTGGAAATATTAAATATTTCAACATTCTCCTTAAAGTTGGGGCGAAGATGTTTAGGAGTTATAGCTTGACAAGAGTAAAAACGGAAGAATGGTTGCTGCCGGAAACAATGGAAGAGGCAGGACGAAGGTAAGTTTCGGAAGACCAACAACGGCAACTGGAATGTTGGCGACCAACGATGACAACTAGAATGCCAAGTGAACAACGGCGACAACTAGAACACTAGGTGACCAACGACGACAATTGGAACACTGGCAACATATGACAACAATTGGAACTCTGGGTGACCAACGACAACAACTAGAACACCAAGCGACATACGGCGGCAACTGAAATGCCGAGCAACCAATGGCGACAACTGGAACGCCGGGCGACATACAATGACAGCTCAATGCTGGACAACCAACGACGATAATTGGAATGCCGGGAAGACCAAGGGTGTAGAAACAAAGGGACAAAGGGTGCTGCAACGTCGGTGGTTGGAAGTTGGTGAGGCATTGCGGGAAGGAGGTGGTTGGAAGGTGGTGAGGCGCGGGGGGGCAAGGGTTTTCCTCCTCCTCGTGCCTCCCATTGTTTTTTTCTTTTTAGGCTCTGATATGCAAAAAGTTTTTTGGGAGGAAGATAATGTTTTTGTTATGATGTAATAATTTTATAAAATAAGGTTCCACGCTCCTTATTATATAGCCATAATGGTGGGCTAAATTAGGAGAAATGTTTCCCTAACAAATGGGCTATAGAATTGAATAAAAGAAGCTATCAAATTGGTCAAACCTCAATCAGAAATACTAAATAATATATAATGTACAAATGAACATATTAAATATTTCAACATGATATATACAATGAAATCTTTACTTGCCGCCAGGTTCATTTCAACTTCCGAAAAAATAAGAATCTATATTTCTTCTCACATGCATGCTTCAGTTTCATGCACATTGTTTCCCCGTTAAGTTGATTTCTTTCCTGCAACATCTCTTTTCCAGAATTTTCCCATGATAAAATTCCTTAATTTGTTTTTTATTGATAGAGAAATGTGGGAAACATCAATGAAAGGCTTTTTAAGCTTGGTACGGAGAACATCACCTTCATCTTTTGCGTATATATGTGAGAAAATTGGAGATTCTTTAATTGACAAGGTAAATACACGTTCCAAATAGGTGTCAGCGTGCTGATCTAGCAATTTCTTTTCCTATGGGAAAGACGGATTATGATATATTTTTCTTGATTTTTTATTTTGTCAAAAAATATATGCAGATGGATGAATTAGCGTGCTTTGCTCCGGGAATGCTTGCTTTAGGGTCATCAGGTTACGGTCCTGATGAGTCTCAGAAATTTCTTGCTTTGGCTGAAGAGGTACATACAGATATTTTATTGACAAAGGATAGTACTGTTTTGACCTTATATTTTCATGTTCTATGACACATGTTTTAATCTCATAATGGTATGGATTTATTTACCCAACTTTATATCTTTTAAACAAAATCGAATATTCTCATTTTTGCTGCGACACATACTCAATGGAACAGTGCCGAGAATCTTATGTAGTTTCTGTGTGTATATAGTTACTTTCTCTGCTTAAAAATACACACACCAAAGAGCAACTTTTTTATATTCCCATGACGACAATCCGTGAGGCAGTTGCATATAATCCAATGTTCTTATTGTAGTTTATTGTAAACCAATGAAAATAGTGCTTTTCTCCATTGTTTATTCTCCATTGTTGTCCTATTTCCAGCGACCTTTTGGCTATGATCTTCTGTATGGTAGGATCTCCTGCAGCATGTTCAAATCTTCTGCAGATGATTCCTTTGATTCTCTTTGGTGCATGTATTGAGAAAGAAAACCGTATTTTCAAACAATCTTTCATGTTCATGCTATTTCAGGTCTTTTTTGTTTTGTTTTGAATTCCACAATGCGTAGAATATTCTCCTCAGAATGCACACACTGACACTAGTACTGCATTCTTAAAGCATGTTTGATATGAATTAATGATGCGATACACAACTACTTATATTTTATCATTGTCAGTTAAAATGTTTATGGGTTGGGCAATTTTCCTTTTTACCTCAGGCTTCATATACAAATATTAAATTCTGTCACCAAGGCGATATATTTTACGACATGTAACTGAAAGTCAGCATTTGAGTTTGCAACTTCCTTTGTAGAGTTTGGAGATACTTAAAGAAACATTTATGGTTTAACTGGTGCCCTCCGATGTTTAATTTTTAGAAATTTTGTTGGGCTTGATACATTCAGTGAACAATGTGACTACTGTTAGTTACCCTGATCTGACTTATCTTTTCCCTCTCTACAGCTTGCATGGACGTGCTATAACTTCTACCAGTCAACACCAACAAAGTTGGCCGGGGAGAACTATTTCTTTCATGCCGGACAGGTATTTTTCTCCCCCCATTCTTATAATTCTTTATTGAAATTTTTAACAAAAAGAGGTGAAATGACAAAATTTAGAATGGGACAAGAAGTGTTTCAATATGTCAATTGTTTGATGTTTAAAATTTTTCAGGACATGAATGTCGGCACATCGTGGAATATATTGAGGCCAGAGACAGTTGAGTCACTATTTTACCTTTGGCGCTTGACTGGAAACAAGACGTATCAAGAGTGGGGTTGGAACATATTTGAAGCATTTGAAAAGAACTCCCGCGTAGAATCGGGATATGTTGGATTGAAGGATGTAAGCATGCTTCATTCTCTGTGTTGTCAATTTTCAAGTGTTCACTTCAGATTGCTTAATTTAAGAGCGATGAGAATAAGATTGAATAAGAGTGTCCACATCATGCTATTGTATGACGTGTTCCTTCGAAACCACTGAAAATAATACGGAACCTATTTTTTATTTTTTCTTCTTCTTTTCCCTGTGCTAACCTCTGATTAACCATTAACTGCTTATCCCAGGTTAATACAGGAGTGAAGGACAATATGATGCAAAGCTTCTTCCTGGCAGAGACACTCAAATACCTTTATCTACTCTTCTCACCTCCTTCAGTTATTCCATTGGATGAATGGGTTTTTAACACTGAAGCTCATCCTCTCAGAATTGTGACCCGCCACAATGAAGGAGAAAAGCTCGGAGCATCATATGCAGTAGTTAAAACTAAACCTGTTGTTCGGTCACGTGCAAGGAGAGAAGGTCGATTTGGTCATGAATAGTTCATTTCATGATTTTAAGTTGAGCTATTTTGTTTAGTTCCAACGGCTGAAGGATTTCAATTATGCTATGATGTATTTCAAGCTTCATCAAATCTGGCTACTGGAGTATGCAATACAAGCACTTATGCAGTTAGTCGTAAGGAGTATATTGTATTTAACAATCAGCTTTGGCTGCCAAAATTCTAACATATGTGAAGGATTTGTGACACATTATTTAGACGAACCGTGTTACAATAATTTGTAGGGGCAAAAGCATTGTTTCCTTCCACAGGTATCTTTTATTTTTATATAGGAAAGTGTCTTCAGAAATGGGTTCTACAGTTTTGGACAGGACAAAATATTTCCTTTTTGAGATTTTCAGATTATAGAAACAGAAACATGTTCTATCATTATTCCAACTTTCCTGAACACGCTACTCTCGAAAGGCATGTCAAATGGTTGTTATGTGTTATATGGGACAAGAAGGATTACGTAGCTGTTAATAATATCCTTAATATGTATATTTTAAAATAAGACATACTAGTACATAAATCATCATTATGTTGTTGTGGTATTATCAAAAGATACGAATAACATCTTGTCCATATTTTTTTTTTCCCAATGGGAGCGAATAAAACTTTGTTGTTTAATGAAGAGAATACAAAATCAAACGGGGACAAGGTCTTATTAAAACAAAGTAACTAACAATTTATAAATAATTCATAATGAATATCAAGAATTAAATCATAAAAGAGAGCAAGAACTTTTTAGCAACTAACAATTTATAAATAATTCATAATGAATATCAAGAATTAAATCATAAAAGAGAGCAAGAACTTTTTAGGAAAGTGAATTTTAATCCAGCTTTAGACTTTTACGAACAAATGCCGGATATTTTACTTTAAACCAAAAAGTCCGAATATCACCAACATTCCCAAGTTTAGACAACAAGTCCGTAATTGTGTTACCTTCTCTGTAACAGTGAAAATAGAAGCATGTACCGGAGAAACCATATTCTTTATGTTTTTAATCACATCTTATATCAGTACTTTGTAATCAAATAGCATCGTAAGTGATAGGAGAATTGTAGTTCTTGCCATGTAACCACCGAATTCACTCTCATCACTATGATCCCATCGACTGAACTCATCAGAAGATATCGTTATAAGAATGTATACGGTTTTTAGAGAGTATTAGTTATTTGTTCTTCAGTTGAGACAATAATAGTAATATAATAGCATACCATACATGTAAAACTCACGTAAAATGTAATTTATGGCAATATCAACTATACAACGAAAATAATGTTCTCCTAAGTGTCTCTTCTGTGATCCAACGAGGGTTGTCATAAACTCAGCCAAGAGTCTACTGAACCGAGCATACTCTCAGGAAGTAGAGAGAAGAAGAAGACAAGGATGACTAAGACTAATGGAGTCTCAAAGAGAAGAACCAACCTACCTTAAATACCTCCTTGACTTCCAACTGAATTAAGTCCCCCCAAGGAATTAAAACCCTCAAGCTAGTAACAATAACAATTGTTAGAGATAAGCTATCTAGTCGATTTGATTTATTACTTTAAGGGTAAAATCATTTAATTCCCTTGAGATTTGGCCTTAATATCAAACAGTACCCCTACTTTTTTTCTTCATGATATTACTAACCTTTTCTCCCAATAACTTATATTTAATTTACCTGACGAAAAGTGAAAATTACAAGCTTTATTCCTTCTTTTATTTATTCTTATTTTTTTTACTTCTCTTCATCATTGCTTTATCTTTTTCATTGTTTAGTTCTTTCTTCAAGACCAATAGAACCTTATCAACCACTGATCCCCATAAGCGAAACAACGTCGTGACCCATAAAAATTTCCAACCCTAACCACTCACTCTGCGATACATTTGCTTCATTACCATCACCGGATCCTAATTAAGTGCAATCCCTAAGTCTTTCCTGCTCTCTAATACCATCGATGTCATATCTAGGGGCCCTGATCTAAGTGAAAATTCGGTGCACAATAAAAAATATGAGAAAAATGTAGCACTAAATCCTTAGTAAACAAAAACCTCTAATAAGGTGAATTATACAACTCCAAATCCAATAAATTAATTTGTCCACCTCTAAAATTCACATATATACTATAACCTTCAATTAAAAAAATAAAAAAATCATTTGAGTGACATATAACAATCACATTTTCGCTAAATATAAGTTTCCACTCCTATCCTAATAACACTATAATTGATAAATGTATAAATCCACTTTGAGTCAGGTCTTAGCTAGTAAGTGATCAAAAACCTAAGTAAGTTAAAGCATGTTCAAAATTATAAATACTAATAATAAATCAATAAATATTTTTCTAATCAAAGTCAAATTTTTTTTTTTATGAACGAAGATAAATTCTTCAATTACATATATCGATGATTCAATTAAAACCAATTCCTAATATAATTTTTTTTTTCAAAAGTATAAATACAACAAATAGAATGACTATTGCCACAATAAAGCATAATATATTTCCATTCATGGACCTGGAAAGAGGGTCAACGTGCATATCATATACAATGGAAAGAGATAGATCCCATTCTAACCCCCACTTGGCTGCTCAATACCAACCATTAGAGGTGAGGAAGATAGATAAAACTTCACAAGGGGATATGAACGTATTGAATCAACAAGCAGGTTGGAAAGACTTTAGCGAACAAGCAATCTCCAATTCCCTCTACTCCTCCTACTAACTATTAATGAGCCAGTTGAACTCGTTTGTTTAGTTTGGTTTATTCTTTATCTGAGTAATGTCCTAAGGTTAGTAGGGCCGATAATTCAAAAGTCTGATTCAGAACACGTGACAATGTCGATCCCTATAGTAAGTCCAGAATGTTAGTGTCAATATTCTTCACAGATTTGTCTAACCAATAATTCTTTCTCATATTACAAACATGTATCCGAAGATGTACTCAAAAACTAGTTATTTTGAAATAGCCAATACAATAGTTAATATCCCGAACATTTATCAATGAAATAGTAACATGTTCCAATTTTTCCATGCATATATATATATATATATATTATACGAGTATATCACAAATAACTTCAATCAAGAATATAAATTAGGGGTAGTTACCGAGGGATCCTTATAAGTTGGAAAAAATATTGATTAAACTGTTTTTTTAGTGGGTTACCAAATAGTTATTTGTAATTATTCGGTTAGATTTGTTCCTCCAACTACTTACTTGATATATAACTTCCTAAAAAATAGGAACTCAAAATCATTTTATTAAAATCAAATAACTATTATTTTACACATTTTTTACGATCTAATTATATATTCAGATGTCTTAATAAGATTTTCAAAAAGATATCCCACTCAATATTTTTTTTTTCATTAGTTTTCAGATTCGTATTACATTCAACATGATATTTTTAGAATTTTTAAATTTCACACTTATGTTACATTCAACGTGTTATTCAGAACTTTCGTAGTTTTTCAAATTTAGTTAAATTCAATGTTGTATTATTTTTTCTTCATGATTTAACTATATATCGAAATTCATCTAAATAAGAAAGGATATCAAATTCATCATTTTTTCATGAAAAATTCAGACTCGTGTTACATTCAATATGATACTTTTAGAATTTTTTGTTTTTAAATTCGTGTTACATTCAACATGCTACTTCGGACCTTTAGTAGTTTTCTACATCATATTGAATTTAACATGGTATTTTTTTCATGGTCTAATTATATATTCAGATTCATATGAATAAAATCTTCAAAATGATCTCATTCATCATTGTTTTATAAAAAAATCACATTATATTCATCATTATATTTAGCAAGAAATTTACATTCGTGTTTTCACATCAGGTTGAATTCAACATGTCTATTTTTTTTCACGATCTAATTATATTAATACCCTCGCAACATAATATTTCTTATTGTTTATTTTATATTTTCTATTTCTATTTTTTTCCCTCTTATTTTTTATTTTATTTTTTGTATTTTTTATTTCTTTTGTTTTATTTTTTTAAGTTTTGGGTATTGTTTTTGTAGAAAAATTAAGAACAAAGAAGTAAAAAACTAGAAAAAAATACAATTTTTCATAAAAAAAAAAAAATCACATTCGTGTGATATTCAACAATGCGGAAGGGCAAAATTATCCAAATCTAATTTCGGATGTGAATTTGGGACTAATTGGTAATACAATTCCGTAAGTTATGAACCATTCCGTTCAATTAAAAAGTTGATGGATAATTCAGTAAATTTAGGCTCTTATTGAAATCATTCGGTAATTTTTTCATAAATTAATTATTTATCTTTTTCGAATGAGACAGAAATTCGCAACTATCATTTCAATAATTTTTAAAATGACTAGAAAGATGAGAGCTTAATTACAAATAATATTTCATAGTTTTCCAAAATTTAAAAGATTCTAAATACTTATATATAATATTTTCATGGTTCTGCAAATAACTAGAAAAGTAATCATGTTACACACAAATATTTTTCAAATAACTTGAAAAATAATCAATTACATTCAAATAATAGTTTTATAATTTTTAAAAAAAGTAAAAATGTAATCAATTATTTACGAATATTTTTATAACTTTTCAAATAGTAGGAAAATAATCACTTACATTCAAATAACATTCTATAATCTTTCAAATTACTATAAATGTAATATTTTTATTATTTTAAAAAATTAGAAATATAATTAATTGCTTAAAATAATATTTCCTTAACTTTTTTAATAATTAGAAATGTAGTAAATTATTTACAAATTACATTTTTAGAACTTTTCAAATAATTGAAAAATTATAGTCAATTACTTGCAAATAATATTTCTATAATTTTTCTAATAACTAGAAAATCTATAATTTTTTTAAGTAATCAATTACTTACAAATAATACTTCTATAACTTTTTAAGTATTAGAAAGACAAATAATTAATTTTTATAACTTATTAAATAACTAGAAAGATAATCAATTACTTCAAAAAATTATTTTCTTGAACCCAAGAAATGGGATTCCATCTAAATTATTGTGTTAAGGCGCTCAAAGGTCCTCTCTAAATATTTTTATAAAGACAACAAGTTACTTATATATATAAATAATTTTAAGTAATAATATGTTCCTATTTCTAAATTTAAATATTTACAGGGTATATAAGAGACAATAATTGATGTTATTGATAAGTATTTTGTTTTAATCAGACGAATAAATTTTTTTATAAATAATATTTCAATAAGTTTAGTTATTACAAATAACTAAAAAAATAGTCAATCACAACTCGATATCGTGCATTTAATTCTATCAACAGATCAATATATATATATATATATATATATATATATATATATATATATATATATATATATATATATATATATATATATTTTTTTTTTTTTTTTTTTTTTTTTTTCCACAATCCTAGAAATTTCCATAGATTAATTGGAATTTTTTAGTTTTCCTCCGTAATTGAAACTGAAGGCAGTCCTTCCAACTTCTTTTTTCCTTTCCATTACTGGAGAAACATTAATATTTCTTATTTCTTCTCTCTAAACATTTTTTTTTTTTGGGGATTAATAAAATAATTTAGAGAAAAGTAAAATGAATATCATATTTAAAAAGAAGAAACATCTCTATCCCGAAACAATCATATCCGTAAATATCTATTTTGAATTTACAACCTTTGAACCAAAAAAAAAACTGTTACAAAAAAGTCTATTTATTTTTAAACGAAAAAAATATATTATTAAATAGAAATGTAAGCAATTAACAAGGCAAAGGAAGGTGAAGAAATAATCATCGATGTAATAAAGGACAAATGCAACAGCAATACCCTTCACAAGCAATGTTGCAAGTGCAACTGCCCCTTTGACATGGAAACAATATATTTAGAATTTATAGTACCAACATAATGTGCTTCAGAATGCATGTAGAACCATAATTGAATCATCTTTACTAGAAACATGTTACATAATTCACTAATTTGTCATTCCAAGCGAGAGGAAGGCCATTTTCTTCAACTTCTACACAAATTTAAACTCATTCAAAAACTGAAACAACGAAACATTAAACGCTAAAGTGGTGAATCACGGCCCAATTTTTGCATCGCAAATCAAGAAGCAGCTCCCTCCTGATGCTCCATTTTGCATATAGAGTATTCTCTTTCAAGTAACAAAAACTCCTGCAAAAAAGGACAACAAATTTTTAGATTGTCAGCATTATTTAGTTCCTGCACAAGACCAAGCAATAATCAATTGTTGCGCAATGGCTTGACGTTTGGTACACAGTAATGAAATTGAATTCCATGAGAATATAATCAAATGTCGAATGCTTGCCTTTTCAAAATCCGATTCCATTCATAGGGAATTCAGATACATTCCTACCTACCAACCATCATTTAAGTGTTCAAATACAGTACATAATTGTCCAGTTCAGAATGCAATGCTCAGTGCAGAAGTGGGATAAATTTCAAGACAACTAGGTTGTGCGGCTTTCTGAGAGCATTGATATACTATTTCGCTTTCTATTTCTTCATTATAATCTTTTTCACTGAAATACATAAATACTAGTAAGAAAGCAGTGCCTGTGCTAATCACCAATAAAACGTCAAAACAATTCTGATTGAACATTGATTGACTATAGAAAACGATACCATAATAAAAATTAGATGATATTTTAGGGTTTATCGGTTTACTTAGGAGAGGAGAAAAGAAGTGAAGAAAACAAGACGGCACGGAGGGAGAGGAAACCCCTTCTATTTCAATTTGGTCTTTCAAGACACCCTCCATTACATTCTATTGACAAAAATACCATCGCAGCATAATATTTTTATTATTTATTCTATATTTTTAATTTTTATTTTTGTTTTCCACTCTCTCCTTTCTCTTATTTAAAATTTTTTAATTTTTAATATTTATTTTTTATTTTATTTTTTTGTTTGGTTTCATAGAAAATTAAAAAGATCGAAAGTAATAATCTAGAAAACAAAATAAAAATGTATTTATAATTTTTTTTTGAAAACAATAGAAAAAGAAAAGAGTAAAAAATAAAAAATCTAAACAAAAATTAGAAAGTAAAAGAATATATATTACAAGGATATTTTTGACAAAATATGATAAGGGGTGTGTGAGATATTATAAACATTGATGAGGATATTTTCGCCACCGTGTCGGCACTTGAGACCCGGAAATGTGTCCTCTCTCACCGTGACATGGACGCATTCTGGAATCCACAGTGTCATGTTGGAGCATATATCGACTAATGCTCCTCCCTGAAATCTCCTTTGCACCCAAGAAGGAGCAGGGTGCCCCGCAGGGACGTTGCTACCCAGAGCTTTGCACCGTGCGCTGGACGGTTAACTTCAGAGACTTAGTTGTTTGTCTCGACCAACTTATCACTTCAGTCCGTTTTTCCTCCAGAACTCCACGGATCTCCACTCTCCTCCACTGGCTCACTTCCACAAGCCTGACAGAGGCTCGCGGACTTCTCCAAATGGGCCCAAAAGCTCAAATCCAGTGATTATCTCCTAAACGCCCTTGATTATAGGCTAAACAAATGGTTTCGCCTAATTAATCATATTTAAGCCAGATTACGTAAAACTGATCATCTCTAACGCCCATATAAACCAGAGGCTATGCAAGCCTGAAATACTCTTTATACGCTAATGCTCTGAGTTTATTTGTTTACTTGACGCATTTGTGTACCTCTTCTCTCTAAGCTCTTATTCTCACACCAGAGGGGCTTCGGTGGGACAAATCTTGGTCCGAGCCTTGTGCAGGTACCAGTGCCTGAGGAGTAGGACTCTGGACTCAGCAGGTCAGTCCTCCTAGGACCCGGTACAGTTCACGTGAATAATTTTCAACCATTAACTCCAACTCAGCAAAAGGGCATCTATCACCTGACTAGACCATACTCAAGGTATTGACCACTTTGGGACACTAACAAACATGATAGGGGTGATCTTGGTATTAGTCGAAATGAAAAGGGATGTTCCAGGTATAAACTCTTATATTTTCCATTGCTCTCATCGCTTTTACCAGATCCTCTTTCTACTCGGGATTATCAAGTGCATTCCTTCCAAGTGTAAGGAATAGGCACAATAGGATTAATATAAAGAGTAACAAGAGTTAAATTTAACAATAGGATGTCGAATAAAACCCTGAAGGGATATCTACAGATGGCGAAACTAAAGTAGAAGACTGCAACCAGCTTGAGAAATGGGGGTAGTCTTTTCTTTCGGACTAATTAGTAAGTTCACAGATCGTCCATGCCAAGTATTTCACAAACTATGTGATCTTCTTCACTAGAAGTTTGTCCCCACCCACCCACCAAAAGTAGGTAGAGGAAATATATGACAAGAATAATGAAAAACAACGAGACAACCTCACAGTTATCTTACCTGCAATTGATGCTGACTGAATAAATGTAGAAATCCAGTTTCAGGGCATGCAATTAATTCAATTAAATCATCAGATCTTTCTGGTGGATTCCCCGACTCCACGAGCGAAATAGAAACCTGAAAAAGTGACAGAAAAATCATTAAAGCAGGTTGTTTCCTGTTTTACTACTGGTTCTTAATAGATATATGTATACAGCAGCACATATTGAAAGAAAGAGGAAACGACCTAAAAACGGAACTGTGTAAAAACTATATTAAGCAATCATAGGACTGCAAAGAACTTTACACCTCTAGGGAAAAGATTACCTGCATACACCGGAGAATAACTTCTGGAATGCAACACCTACGACAAAGACCCCGCACAATGTAATTTGCTGGCACTTCCAGAGTACCATCACTGCTAGAATACCAAGCATCTAATCGAGAAATCTCCAATGAGACCCCAGCTTGAAATCGGACAAGCTCACCTGTAATTAATAATTTATTAAGCAACAACCGAGCATTGTTGGTCAAGCTAATACAAATGCTTGCAGTAACATGAATCTAGATTGTTCATCCGGGTTTCTGTGCAGGTAAAACACATTTAGAGACACGACTGATACCAATTGCCGTGAGTCGGACTCTAATGGATATTATCCAACTAAATATAAATATTCTGCATTAACTGCACATATAAATACATTTACATTTACAAAACATATAAATGTATTTGTGTACAACCATGCGTATTGATGCATATCCACACCATTATCGATGAAAAAACAGAAAATGTCAATAGAATTTGTTGAACAGAATAAGTCAAGAAGCAAACACAAATGAAAAAGGAAGTACAGAAAGCATGAGAATGCCTAAGTATTCATTTTTCAAAAAGTAATTTTGAAGTATAATTGTTTTGAGTACTTCATATCAATGTTTTAAAAGGTGAAGGCACAAGACAATGGTGTTTTAATCTCTATAATGCACTGCATAAGCACATACGCCTCACGAATTTTATTATAATAGTTTGAAGTATACTACTATTAATTTGGAAGAATGGAACCCAAAATGAAATGACACAAATTTGGAAAGTCGTTCAATTTTTGTTATATTATATTTAATAAGACGAAATTATGTAATACTTGTTGAGTTAATGTACCTATGAAAAATTAAGATATGAAAACCTTTGGAAATATGTGAAACATGTAGTAAATGACAAAAACGACGGCAAAAAAAAATCTTTCTACTTATCTTATTTGTTGGAGGGTATTTATGCCATTCGCTTATATTTAGGGTTAGTGTACCGTTTTCCTACTTTATAATAAATAGAGGGAAAGGCTGACAGAGTAGTCAAGCCATCTTATTCTTTACATCGAATGGGACATTAATCCCTTAACCTGTTAGTCTTTTTCCCTTTCTTTCTTCCGTCGAAAAAAGAAAAGAAAAGAAAACAATACTCAATAACCCTAGCCTTGATGAACCTCAGCCCCCATCCAACACAAACACCTTAACACCCTCCCCCTCGGCCCAGCCATTGCTACAAAACCCCTCGTTGCCACCAACTGCTGCTGCAGCGACCCTCGCCATCCCCAAATTGAGCCATTCCAACCGCTGCTAACACAGGGGTGGACTTTGACAAGTGCGAACGGATATCAGGGGCCCCAGCATCAATGTGGGATTCAGCACATGCCCTAGCATCAACGTGGGATTCAGCACACCTCTCACATGCAGGGTGGACTTTGACAAACCACTGAGAACATATCAAGGACCCCAATATTTATGTGAGATTTAACACACCCAACATCAGACAAAAGTACTGCATCTGATACCATGTAGAAATCCAATGAGCCTAACTCACTCTCAAACGACAGCTTGAAAGAGGAGGATTGCCCTAGACTTTATATATAGCTCAGGATCAGCTAAAACAAGCGATGTGGAATTCAACAATGTTATGAGGTTCCTTCATATATAGACTACTATGTGAAACCTCACAAATTCGATGTGGGATTCTAACACCTACCCTCACACCCTGCCTTGCATGTGATGCGACCAATCAACAGAAAAGACAAGACAAATATTCAAACAATCCGGGACAAACAAACGAAACTTCCCAAATAATTTTCAGATATATTAAAACTGGTCTCAGATATATGCCTTTCAACCTAATCATGTCTTCGCAGCAGGAAAACTACTAGCACAGCTTACAAGGAAGTTTCCATTATAAAGACGGTCTTTAAAAAAACACATGCTTCCAGTATGCTTTTCTTTCCTTGAATCCCAAAAAAGAAGAAGTCGGGTATAGATTGTTTTCAGCATATTATCCAAACTAAAAAGTTTTAGATGCGATTATTGTAGCCACATGCATTTATACTGAATTAATGATACAAAATGAAAGAGGTATCAAAAACAAACCAGACCAGGCGACAAAAGGGAGAGAGAGAGAGAGAGAGAGAGAGAGAGAGAGTACAGCATGTGGTTTTGTTCAGGCCCTAATTTAGACTACCTCAGTTCTTGTGGTAGAACAATCATTAACTCTGAGATGTTTGCAGAGAAACACAAAAACAATAATAAAGAAATGTATTATTAGTGCACACTACCTTTGAACCCCGCGGCAATCGCTGTGGCAAGAAGACCACCATCATTAAGTTCATGTGGCCCAAGTCCATCACCATCTGTTGCCGAGCAGCGAAGTACAATCTCTATGCAGCAATTATTTGTTGCAGAAATAGAGGCATTCACCTGTCCATAAAAAAATGTACAAATTTATCAGAGAGAATCAACTAGAAAGTCATGACAACAAACAACTTTCCAAGAAGTAATCAGTATTCTTCCACTGCATTACCTAATTCTATGGATAACCTTTGACTAGCTATCAAGCAAAAGGAGTATAACACGGAGACCTGACACATATATGATATACAAGGACCATATACAACTGATACAAGCATTGCAGAAATATCCCCAACTTTAACTCAATTTCAGGAGAATGGTATTGAACACAAATATTCATATTGCTATTTCATAATGACGGCGGAATATCAACCAAGAGGTAGCAATGACATACAATGTTACATCTCAACATCTCCAATCCCACACATGCAAGAAGCTCACATCTAAAACATCTCTTAGCCGCTGAACTGGTATATGGCATAGTTGTCCATTCCACAATCACTTCTGTGACCAAGTTTTGTTTTTGTTCTCTATCTGCTCCCACGCATGTAAATCTGAATATCCTTTTGTCTGGTCTATCAACCATCGTCGTGACATAAAATAAATAGAATGGTAGAGCAGTAACATACCCAAAGTATGTATTGTCTATTTATTTGATTACATTAAGGATACAAGGATCTGTTCCAGACACCCACAACTGGAAAACAGTGTGTGACAAGTCATTGCCATCTTTAGATTATTTGTTTCGCCAATTTAGGAAAATATCACTGAGTCATTTCCTTCACATGTTAATAAGCGAGAATTGAGCCATTGTATATTAGTCTATTCTGATGTGTGCGGCCCTTATCGTGTCTTTCCTACATCCAATTTTTGATACTTTGTCATCTTTGTGGATGATTTCTTAGTGTCCCTTGGTTTTATATGAAAAATCGTTTTGACTTTTCTATTTTTTGTACCTTTTGTGATGACATCAAAACGCAGTTGGGCATACACATCGGAGTGATAATGCCAAAAAATTATTTTCCGCAGCCTTTTAGTTTGTATTACTCAATCCGGTATTATTCATCAGTCCTCTTGTATTCACACTTCCAACAAAATGAGGTTTCCAAAAGAAAGAATAGACCACTTCTTGACGTTACCTGCACTTTGTTGTTTCAAATGGATGTTCCTAAGAATTTATGGCAGAAGTCGTTTTCATTACTTGCTATTTAATCAATCACATGCCATCTTCCATCTTGCATGGGAAAACCCCTCGGTCCTTTTTTTTTTCCATGACCCTTTATTCACCTTACCCCCCAATTTTTTTCGGCAGTATGTGTTTTATTCATCAGTTTGCACCTGGTAGAGACAAGTTCGATTCTCATTCTATTAAATGTGTAATCTTGGGATATTCTTGATCTCAAAAGGAATAGAAGTGTTCCAGTCCATCTTTAAGATGTTTCTTTGTGTGTATCGATGTTACTTTCATTAGGTCGAAACCTAATTATTCAGACACACATAATCCCGATGATCTTGACACTGTTCTTCCGTTTCTAATACCAAGTGTCATTCTTCTTGTTCAATCACTGACCACCATCACCCATGTCCCCCCCATAGTCGTTGCCTCCTCCAAACCTATATAGTTTATACTCATCGTCAAAATGGGGAGGCCAACCAACCACCTCTGGTTACTCCACCAATTCCCACATTGTCCTCTGATCCCGCTCCACCTGTTCCTAGTTCGTCCGACTTAGACACGTCTATTGTCATGCAAAAGGATAAGCGACTTGTACTCATATCCTATCTTGACTTTTGTAGCCTATTAGCATTAATCATCGTCCTTTTCTTCCTTTACTGCTTTGCCATTTGTTTCTTTTATCAAGTCTATTTTAGCGATCCTTTCCCACTCAGGCAAGAAGATTACAGTATAGGAGGAAATGTGTGCCTTCACCAAAATAGAACCTGAGAACTTGTATCCCTTCCATATGGCAAGACAGTTGTTTGTTGCAAATGCATATATATATATATATATATATATATATATTCAAAATACATGCAGATGGCATCATTGATTGACTCAAGGCCTACTTGGTACCCAAACTCCGAGACATTTTTGCTCGTTGAGAAGCTCGTATCCTCGCTTATTTTCTTTCTCTTGCCGCTACTTTTCATTGGTCATTACATCAACTTGACATCAAGAATGCATTCTTGAATAATGATTAACTTGAAGAGGTGTACATGGAGAACCCTTTAAGGTTTGTCGCTCAAGGGGAGTCTTGTCTGTTATGTTGTTTGAAGAAGTCTATCTATGGCCTCAAGTATTTTTCTCGAGCATGGTTTGCGAGATTTAGCGACGTGATAACTAAGTTTGGTATTTAGCAAAGCGAAGTCGATCATTATGTGTTTTACAAGCCTACTTCGGCATAGAGCATAAAATAGACCCTGTATGTGGACGATATTGTGATCATAAGACATGATATAAGTGATATTCGAGCAATCAATGTTTCAACCTAAAGACTTTGGTCAATTAAAGTATGAGTATTAAAGTGGCTCGATCTAGTCAAGGCATTTACCTATCTCAGAATAAATATTTCCTTGATTTGTTAAGCGATACATGGATGCCAAGTTCAAAACAAGATGACTCACCCATTGATCCAAACACAAAATTACAAGTAGATCATGTAAAACTATTGATAGATCAGGGCATTATGAACGTTTAGTTGAAAAGTTGAATTACTTGATAGTTACATGGTCCGACATCTCATTTTTTATGAGCGCTATCAATCAATTCTTAGATCGCCCACGGACTATCACTAGAAACTCGTTCGCATTCTCAAATACTTGAAAGGAGTACATGGTTGTGACTTTTTGTATCAAAGTTGAGGTCACTCTCTCATAGAAGGGTATAATAAGGCAGACTGGGCTAGGTCTCCATTAGATAGAAAATCTATTGTCGATTACTATGTATTTGTTGGAGGTAATTTGGTGCCTTGGAAAAGCAAGAAACAAATTAGAGTTGCTCATATGAGACGATCTGATTGAAGCATCTAGTAAAGAAACATGGCTTTAAGTCTTGTCCTATGAACTTAGTTGTAATAATCAAACAACTCTTCGCATTGCTTCCAATCATGGTTGTAGAAATCCCAATTCAGATCTTACAACTCCATGATTTTACGACCTGTAATCACTAAATTGATTCGAATCTTAGTATAATCTTTATTTTGGTAGAATATTAATATTTTTTTAGGGGTGTAAATCGTCATGTGATAGCTAAACCTGCGAAGATGTGTCTTTATTCTCGGGTCAGGTGGGTTCGGGTCGGGCTGTATCTAGCTTTTAGAAAGAACTAAACCAACTGTTTTCTTCTACTCGGGTTGGGAAGGTAGATCGGGTACGAGTTATAATGAAAGACTTAAGAAAGAAATTTGTTGATAAAAACGAGTCGTCTTCCAGTGGATGGTACTTGAACCCGTGTGCCTTTCTCTTTATCTTTGGGTTTTGGGGGGGGGGGGGGGGGGGAGACTTGAATCTATTTTTTAAAGGGAGCTACACCGACCATTTTGTTCTACTCGGATTAGGTCGGGCAATCAGGTACAGGTCGCGCAAACAACCCTAATATTTTTCAAAAGATCTTGGTGGAATCCTAAAATACTGATTCAATTTGCGATATAAAAATATTAATTTTTTTTTTTTTGTGCATATGTTAGGGGAGGGGGTTGAACTCTAGACCTTCCACAAGGAAGACTAGATACATATCCACTAGATTACAAGTCTTGGAAAAACGATATTAAATTTATTGTGTATTTTAAAAATATATTCCAAATCACTTTATAAGATATTGTTTATTTTATGTCTTCATAAAAAAATATACTTGTTCATTTTTAATCTTGAAATTTGAAAATCTCACCCAAAAAAAAATTAATTTTGTCACCAAATTATCTTCTATATGCATATACGTATTGAATAAGTATTGTTATTCAATTCTTGACCAGGAAGTTTCATTAACATAGTAAATTATACCATTGAATTAATTTTCCATTAACATGTATGAAAATTGGGTAATTCTTTCAGTTGTAGTGTTAGATAAAATCTTTTAGTGCTTCCTTAAAAATAAGAGTTGAATAAATATACATATACCAACTTAGGTAGAACAAAGACTTGGTTGTTGTAAATAATAAGTCTTAAGAAATGAAATGTAATTTGAAATGTTATGTTCTCATTATATTTCTAACACGTTCTATTTTTAAATAATAACTTGTGAAAATGATTGTGGAAACCCAATGGGCCTAACTCACTCTCAAAAGACGGCTTGAAAGAGAAAGACGGCTTGAAAGAGAAGGATTGCCCTAGACTTTATATAACTCAGACTTAGGTAACACAAGTGATGCAGGAATCAATAATGATATTTTTTACAACTTTGTATCTTGTCATACAATATTTAGATATTTTGGTTGTATTAATGAATGTTTCTTATTCATATGGTTGTGATATATGTATTACTCTATTCCATTTTGGTGTTCTTACAAAATTTTAAACAAGTTATAAATTTCAACGAAGAAAGTATATACTCTTTCTTTAATTTGTAGGATCTTACAATTGTCAATCCTATCCTATGATCCGATTTTTTTAATCCAAAAACGATCCTACTTTGGATCCCTATTTTAACAACCTTGATTATAATATAGTATTTCGATAGAGGATGAAGCATAATGAAGTCGATTGTCATTTTATCCAAAAGAAGTAGTTACAGAATTTGATTGCCACATCACGCCTAAATTTAGTTGATCAAAACCGATATTTTCACTAAACCATTAGAGGGCTCAAGAATAAAATACATTTACAAAAAACTAAGAGCATATGATATATATGTTCTGGCTTTTTTAAGGACTGTTGAATGGCATTTTAGTCATGCAATAGTATTTAGGATATCTAGTACTCTTCCCCTTATTATTATCAATAAAACGAAAGGCTGACAAAAATTATTCAAGTCTCATTATTTTCCTATCTTCCTTTTACTTTAACAAGCATCAACCTTCCCCTACCAACGCAATTCATCTACGACCAACCACATTATTATGGACTTTATCTAGCAAATCTTCTCAGATATACTTTTTCTTCTACCAACAAAAAGGGGCAACGCAGATATTTGAGTGGAAATGCGCATCGCCAACAGGTGCAAGAAGTGACACTGGCAATAATGCTTGTTCGAGAAGGAGAAACATGAGGAGGATGGAAGAATTCTTTTCTTATTTATAAGCTGACCTGATTGGAAATCACAAGTACGCAGAAAAAAACAATATTTGACCTGATTGGAAATCACAAGTACGCAGAAAAAAACAATATTTTTTGGGGGGAAAAAGTGTACCCCCATTGGAGAGGATCAGTACATCATCCACATAGGCCAAATGCTTAACCTGTGGGCACCGAAATGAGTGAGAACACATAACCACCTCACCCTCATCAAAAACTTTCTCTGGGACTCAAAAAATAACTTGAGCAAACACAATAAACATGCCATGCCATGGGAATGGGATCTCCTTGTCTTAGACATCTCAAACAATTCAAGTAACCCACAAGTTTCCCATTGATAGGATCAGAGAAATAATAAGAAGAAATACATCTCTCGATTTAAGTCGATCCAAGTCTCACTAAATCAAACGCTTTAGAGTATCTGAAGTAGAAATTACCAAGAAAGTGTCATAACTCACAAGCCTTTTCCAAATTTAGTTTCAGAAGAATGTTAGCACCATGAGTATATCCCACACACTATTAGTTAGTAAATATGCCATAATTTTATACAGAAAATGTTATACAAACTAATATCTATAATATATCATACATCATGCTTTTCACAATCTGAAGATTGATTGGTACATCTTATCAAGAAAAAAAATAAAAAAACAAAGTTTATGATACACATTATCTACAGCATGGACAAATTTATTCATGCTGTAGTCAGAGGTTCGGGGAAAAATGTGTTTTTTAAAAGATCTAAGTCCCACAAATCAACTCTACCGCGTCAAGGTAAATGAACAAGAATAAAAAAATAACATATTATAATTAATGTGAGTGCACCTATAACCCAAAAAAAAAGGAATTGGGGGGGGGGGGGTGTTTGTCGGGGATCATGTGCCCTCATCACTCGAAAATTTGCTTTCCTATTGCCCTTAACAAACAAAAGGAAATAAACATACCATCAATTGACGATTTAACACAACTTCCTCACTCATTGAAGAGTACAGGGCACTCGTCAGTGTTGTACACGTGGTGGCATCTGGAGGCAAACATTCACCAGACGGAAGACAAAGCATAGCAGTGGCATGTAATTCAAGGAATACTGGCTCCATTGAATCATACGTATGATCTACGGTAAGAACCAACCAAGGATTTTCCTTTCCTACAAAGAATTAAATTAATTAATTCCAGAGGTATGCATATCAGAAATTTCATAAGGGCACAACATAAAAGACGAGCCCAAATGCACAATTCTCAACCAGCACAAGATAGCCTTTAAAATTTCACATCTCATAACTGTATGTATTTCAGATCCAATTAAGTAACCTTTACAAGTACACTTAGAACAACTTACTTAAAAGTGATAGTGATAAATCTAGTGTTTCTTGGGCCGCAGAAACTGCCCTTTGCTTTTCCTCATCCGACAATTCAAGGGCAGAAACCTCAGCATTCTCTAACTCAAATTGTAGCCACCTGCGGTAAGTTGCATCGCAGGAGTAGTACTCTCTCTAATAAAAAACATAACAGGTTAAATAAAATTGCAGTTATTAGAAGTCATAGGTCTGAAAAGAGAAAAATGAAAATCAGACAACATTTACAGAAAAGATAGTCAAGAAACATACCCAGTGCTCAAACTCTGTCAAATTCTCAGAAACATTATGATCCTCAGGAGAAAGAAAAGTTTGTGTTGGCTGTTTTAAAGGTTCAGCAAGTAGACCAAGTAAAGTATGAGCCCCAATGGGCATTGCTGGCACCCTCCACATAGAAATAATAGCAAACTCTCGGAACAGTACATTGCTATAGAAGTAACAAAACGTTAGGTTTCAGCTATACCAAGTGCAGACAAACATAAGCACAAACACAAATCTCAACAACACCACGCCAAATGGTTACAGGAGAAAGATGATGAATACAACAAAATAACAGTAAATATAAGCATTCTTTGAACCTACAAGTGCCCATAATAATGAAATAACCAAAATATTTATTGTCCACTGATATCAAATTATGAATTCCAGTAAAACAATAACCATTCTCAGAACATGTTATAATTAACTGCACGCAGGACCACGTGGCTACTAATCCTCCGTCACTAAGATGCATAAATTTGCATACTAATAAAACATAAAATGACAGATAGTACATCTTATTTCATAACAAACAGAACATCATCATGTTAGTGCAATATACATGATGTATACAGTTAATGAATACATAAAGTGACATCTTAATATAATCTATGTTGCACAAGTTCATGTCCAGTTGGCTTCACCACCTGGACAGAATAACCCTGAAACACGAATAGGCAGTATTGACAGCATTTGGTACAGTATACAATATGCATTTCTCCATAGCATACTTGGCTAATTCTTCATTATATGGAGATCAAGTGTGACAAAGCACCTAGAATTCAATAGAGGTGATGCAAATTGACAGTTCTTCCACTGAAAAATAAGAGTACGGTACACTGTAAGGGGATTCAATCCGCACAACAAAATTGCCCATGGACATTGCAAAATTTTAATTTTTAAACTACGATTTTGTTGGTAGGTAAATTTACGTCACAAAGCTCCAGAGAACTCGCCATTTTTTTTTCATCTCTCTTCTTCTACGCTTCTCTTTTCTTTTAATACACCAGCACCACCACATTTTTTGTCTTCCTCCTCTGAATCCACAATTAGAAGAAATTCCAATCCATGTGGCAGCATAGACTCAAATTGTATGTGTTGAAGTAAGTGAAGAACGACGAAACAATGAGATGACTTAACTAGAATGGTTGGTCTCTTCCTCTATTAATAATAATGCATGGCTGTACACAGAAGCTTTAATACAAATACAAAGACTAAAGAACTCTCTAATACTCTCCTAGCATATATATCGTATGCTCCCAATTTATTATGAATATGTTTCATCCGAAAACTCTCAAAGTGACTTAATAAATAAATTTGCTAACCGATTGATAGAATTGACATGTCGACTATGCATCAGCCCTTGCAGTAACTTCTCTTAAAGTAAGTGGCAACCAACCGCAATTTACTTCTTTCGCTCATGAAAACTTAGATTGGATGAACTCACAAGTTGTGAGTGCCATAGCTTGATTATAATTCTACACTTGATCAGACTACCACAGTCCGTTCTTCACTCTACCAAGAGGCAAGATTTTCTCGAATAAATACACAATAGCATGTAGTGGATTTTGTTTGAAGGCGATCCAACCCAATAAGTATTTGTGTATCCTCTTATTTGAGTGTGGCCAGATTTTGATACAGAATACCACATCTTGGTGCACCACTCAAATATTTGAAAATGCAGACAACAACTCCCAATGAGAATTCTCGGATAATCTAAAAACTGATTGATAAGACTAAGTCTGAAAAATATATCAAGTTTGGTTTCCGATAGCAGTCAAATAGATCAACTTTTGATCCAATCGTCTATGTTTCCCCGAGTCTGTCAACATTTTCCCTTGATGTGCCCGTAATTTCGTATTCAGATCAATAGGTGAGTCTATTGGGTTGGAAACAAACATCTTTTTAGCCATAGTTATAAAATTTCTAACAAATGTTACAAATGGTTGCAAGGTACATCCGAAACAAGTGAATGTAAAGTAACCTTTTCCATTAAATTAAGGTCTCATGCATATTGTCCACAATTCTAAAGCTGCGTTTGGTACGCAGGAATGGAATGACAATAGAATTTGAATTAATATGGTAATGGAATGGAATGGTCATTATCATTCTTATGTTTGGTGACAAAAGGGATTACATGTGATATTGGAATGACATCAAAAGGGTAAAATAGTAATTTAATTAAATTTTCAAATGGTATAATAGTTAATTTAATTAAATTTCATTCCAATTCAAATATTTGGTCAGCATTTGGTCTTATTTTTTGGCCGATGAATGATTAAAACTTAATATCATGTAATTGAGATTTTAATCAATACCAAGTTTATCTCGGTATTGGTTAATCTCATATTTTGTGGGATTAGGGAATCCTTGATAATGGGAATGAGATTTAATCCCATGTACCAAACATAAGAATGAAATGACTATTCCCATAGCTATTCCAATCCCATCTCGAATCTCTTGTACCTAACGCCAACTTACGCCACCTAAGTTGTGATAGTGTAACTGGCATAAGAGCTTTGAAATTAAATACAAACCATGATATTATCTAAACACTAATTGAGTAGTACACTATTGGAGAAATATTTAGGCATGTTGCCCGTCCTTACACTAACAGGAATAGTTTTTAGATTTAAGAAATAAATGGTACTTGCTTTGATATATAAATAGGATTGATCTTTAATATTAGGACTTCTCTAGCTTCTTACGAACATTTTTCTTTTTCCTTGTTTTGGGTTGATAAAACTTCTCATTTTCATCTAGAGTTGACCTATCTCTGCATCTTCAAATGGATCTAGTCTTAAGTTTTAACTTTGTCCACCATTGTTGATGTTTCAATATCAAACATGCTTGATCTTCAATTGCTGAACCGAATAATCCTCTTATCAACACGACGGAGGACCTTCTACATTTCCTAGTCATACATATATTTGTGTGTGTGTGTGTGTGTCTATTTATATGAGTATATATAGTCTGGAAAGGAGTACAAGCATCTATTCAAATTGGCAAAGACCTCGCTGCAACAAAGTACAGTAAAACAATTAGCAACAATGCAGATCAATTGATTCACGTAGAGAACTTCAGTGACTTGCCTGTGCATCAATGCTCGGAGAAGAAGTTTGGAACTGACAGCCAAAGCACCATTGATAGTTGAAGGAGGTGTAAAGCAGAGCCACTGAACTACCATTGCTTTCTGAAGACTGTGCATCCGGTTTTGCTCTGCAACATCCGATGACGAATTGTATTTGCCAACTTCAATTTCTCGAGATCGCAAAAGAACCCTGTTCAAGTAAATTATAAAAAGAATATATCCACCTAAATTGTAATTACTAGATTATTTAACTTAGACAAGCCTGAAATATGAATTAAAAGAAAAGAATAAACTAAAGAAACCTTTCAATGATTTCTTCAAAACTGCTCTTTGAATCATCTGTAGCAGAAAAAGGCAAGTACTCAATGGCAGAGAGAAAGATTTTGTAGCGGACGTGCACACTGTGGTCAAATGGAAAGGCATCAGGCAGTGAAAACTCGTTCTCTGTTAGATAATATAAACAGCATGCAAAATTTAGCTGTTTCTTTTAACTTGCAACAGCAGTTGAGCTCATACAATCTAAATTGCATGACATAAATTCCACAAAAAAATCCACTAGTAAAAAACTGAGCTTGAGAATCATGTTAACAGTTAAAACCCAGCTTGTGGAAGCTATAAACCAGCTCAATCAGGATCTAGAAAAGACCCAGCCAAGTTAATCCTGAGCAGTTTTGCTAGTTTCCAGCCCACAGTGAAGCCAAGTCGTTTCTCAACGACTTTAGTACTATTGTATCTAATGATGCAGGACAAAATGAAGATATTCTCTGTCACATGGCATATAAGAAAGAGAACAGAAATCCAAACAAGATATAACCACAAAAGCAACCCATACATTAGTACTAGAAGTACATATGGTAAGTATCAATCACTCAAATATGCATGGCCTTCGGAAAATATTATACCAATATCAGATAATGGCAAGCAAAAATAAATCTTTCAATACCAACCCAGTAAAAATAAAGGAAGATAATTCCAAATACATGCGGCAAACAAAACAAAAAAAACATTGTTCTATGTTGATGAAAACCTGCTATTGAGCCTTAGCTCCATCATATGCACAAAGAGATCAACGCAACGATGGCGGGCAAGCTGAGAAGCATAAATTCCAACCAATTCTTCGTGTTTCTTTGAAAATAAGAACATCGCATACCTGAAAATCCATTTTTGACATAGTAAACTTAGCATTAATGCTAAGTTTTGCTTTTATAATAACTTCATTAAACAGAAAAACAAAACACATAAGAAAAGAATGTCAATAACAGATTCACATGGACCAACTTTTTGAAGTGGGAGAATTTACAACATGGCACGGAATCAACCACAAAAAATAACATTACACAGGGAAAATTGGTTGGAGTAATAACCAATCCAAAAACTCCATTCTGACTGGTGTAACATTTTTTAGTTAAATAAGCCAACTAGGTATCCTTCCATGAATAACCATATTTTGAAAAAATCTAGCCCTTTTAACACTACAAACAAGTCTCCATGATTTACTTATTGCAGCAAGATCTTATAAGTTTTATTCACATTTTCATGCAATATCAGCATTATTTTTATTATTACAGTTAGTTTTGTATTTCTTCTTGAAAAAAAATTGTGATAAAACTTTGAGAATATAATCGTTAGCCAAGAGAGAGACAAAAACTCAAGTCAAGTAGAAACAGAAATGGAACCCAAGAGAAAAGAGGATATATGTAATTGAACAAAACACACAAGTAAAGAGGCAGTAAGGTCAGGGTTGACTATTTCATAACCTGAACCTGAAATCACATGACTTGAACATTACACAACATGACTTGATTGCCACCCCTAACTGTGACAAATGGAATGTACAAATATGATTTGAGAATGGTGACCTCTTCCATGAATTTGGAATTAATATCTTCTTCTTCAAGGGATATATAAGTTCCCTTTTTCAGATGGAATAATATAGGAACGTTTACATTCTTTTATGGAAATTCTTAATTACTTGAAAAATCATAGACCAAAAAAAGCCCTTACCTTTATCATTCGTAAATTTCACCATTAGCCCTCAAAGTTCAAGGCAACTGTCAAATTGTTCCTGCTTTCTATTTTCACACTTCTTTTTCGGCTAAAGGGAATTTTTTTATTAAACATGCATGGTGCATCAGACCCAGTATACAAAAAGCATCAAGGCTCCATCTTCTAGACAAAGTAAAGAGAGAAACATTCCTAGAAGATAATAGCCCGTACAACCACAAAAAAGCATATGCATAACGGAAAAATGAAAAGAAAAAAGAAACATAATAACAAACACACCAATTCTTCTCCATCTAAATGCACCAAAAGAGGGCAAAAGCAACCATGCCTCAGAGACTCCAAAACCTCTTATCCGGCAGCAACCTCTTCAGCAACCCGAAAAACTCAAATAAATTTGGTATCATCTCCAAAAATTAAAACAGCATAGTCCATAAGCCCCAATGGTTGGGCAACATAATAACTTCGGAGGTAAAAAGCCCTCCACTAAAGATTATCCGAGGCGTGAAGGGCTCCAAGCTTCAGCCATTTCAAAAGAGGCAACCCCGGAGAAGGCTTTACCCAGGAAACAATTCGCCAAGCTCCAATAAAAAAAATACAAAAAGATTTCAAAGAGAATCTAACATTATTGTTCCTTCCCGAAACAACTATCCTCCCAGCCACCTAACTCAACCCACCTGAAGTGTAAGAAAGCATCTCAACTGTTAAAGTTAAAGAAAGAAATGAATGAGAAGGCTTAACTATTGTGTTAGCCTCTCCCACTATTTATAATAAGAATTAGGAAAACATACAGTAAATCCTAAACAATACGGAAAACCCTAAGTAATACAGAAAAAATATAAATACCCTTTAACACTCCTCCTTAAGCTGGAGCATGCTCCAAACTTGTTACAAATGTATTTTATCCTTGAACCCCCCAACGGTTTAGTAAATATATCAGCTAATTGACCAACTGAATTTACATGTTTAGTATCAATCTATTTCTACAACAATTTTTCTCGAATAAAGTGACAATTAACTTCAATGTGTTTTGTTCTCTCATGGAATACTGGGTTGGATGTAATGTAAAGTGCTACTTGATTATCACATACCAAGTCCATCGGGGAAGTGTGTTCAAATCCAAGCTCTTCCAACAAATATTTCAACCAAGTTAACTCACAAGTGGTATGGGTCATTGCCCTGTATTTCGATTCTGCACTTGAACACGCCACTACCGTCTGCTTTTTACTTTTCCAAGAGACAAGGTTACCACCAATAAACACACAATACCCAGTAGTAGATTTCCTATCTAAGGATAATCTGGCCCAGTCTGCAACTGTGTAGCCTTTTATTTGAGTATGACCGAAATTTTGATATAGCAAACCGCAACCAGAAGCACTTTTCAGATATCAGAGAATACAGATCACTGCATCCCAGTGACAAATCATTGGACGATCCAAGAACTGACTGATAACGCTAGCAGCAAAAGAGATATCTGGCCTGGTAACTGTCAGGTAGTTCAATTTCCCAACTAACCGTCTATATTGCGCTGAATCTATCAGTGATACACCTTGATCTGGCAACAATTTGGTGTTTGAATCCATAGGTGAGAAAATCGATTTTTCTCCTAACATTCCTGTTTCGCTCAATAGGTCAATGACATATTTTCTCTGCGATAGGTAAATGCCTTGATTTAATTGAGCAACTTCAATTCCCAAGAAATACTTTAGGTGCCTCAAATCTTTGGTTTGGAACTTACCATGCAAACACTTTTTGAGTTCTTGAATACCACCTTGGTCATCACCGGTAATCACGATGTCATCCACATACACAATCAACAATATTCTTCTGACTTTACTATGCTTGTAGAAGACGGAATGATCGACTCTACAATGCCGAAGACCAAATTCAGTGACCACTTCACTAAATCTTCCAAACTATGCTCTAGGAGACTGCTTGAGACCATAAATAAATTTCTTCAATCGACATACTAAATTAGACTACCCCTAAGAAATAAACCCAGGAAATTGCTTCATATATACTTCTTCAGTCAGATCGTCATTTAAGAAGGCATTCTTGATATCGAGCTAATGTAATGGCCAACGAAAAGTAACAGCCAGAGAGATGAACAAACGAACAAAAGCAAGCTTGGCAACGGGAGAAAAGGTCTTATAGTAATCAAGAACGTATACCTGAGTACAGCCTTTAGCAACTAAGCGAGCCTTGAGTCGATCAATGGTGCTATCCGAATGAACTTTGACAGTGTACACTCATTTACATCCAACTATAGTTTTGTCAGGCGGAAACGAGACGAAATCCCAAGTACCATTCTAATATAAGGCAAACATTTCTTCTTCCATTGCTTTTGCCCAACCAGGGTGAGTGAGGGCCTCTGAAATAGACTTAGGAATAGAAATAGAGGACAGAGAAGCAACAAAAGAGGAGTATGAAGGAGATAAGTGTGCATATAAGACAAAGTTAGAAATAGGATGGTTAGTACAGGTGCGCTTACCCTTCCGGATGGCAATGGGCATGTCTAGGTCAGACATGGGTGGGTCTACTGGAGAAGAATTTGAGGGCGCATAATCAATGGGCACAACAGCGGAGGCAACCTTCTAGCGACGAGAGTATACCTGCAAAGGGGCTGAAAAACGACTTGATGGGATAGGATCTGGAGTAGAGGAAAATAGTGTAGGGTTTGGTTCACTTGGCAAAGAAAGTGTAACATTCAGATCATCTCGAGAGGATGGGGCAGAAAAGTAAGGGGTGGACTCAAAGAATGTTACATCTGCACACACAAATGAGCGATGTAATGATGGACTATAACATCGATAACCCTTTTGTGTGCAAGAATAGCCGAGGAAGACACATTTTAAAGCACGGGATCTAACTTGTTCCTGCCAGGAGTTAACTGATGAACAAAACAAACACACTCAAATATTCGAGGAGGTAAACTAAACAAAGGTGAACGAGGAAAAAGAATGGAATGGAGAATCTTGCCATTTAGGGTAGAGGACGGCATCCGGTTGATTAGGAAGCAGGCTGTAAGAATAGCATCGCCCCAAAAGTGTTTGAAAATGTTCATCTCAAAAAGAAGAGTACGGACACTTCTAGGAGATGTTGATTCTTACGCTCAGCAACTCCATTTTACTGTGGTGTATGAGGACAAGAAGACTGATACAAGATACCAGAGTGCAACATAAAGGAAGTAAATGGCTAAGAAAAGTATTCTCGAGCATTATCACTACGAAGAATATGCACTGGTACATTAAATTGAATTTTTATTTCAGCACAAAACGCACGAAAAATAAAAAATAATTTTGAACGATCTTTCATTAAATAAAGTCAAGTAACTCTGAAAAAATCATCCACAAATGTGACAAAATAATGAAATCCTAACGTAGAAGTAACATGAGAAGGACTCCAAACATCTGAATGAACTAAACTAAAAGGACTCGATGCTCGAATATGAGCTGGGGAAGCAAATCAAATACAATGATACTTACCCAATTGACAAGACTCACACTCTAATAAAGACAAATGACATAAATTAGGAACAAGTAACTTGAGGTTGCCAAGGCATGGATGACCAAGGCGATAATGGATCTAGTGAGCAGATCCAACAGCAGGGCAAGCAATAGGTGGGTTAGCA
Source organism: Eucommia ulmoides (assembly GCA_016647705.1). NCBI lineage: Eukaryota > Viridiplantae > Streptophyta > Magnoliopsida > Garryales > Eucommiaceae > Eucommia > Eucommia ulmoides. The sequence continues at coordinate 24,021,523 of CM028334.1, forward strand.
GGACTCTCGTCATGATCATCAAGGTAATAAAGGTCATTTTCCTCACGCCCTGTGCTAATCGTCTTCTGCGTCCTCAAATCCTGGATAATGACAGAATCAAGAAAAAATGAGACAGAACAATTAAGATGTTTGGTAAGTTTACTGACTGACATCAAATTAAAAGAAAACGAAGAAATATACAAGACAAAGGAAAGAGATAAAGAGGGTGAGGGTTCCACTATACCAATGCCACGGATAGAGACAGTGGAACCATCAGCAACTGTAATAGAAGACAACGAAGAAGATGACTGAATATGTGTAAATAAGGAAGATGTACCTGATATATGATCAGTAGCAACAGAATCTACGACCCAGGGTGTGGGAGGGGAAGGGCAAATGGAAAGACAAGTAGAAGAAGTAACTCGTTGAGCTAAAGAAACAATGGGAAGAGATGCCTGTTGCGATGCCTTATACTGAAGGAATTGAGCATATTCCTCATCAGAGATGTTCTTGGCCGCCTGAGAGTCTGAAATAGTAGGATTATCTGGATCAGATGTCACTGTATTGGCGAATTTGGGTGAACGACCAACTAAATCCCAACATGTTTCTCTAGTATAATTCTCCTTTCCACAAAAGGAGCACTGATGAGGTGAGCCACGACCACGGCCACTACGTCCACCCCAAGGGCCACTACCACGGCCACCACGACCACCACTGAGTTGATCACCTCGATTTCATGTAAGAATCTACTTAACAAGCGTCGAATGCTCAGATAGCGCAGACGAACTCGAACCAGAAATATTGTCCTTGGTAGTGCTACGCAAGATGCGAGAATACATTTCAGTGATAGTGGGGAGAGTAGCACTAGAAAGAATCTGAGATCGGACCGGTTTAAATTCTGGACGCAATCCAGCTAAGAACTTCTGTGTTTCCCTTGTCCGGTAAGGGCTATTTTCACAGCCTTAGACCAATTTAAATAATTGGTCTCATTTAACTTGCGGGTTGTTAACGGTTGGAGGGTAACTGTCGACATTAGTGCCCGCCAATACAACAACTAACAAACAACATGCACAAGGGAAACAAACCAACAACACAAACAACTGTAGGGCTTAAACGAAGAACATAAGAATCAAAACAATACTCACGAACATTTGTAGGGCTTTCTCACGAACAATAACCCTTGTGTTACCAACATAGCTGGACAGAACCAACATCGGCGAAGGCCATGAGTCTCAAGTCAGAGCAATCAAAGGCTTGCGAAGGTCGGACAGTCGCTGCGGTGAATCAGATTTGCAAATCGATGGCCGTGAGTCGCATATCTGGTCAAGCGACGGCCGGTTAGGATCTGGTGATGGCCGGCGAAGCTCGGCGAACCTTCGGTGACGTGCTAGGGTTGCGGCGGCTGGGAGATGTAGGGTTGCAACGGCTAGGATATGTGGCTAGGGTTTTCAGACACTGTTTTTTTTTTTTTTTTGAACGAAGGGAAGGAGAGAATTGAAAAAAATAAATAAATTAAATCATGGATTGAACAAAACTACATGATTAGTATCCTATAACCTGCTCTCGATACCATGTTAAAGAGAGAAATGAATAAGAAGGCTTAACTATTGTGTTAGTCTCCCCTACTATTTATAATAAGAATTAGAAAATCATACAGTAAACCCTAAACCGTATGGAAAACCCTAAGTAATACAGAAAAGACATAAATACCCTTTAACATCAACCATTGCCACAAGGCCCGCAACCTCCCAACCTGACAAACCACTCCCAAATAAAAGAGTCCAAACAATGGTAAGCAGCAAAGTGAGCGCAACGGCGGCTTGAGAGTAGATCTACGGTTTGATGGTGGTGAGCAGCAACACGAGTGTAGGAGGCTCATCAATCTGTAGGGTTTGGTGAAGTTGACAGGTTGAGTTTTTGATCTAGGGTTTTGGATTAGCTGTAGCCCCAAGATCAACTTGAAACTCAAAATACCAATTGATGATGGAAGTCAATCAAAAAATAAATAAAAGGAAAAATAGAAGTAAAAGCAAATTCTCGCTCAATAATTCAACAATCAAAGTTTTGTTTCTAGTTCAATGAAAGCGCATTATGTAGGCTTCTCACCTTGAGCTAAAAATCGAAACTTTCTCGAAATTTCCATCAACTAACTTAATCAATTAAAGGACTAGTTTTTATGCCAAAAACATCAAAAAGGAATAAAATGATAATTAAAATAACGGGAAAAAAAAACAATTGGGAAAACACGCTAATGGTCTTTCCGCCTTCGCCTAACATAAGTGCAGGGTGGCCCTAGTAGATCCCCATTAGTTTGGATCCTTCAGCCAACTTCCTCACAACCCGAGAGTCCATTTGGACTCAAATGCAACAATAAACTCTTTACATGCACCAATCCATGTCCAATAAATTGGATGACCCATTAATATTAGGTAGTTCAAGAAAGAGTTAAGTGATGGTAATTTCGGATTCTATTATGAACAATGTTTTGATGAATGATCGGGACGAAGGGTTGGTGTGGAGAGAGATAAAATAGAAGGGTGTATTTGGAGAAAATCAACTAATTTGAAAAACAATTCAAAGTCGGGGGTTTAAATGAAAAATTGTCTCAATTTCATACTACTGATTTGCACTGAACTATAAGATATAGTCTCTTTTAAGGGCCCTTACATAAGATTGGGTAGTCCAAAAAAATCAATAAGATTTATCTTTATGGACTCAAAATTATATGTGCTTTTTGCAATTCAAGAAATTTGGCCATATGACGAACACCTAAGAAGACTAGTTTCATTACATCTTTTATGAGCTACATTTCCTAAATTGAGGTTTTTAAACTTAAAAAGAACTCCGTAAAATTAAAAAACCTCTGCCAACTAAATTCACATGCTGGGGTCCTGAGCAAGAAGCATAGATTATGATTTTTTGTACATAATTTCTTGGAAAATGTGGGTGCATCCCAGTTTATTTGTGGCGTCAAAATGAGACAAGAAGCATTGTTTCTAAGAATTTGCAAGGAATTTTCGGTTATTGTCCAAAATTGATCTTTTTTACCCTGACCGTCTAAGAGAACAGAGAGCATTTCGGATTTCAAAGATAATTGTGAAACCAATCACTAATAATTTTTTAATAGGTAGGAACATTTGTTACAGACTTACAGGGGTTTTGGATTCAGAAAAGTTAGAGGGAGTCGCTATGGCAGAAGAATTGTTTGCAGGGATTTTGGAGTTCTAGGAGATGAAAGGGTGACACAATTTAGGGGAGTTCAGTCGCGGGGATTTCCGCAATTTTTAGAAGGGGCTACTTTCTCGTTGTTGCATTAAAAGAGGTGGGACCAATTTTTCAGCAGTTATTCTCAATGAACTTAAACCCTCTGATTAACTTAACACATCAATCCGCCATTGATCATACAGTGGATATTCCCCCTACACAACATGATAAGTGTGTGGGTAATACACGGAACATTCCCTATATTCAATGATAAATTCATTTTTCATACAGCGGATACCCCTATAAGCAAGGAATCATAAAGGGAAAATGCCTTATTGACGATAATCTACAGGGAATTTTCCCTATGATATACAAAAATATAACTGCAATTCTGATTTGCAGGAAATCCCTGTGAAATTAACTAACATCATCAATCAAAATTATCGATCATACAGAAAATACTCCCCATATAAAGTAATAAATGCATTGATTATAGGTTGCATTGTCTTTTACTCAATGGGAAGTGCATTGATCGGGATACATCCAGTTAACAGGGCTAAAGCAGTTATGCCTAATCAACAAAACATGCAAGCCACAAAACAACGAAAATACTTGCTTGAAATAAACGACAGAGGGTAAAAAATAAAAATAGAAATTACAAAATAAAAGAATGCTTGAAGTTGAATGGTGGGCTGCAGAATCAAACAAATGAAACTAAGAGCTCTAGCACTTGGGTCAAGCCCATGTGTGCTTTTAGATGCTGGGCTTAGGGACTATAACAGGGAAAAGAAAGGGTGAATCAACCCATAGGTAAAGACAAAAGAATCTTGCCCACAACTTCGACCAATTCAAGGATTAGAAGCCAAATCTCATCAAAGAGATCCCCCACAAATGTCAATCAAGTGGCTATGATGGTCAATGGTATGAACTGAAGATTTTTAAGATCACGATATGGGGGAGAGGGGGAAGCAACATGTTGGATCACTGCTTATAAAATGGGTTCACATGTTTTAAAACATAAAATAATGAATAAAGAAATCCATAAATGGCAGTTCTAACAACATATAACAAATGCACCAGGTTGATTCTGCTGAAGAGAAGTAACAATACCGAGTTCAGATAACACTCTGTTAGCCCCAAAAAAATTGTTTAAATGATAGAAAATTATTAGAGGGCCTAAACTGTGATTTTCAGGAACACAACCACTTACATGTGAAGTATAAGGTCACCAACAGTCATTATCTTCTCTCTGAAAGCATCCTTTATTTGATCCGTGAGTAGATATCTAAGGACAAGCACTAAATGTGCACCAAAACGAATCATCTGAGGATCTCCATGAGGCCTGAGAAAAAGCATGATGCACATAATGCATAAGGACAGTAACATGCCCAAACAAGTGGCTGTCAATAAAGCTCATGCATCGTTCGAAGATAATGTTAGCAGGTGATGCACTTTTTTCAGTGAATAGTAGAAATTTAATTTTCAGACATGATCATATTAATGAGTGTGCTGTTACCACAAAAAAGAGCACTCTCTACGGCTTCTAGTTTTCAAAAATTGGCCCACCAACACACAGTCTCGCTCAATCGAAGTTTTCATTATAAAGACCAGTGTTAATAAATCGCATATAGGCTCACGCCCAGGCCCAAGGATAAACAAATCCCTGTTGTGGCCCCTGGCCTACTGCAAGGCTAGGCTCTTTCAGTAGCCTGTGCACCTCTTAGGTTAGGCTGAAGGCTCTAGGCTCATGCAACACGCCCCACACATAAATTTTGGTGCAAACATTAATCTGCTACGAATTAATCATACAATAGAATATGTTAGAGCTTTTGAAACTTTACACCCTTAGAGTTTGACCTTTAGTTTATTTCACTTCAGTCCTCATAGTTTTAGTCCAAATCGTAAACTCCGTCAGAAATGGACAGAAAAAGTCATTTCCTTTGCATTTGATTGTTAGTGAGGGAGTAATATTGCATTTTTAATTTTACTATTAAAAAGTATATGCATGAACTTTGGACAACCATAAACTGTACGGGTAGCAAATGTAAAATAAATTATTCTCCTCCCCCCCCCCCCCCCCCCCCCCCCTTTCTCTTTCCTCCTCCCTCCCTCCCTTACCCTCCTCTGTCCACAAAATCTAATCACCAACACCCCTCATCCCACACTCTGTTCGCCAGATCTAGCCACTGCCACCCCTTCCCCAACCTTCCCACCACCAAATCTGGCCACCCATTCTTCACCCTGCTGTCACCATCACCCCCTCCCTTGCTCTTCCTCCACCAAGATCTGGCCACCCCATCAATCAGCAACCCACTCCTCAATTGCAACACCATCCCCCAGCTCGAGCCCCCCAACCCAGCTGCTCTCTCTCCCTCTATTCACCTGTTTCTGGGTCTATTTTCTTCTCTCTTTTGTTTTTCCCCCATTTTTTAAGTTTTTTGGATTTGGATGTTGTTTTGAATGCTCAGCAAGTTGGAGCCTTCTTGTTCATCTTGACCCATATTGCTAGATCTGGAGAGATGTTGTGTGTCCTTGGACTCTTATGGGTGTAACTTCATTTTCAATATTATATTTTTGGCTTGGTTTCATTTTTTGGCATTAGCTTCTTCAATGAATTGTGAGCCATGTTTTTGTGCTTTTCGTTATATTGTTTTTGGGGATTGGTTTCCTTATTCTTCATCCCGATTTTGGCTTTCTTTGTAACCTTGTCTATTTTGGTTAAAATTATATGTGTGTGTGTATTGCACTTTGAGGAGAGAGAAGAAGGGAATAATGAATACACAGAGAATAGGAAAAGGTGAGAGTAGGTCCAGCGGTAACCCGTTGAGCGTGGTGTTGGGATAGGAATTTTTTTTTTTGGGGGGGGGGGGGGGGAACAGATGGTGGGTTAATTCTGTGTGAAGGGGAGGGGAGGAGAAAGAAACAATCATTTATTAGCCCTAAAAGGGATGTAGGTGTCGATGGAGAAGGAAAAATGTAAGTTTTATTTTACATTTATTACCCCTAAAATTATATGGCTGTTCCAATTTGGTCTATTTTGTTTTATTTTAAATATAGTGCAAAACGACTATCCCCACAATAAAAGTCATGTCAAAAGTGTGACATGATTCTCTTAAAAAAAGGTAACAATGTTCATGTTTTGGATCAACGTGAGATGTTTTTGAAACTATGAACACAAAACTGAGATAATCACCAAACTTTGAGGATGCAACGTGTAAAAACCCCAATATTTTAGTTTCTCCTTTGCAGATTATGTATGTTAATATGATAAATGATAAATAATTTTAGTTGAAGCAATAAATAATTTTCGTTGAAGTTACATTTTAATTACTCAGAATTTTTTTATGAAACTATCATCAAAGGTATGTATTCAATTACTTATTGTAATTGCTTGCTTCATTTAAAATTTAATGATTATAGGATGAAAACAATTACATTTCATATATTGTTCAACATCCTAAAAAATTCAACTATTAAAGTGAAATTGTTTATTTTAGACAGCCAATGTCCTGCTTGCAAAAAATCATGCAGACCTAATATGTTATTAATTAGACTTGAACATAAACCCACTATATTACAAAATTTTAAAAGAAAAACTGTTCTACACATATAAACCATAATTTAATGATGCTTGTGTCTCGTATTGAGCCTCAAGTATGATGGAAACGATTAGGGAATAGCCATATGGGGAAAGAGGAAGTACCTCAAAAAATGAAACTTTACATAAAATTAAGTAAATAATCTTTTCTGTCACTAGATATAAATTCAATCCCCCAAAGGTGAGAACCAAATATACCTGAAGGAGTTTTGTTCATCTTCTGAAGGTGATATCCATGACCATATAAGGTCCAGCAGACGTGGTACATCCCCTAACATAAGATTCATCTGTTCAGCCGCATCAAGTTAGCCAATACTAACCAATGAAATTCAATTAAAAAAATTCACGTCCCCAAATACACAAAATATAAAATGCACAATGGACAAATACATTACTTAGTGAAAAAAACAATAGACAAATACATTGCCGACACACTTATATCGTAAAATAAGTGAAATTGTAAAACAAACTCCAAATCAAAACAAGGAAAAAGGAAAAAAAATAAGGATGGGATGCTAGAACATATTTCTAAGTACAATAAGCAGAAGAATCAGATTAACACCAGATTAACCATCAAATTATGAATTTATGACATCATATGAAATGAGTCACACATAAAGAATACACAAATTTGAGAACAAGAAGATTAGCAAGGAAATTTATAAACTTGTGAGAGGTGTGAGAAAAAAGGCAATGAATCACCTCAGTGAAAGCGGAGAATGTGCACTGCACTGCACTGCATTAAACTCAGTGCTGTAAAAGGCGGGGGGGGCATTGGACGGGGCGTTTTGGTCTGTCTGGGGCGGGACGTAAGCCCCGGGCCGTGGGGCGTAAGCCTCGCGAGACATGAATTTTTAATATTTAAAAATATAATATATAATTAAAAAATAGCAAAAAAATAATTAAAAAGGATGTATTATAGATAATATTATATTTATTACTTATTAAGTTATAATTTATAAATAAATTAAAAAAAAAAAAGAAGAGAGAAAATTAGAGTAACCTTACCATTCTAGCTCTCCATTACTTATAATATTATATTAAGATGAAATATTAAGAAAACTAAGGGGTCAAATGTACAATTAAATCAATTATTAAACATAGATTCATCAAGATGAAATATTTAAAAACTAGGGGGTCAAATGTATAATTTAATTAATCATTAAACAGATATCTAGACCCAGGAGCTTCTACTTGGGAATTGGGATGTCAAACCGGAGGAGCTATGACGACAATCGGAGGAGATACGACGACGACAATCGCGACAATTGGAGGAGCTACCACCAGAGTATGCAGCTCTAGCCGACGACAATCCGCTCTAAGACGAAAATCGGAGGAGCTACCCTAGGCGTACACAGCTCTAGCCGACGATTTCCCTCTCCTCCTCTCAATTTTCTTCCTTTCTCTTTGCAAAACCCTAGGCGTATGCCCTGGGCGTCATTGGGCGAGGATGGGCGACGCCCACCAGGTTTTGCGCCCCCCCCCCACCGCCCAGGGGCGATTTCCCTACGCTCTGCCCCTGTTCGCGCCTTGCCAACGCCTTTTACAACACCGATTAAACTTTAGAAGGAAAAGTCTGGTGCATGGGCTAGTTGAATTTGAGAGGCCAAATGTTTCAAACATCCTAGAACGTGTACAAACATCTTGCACAAAAAAACATTGAAGGGAAAAATTGACGATTCCCAAAATGATGCAGTAAAATATTGTCCGCACAAGTACATAAGCAGTAGGTACAACACCATTACACCAAATTCTGACATTTACAGGACATCCTCCCTTCCTGAAAACCGTTCTTTCCATCAGTAACTTAATTCAGTCCTTTCGGATTTAAATGGAAAGTTCTAAACTTCCGAGGACCCATCATCACAATCACACAAAATATAACAGCGTCCCGCAGTTGAGTCTCCATTTAATGGTACCACACTTCGTTAAGGACTAAGCGAGAATTCCAGTATGAAATGGAATAAATATCATTTGATTTATAACTTCTAATCAACTTGGTGATTTTGATATGTGTAACATGCAGTGATGGCAAACCAGTCTGTCATGAACAAAAAAACAATAATTCTACATAGGATTAGTAAAGAAGCAATATTTAGATTCTTGCTCACTTCTGTAATATGACACATGATAGCAATGATTCATTAGCTAGTTAGCGGGTGATATATTCAAGATGAGCAAGAGAGAAAAGGATCTCGGACCAACATTGATCTTCAAGCATTGTTATTTAAACCTCAAGGAGCACTAAAGTGCCAATGTCTTCTAGGGAACCAAGGTGAGGAGCGGGCTTCATTGAACTAAGGCGTATGTACATACAACTAATATTTTATAAATTATTCACAAAATATTAAATAACATAAGATCTTAACCAAGAGGTTTTTGCACTATTGCACCCCTGAAGTTTCAAAGAAATCTAACTATAGCCCCTATACTTTCAATTTGAGAACATTGAACCCTGAAGTATCAAAATCGTGCCAAGTCAGTCTAAATCGGTAACTTCGTCACTTTTTTGACGGAAATGAGCCAACTGAGTCACATGTCAAACACAAAATTACCCACGTGGATGAATTTTGTCATAAAAAAATGACGGAAGGACTGACTTGACACGATTTGGATACTTTAGGATTTAATGTGTTCAAATTAAAAGGACAAGGGCTAAAGTGGAATTTCTTTGAAACTTTAGGGGTGCAAAGTGCAAAAAGCTCATTAACCAATAACATATTCTACTTGATCACCATAAATGCTGGTTATATACAATTCAAGAGAACTTACACCACACTAACAATTTCAAATTAATATATTAAACAATTAAAAAGATTGAATAAAATAATGAAGCAAATAAAATAATCCACAGTTTCCAACCTATCAATTAACCATCCAAAATTTCAAATGAATCTAAAATAATAAATTGAACAGATACCTTTATTATAGTTGCATTAAAGATCATCTCTGATCAATTAAAATGCAACTCAAGTTTAAAATTGTTAATTGTATTGACCTGCATTATCTATTCGTAAACTATTACAAGCATAAAAATTAAAAATTAAAATCATCAATTTGCTAAAGAGCAACGGTTGCACCACAATTTACAAGTAATATTAACAAGGTGCTTAGCCTTGACCCAAGCCTAGGCCCACGAGGCTCTCACATTATTGAGGGAGTGGGGCCTCGCTCTAGGCAAGGCAACAAACTTGGGACTTGGTGAGTCTTGGGCCTAGGTGCGCAATTAATAACAATGTCTTGAAGTGTGAATATCAGCAGTGTGTTCAAAGAGGAGAGGGCAGGCAACAGATACCAGTTGTGGAGTCAATTATTTTGAATTAGACATATTCATCAGGACAATATTTCCATTTATTACAATTTTTCCTTCACTGGTCAGCATCAATATCATTGACCAAGATTGTCTAGGTGGTAACTGCAAGTATCAAGTTCATAATTTTTTTTTTGATATTTCATGTCTCCACTAGTTATCCTAGAATATGGGAGAGCACCAAAACCTTTTCCAAGTAATATGACATTCAAAGTTCAATCTTATGAACCATTTTCAGAATTGACATTTCAAAATCCATGTAGACTAATTCACCCCTTAAAAGAGACTGAGCTTCTTACCTCAATTTGCCGCTGCTGCTCCTTGCATCCTCGAGTAACAGCTTCATGTACTACATCACTAAATTATAGAAAATAATAGCGCACTTAACTTGGAGTAAAGGGGAGAGGAGAAAAAAAAAATCCCTGCAAATGGTACCGCATATTTACCTTGAATGAAGTTTCTGAAGGAGGGCAGAGAGGTTCCTAGGTTGCTGGTTCATCACTTGGAATGGCCAAGTTTCAGATCCCACTAATGGCTGAGAAACACAGCCTTCCTGACCAGGATTTCTTGCAATTGCTTCTTCATAATGCTTAAGCTGATCCAGTCCACCGGGTTGCAGGCGAGCTAATTCCATATCAACAAGAAAAGCCAGCCATGACTTTGCCATCGCCCAACATGCAGACTGAAAAAATGGCCTGGACTTTAGATCTTTGGCATCAATTGCAAGTATTAAACACAGCATAAAAACAAATCAAATATTAATGGTCAGTATAACTAGAGGATTCAACACCTACTCATGATGAAAGCAACAAATCCCCAATATGCAACACATCTAGGGAGTTAAGCAGTTAAGTAATGTATGACAAGGAATTGTTAAAATTCTAGAACTCAAGAATTCTGAATCGATGTTACTTAATACATTATCTACTAGAGTAAACTACATCAAAATAGTGCCCATTAAAGATTAGGTCATATAAATCGCTATTTAGACAAAACAAAAAATGTCTGATGTTATTTTTTGAATTTTGGTCACGCTCGAATGACCGGAGAAGACGTGCAGCAAAACATTTTAAACCTTCGGGAAAATTTTATTCTAAGGAGGGGAAAAAAGAAGTATTAAAATTTAAAATCAAATGTTCTATTTTGTTGACTGTTTAATCTTCAGAATGTTATGCTTAAACTAATTTAAAATTAAAATCAAAGATTCTGTTAAAATTGCCCATTTGTTTTGATAACGGATATTTTGTATATGTAAATGACTAGGATACCCATTAACAAGTATACTAGTATCTATTATCTATTAGAATTTTCTCTTGAGAAACGTGTCAATTAAGGTAGTGAACGCGCTTTCAAATGTTTTACTCAAGCTAAAAACACATTAAAAAAATTATCTTGTAAATGTGACGAACAATTAGAAAGCATTATTAAGTAGCTGGAACAATAAGGGGCAAGGATTACCTCCCAATCTGTACAAATTGGAAGAATGCGCTTCAAGTTGCTACATTGAACTGCATACAGTGCTGCCTCATACTTCCCGCCATCTTGCTGTGCAATTTTCTTCAAATATGAAGGAAGAAAAGAAAAGATTATTAATCCTGGTAAGAAATCTTTCAACAATTATTCATTCATCAAACTTTTAAAAAGCACTTATTACTCTTGCAAACATAAATAGAGAAAGTCACTGTACGGAGTCAAAACTTACAATTTCTGTTAAAAATGCACTAGTTCGATTTTTTTAACATGAAGAGCAAGCATGATTCTAAGAAAACACAGAGATGCATATAGACTTAAATAATGACGCGAAAATGAGAATACAGGAAATATTTACAAATCCAGCATAAAACTAGCCCCTAAAGAACAAGGAATTCCTTTGACTTCCTTCTTCTTTACATACCTCTGATGCACAATAGGAAGCCCACCTCCAGAGGCGCAACTGATTACCAATGCCAGTTTCCAATTCAATGGCTTGCAGGGTTCTGCTCTTTCCATTTTTCACTAGGGATTCAACGGATGGAAATTGATCCAAAGCTCCAAATGGGCATATAGTTGCAGCTCTCCATGGCTGTCCAGCAGATCGGCAAATATCACATGCCTCTTTTAGTCTTCCAGCCCTTATTAGAGTCCAGACATCTTCAAAAAGAGATTCATCTTGTTTCTGTTGATAAGAATCAATTCCATAATGGACATAACTAGATATAGAAGGTTTCAATTTTACAACAAACACAAAACTATCTAAAAGATATATAATACATGATAGTTCAATTATTTTGTTCATTTATACACTAGCTATTCTGAATTTTGGAAAAACACAAAATCTAATATTCTTACTAGGCACATGAAAGGTAGAAAATAGATAAATCCACGAAGCTAAACAAACTAGAAAATAGACTTTTGAGACACACACAAAGGATTAGAGATGAAACATAGACAACCATTCCCCACAATGACTAAAAAAACTAATTCGGCATGAGATGGCTCACTCAAAGGAGTAGCCGCTTTAATATCATCCACACTATAATAGCATGGCCTTTTTTTCTTTCTATCCTTTTTTTATGTCTGTGTGGGGGTTGGGGGGGGGGGGGGGGGGGGGGGGGCTCAACACAACGAGGAAAGTTCTATTGATTAATGCAAAGAATATAAAATTTAGAGAGGGACAAAGCCTAACCAACGAAGCAAAGCAAACAACTTATAAATAATGAAAACAAGTAATAGAATTAACGAATATGAAAAATAAAACATAAGAGAGAGTTCAGAGCATCCCCTTTACTTTCCAAATGTTAAGGAAACAAAGCCTCTCCATTCTTAGACTTCCACGAACTGATACTGGACATTTTGATTCAAACCAAAAAGTCCAATTTTCACTAGTATTTCCTAACTTAGCCAACAAGTCCGAAACCGTGTTAACTTCCCTAAAACAGTGTGAAATAGAAACATGTACCTAAGAGGCCAGAATCTTTTTATTTCTAATCAATGACATTAATTTCCATGGCATCGTAAATCTTCCAGCAACTATCTCGACTAGCAAGGTGTTGTCGGTGACAATATCCACATAAACCACTCAAATTCAACACAATACAAAAGCGCGAGTTGCAAAGTTTTTGTCTCACAAGCAAACTAAAACCAAATCCAAGAAATTGAGAGAAACCAAACAATTAGGTCCCCTTAACATCCCGCGGTGTACTGCCACCTCCAATATAACCTCGGTTACCTCTAGAACTTTCATCAAAATTGAGCTTTAGTAAAGCAAAAGCAGAGTCCAATACACCAATTGAATCTCAGATTTCTTTTTCCTTAAAGAAAAGGCAAGTCGAGCCATAGTTTGGTGGATATCGTATAGAACTTACTAAATATCACACTGAAAAGATAGCATGGTCTTTACTAGACCACTTTTACATGGTCCTAGGCATAAAAAATAAAATAGCATGGCCTTTACTAGCTGTCACAAGGTTAAATTTTTACCACAAAAATTATAACCAAGTGATGGCCTAATTACACTGACAACTAGCAGCCCCATGAATTTCCTGTCACGCAATGGAAATGCATCGACCGTATGTAAAACACACGTTCTTGCAATGTTATACAATGAGTATACACCGAAACACAGTACCAGAAACGCACCCACGCAATGGCACAACAATGTTTACGGGAAAACTCAACCTTGTATTATGACTCAGGAACAAGGAACCAAATTACAACATATCAGTCTAAAATCCGTAGCTATACATTCACTTACCAAAAACAGATCCAAAACATGACTATTTATAGTAGAAATCAGCAGTTGACAGCCACGACTGCCTAGGCAAACAACCGACACCTGTCCCGACACGTGTTTAGCCCACAAGAGTTAGTTTTCCTGTCTGAAAACTAACCAAAACTGCCCAGAAACTGTTCAGACAGCACCCACATGTCTGGTAACTACCAGTCCATCAACTCACCACAAGCTCATCTTCATTCCAGCATTTTTGCACCGTGCCAACATCCTGTCTCATTGCCATCCCATCCCATAGTCATGCCGACATTCGCCAACGTCTTGCCACGTCGCCTGCATGGCCAAAGTGTGTCGTTGCACCCACATTCTGTCTCGTTGCGTCGTTGCACCCAACGACTTCCCAACGCCATATGCATCTTCTGCACCAAAATGCACCGCCGTTCCCAACAGTCTGTCATACCGCGCGCACATGACACTGTTTACAACATAGCGTTGCACCTACATTGTGCCGTCTTGCCTCGGTGTTGCACCAAGGTCTTTCACACTGCCCAACGCCCACTAGTGTTGTGTCACAACGCCATTGCCCACCGACGTGCAACAATTTGGTGCCTTTCTTGCCAACGACCCCATCTGTGCCGCATGCACCGTGTCCGGTAGCAAAATGCACCAAGTTGATGCTATTTGGTCCTCCAATGTCGTTAGGGGCTAACTCTAGCCCACTTTTACATAAAGAATAAACCGATTACTAGACAAGATCATAGGTTAGAATAACTAGTGATGTCCTCAAATCCCAAGAATACGAGCATCCAAATATAAAAACCAGTTCAATAACTGTTCAATCTCTTGGATACAATGAGACTATGAAACACAACCTTCAAAATAGTAGTACCACATGATTGGAATTGACATATAGCATTTTATAAATAACACAAATGAACAAAAACATGGCATTATAAGAAAATGCATTCAGAAAATAAAATGATTAATTATGACATCAACGTAGGCATTCAACGACACCAAGTGGCGAACTGCAAGTCCCACATGGAGCGTACCATGTACTGTTCTTCTCAATAAACATGCGAGTGCATCCCCTCTTAGCTAGCTCCTCTACAAAGTGAAGCTTCCTTAATACAGGAGTTAGAGCAATTAGCGCACACTTATCTTGGATTGACAATACCAGTTCAGTCTAGTCTGTCCGAAGGAGAGAGAGCTCCAACAACAATAATTAAACTCTTCATGAATCAGGTTTCTCAATTCTAATCTATGAAATATGGGTATGGGTGCAAGGGTGTCTGTTTCAGGGATGCTGATTCTTGGATTCTGTAATTTCTAAAATTTAGAGTGTGGTGCGGAAAGGATACATTAAACAGAATATAGTAACACACACACACGCACACACATATTCAATAGTGTAATCACATAACCGCAATAACAATATAAATAACAAGGAAACACTTACTAAAAGAGTCGACAAAAAATTCATATTCTAATATAGTAATATTCAACAATTAGTTCAACTTCAATAAGAAATTAGGGAGCATTCTTATTTTTTCTTGCTTATGGCCAATAACCTACCTTTGAAGATAATCAGGACTTTGGAGACAATTGTAGCAAAATTTCTTTGGAGGTCTACTCAGGAACATAGAACAAGCCATTGGAAGAAGTGGGCTGAACTTTGTCTTCCATTTCTTGAGGGAGGGTTAGGCGTCAAAAGTTTTCAGGATGTTGCTAATTCTTTTAAGGTAAAGATATGGTGGAGGTTCAAGGAGAATTCCACTCTTTGGGCTTCTATCTTGAGATCTAGAAACTGCACTCATTACATTGATGCTAAGTGCAGGAGGTTTGCTAACCAAATCCATATCTGGGGTCTGCTTTGGAAGGCAAGTTCCTGACTTAAAAACCATATTCCCTTCATTACTGGAAAGGGCGATGAGTCCTTTTGTTGGTACACTTGGCTCTCTGAGGTCCCTTTGGGTGTTTTGGTGTTGTTTCCTCTGACCTTGCTGATCTGAAGGTGAGAGATGTCAGACATCCAAAAGGGGATTGGAATATGCAATGGTTAGAGATTGTTCCTCAGTATTTCTTGGCTGGCAGTCAATCTCTTGGTGTGTTAGATGTTTCAGCAACCAATAGGATAGTGTACAACAAGAGGTCTCATACAAATTCTCCATTTCTTCAGCCAGGGATTGTATTAGAGCCTGTGACACAGTCCACTCTTTCTCCAAGATTATCTGGTCTAGGCAGCTGCCTATTAAATATCTTTTTTTTCATGTGGACAATGCTGTTGAACATTGTGGCCACCGATCAACAGACAGGTGTTCTCTTGTGTTCTAGATGTCATTGTTGCATTTCTCCTCAGGTTGAGACATTGGATCATTTGCTATCTCAAGGAGATTCGGCCTTAGAAGTGCAGGAGGCATTGGAGCTCCTACTTGGGAAGGTTCTCTGTGTGGCAGGTTGGTCTTTTGGTGGCAGTCTAATTCTGGTGTTATTAACACAGACCTACATGTTATAATCTTGCCCTCTATCCTTTGTTGGGAGAATGGGAAAATGCGTAACAAAAAAAAATATGGGTTCTGCACAGCATGTCATTCACAATGGTCAAAGTATCCTCAATCTGATTCAGTTGTTGATGGGAGGGAACATGGAAAAATCTGAGGTTAGGGAGATTATGTGGATGCCTCCCCAAAGGCTGCAAATTAAGGTAAACATTGATGGCAGTGCTAGGGGTAACCCTGGTCCTATTGATGGTGGAGTGTTCCAGAACAGTGACGGTGACAGGCATGGTTTGAGTCATATAATGACTTGTTAGTTCAAATGATTAACAAGAATGTAGGTGTTTCTTGGAGATTGGCTGCTAACGTGGCTATGATCCAAAGAATCATGTTTGAGAATCAAGGATCCTTGTCTCACTGCTATAGAGAAGCGAATGTGGTGGTGGTGTTTTGGCTAAGATGGGAAATGAAGGTGATCTCTTTCAATACTTGGATGAGTCTCGCTGTCCTGCAGCAGTAAGAGGAAGTCTTGGGCTTGATAGGCTTCAATAGCCAAAGACTGAAGCCTGGAAAGCTTTGAATCTTCCTTTCTATTTTATTTCTGGCATCTGCCTAATGCATCCATGTTCCATAAGCACCATGCTTCATAAATTTTCATAGATTATATAAACTTGTACAAAACTCACGAATCATGACACAAAGTAACTGAAATGCTTCAGGTGTTTGTGCCATCTAAGTCTCCCTTAACCTCTCCTCATTTTCTTCATAGCCCCTTCCCTTCCGAGCTCTTAAGTCAAGTCAAGCAGCTTTTCTTTTCTTTTGTCTTTTTTTTTTTTTTTTAATTTTGTTGTGTGTGTGTGTGTGGGGGGGGGGGGGGGGGGGGGGGGGGGTGTTCGTAAAAACTTGCAACTTTATTGAATTAAAACGCACTAAATGTCAAAAGAACACAAAGAATCGTGGACAAGGTTTTAAATCGTTGAATTAAAACGCACTAAATGTCAAAAGAACACAAAGAATCGTGGACAAGGTTTTAAATCGCAGTATTGGGTTACGTAACCGTAATGGTCGCGGTGTAACGGTATTAGGAGTATCGATCTGTCTGTAACGGAAATCAGCCGTAACGATCTTGGATTTTTTAAAATTACCAGAACATCCTCAAAAACTCAATAATAGTAATTGCTTTACTCATTTAACCCTTAATAAATATATTCTAATATATATTATGGCATTTAACTACATATACAACACAATAAAAGTATGAAAAAAAAAACGAAAAACCATCGTACTACTGAAACAAATTGTTTTTCTAGGGTTAAAGCCTAAAATTAAATGATTTTTTTTTAAGTTTGCAAAATATATAATTTTATATATATATATACACACACACAAAACGATAAACATTTAAATTATTTATTAAAAATTTTGAAGGTTAATATGTTAATTTTAATTTGACTTCAAAATTTTTGGGGGTCAATGGTTATTTTAAAATGTTATTTTTTAACTCTTTGGACCAAATTTTAATTTAACCCATATTACAAAACCCACCCACCCCCCAATTATAACCCATCCACCCAACCCTAGCCTTTTCATTTCCAAATCTGATAGAAGAGTCGCGCGAGAGAGAGAGAGAGAACAACAAGATTTGGCAATGGCAACAAACAACAACGGCTTGGAGTGAGCGAACAATGAAGATTTGGCGATGGCGACGAAGAACGACTTGGAGTTGCGACGGCGAAGTGAGCTTTATTTCCTTTTCCTTTGTTATCGGTGTAATGGCCTGTAACTGCCGTTACGCCTCGGCGTAATGGGAGCAGATCCGTTACGCGCCCATATCGGCCCAATACTGTGTGAATTGGCCCTAGACTCTAGTATCGGCCCCGTAACGGTATGAGAGGCTCCAATTTCCATTACGTATCGGCCATTACATTACAGTTAGAACTATGATCGTGGACCTGAAAGGGCCAAAAAATATAAAATCAAAGGCCTCTAACTCTAAGTCTCAAAGTGAGACCCTCTCAAGAAATCCCAACTTAGCAAGAGCATCTGCAACCTGATTAGCCTCTCTATAACAATGAACCACAGAAAATTGACCCTGACGGAAAAAAAAAATGAAATCAAGCAGCTTTTCTAAGTCTTCACGCATGAATAGGAAAATAAGGAGAAGAGCAACGCAAAGAATAAAGAAAAGCAAACGAGGAGACAGTAAACAAACCAAAGCATGGAAACAAGGGAAAATAGAGGGAGAAAAGGTTCAGAAGAAAGTAACTGCCATACGAATTCCCTTCCTACAATGAGAACCACATCAAAAATAGAAGGAAGAATGGCATCAAAAGAAAATTTACAAGAAAACTTCTCTCACGTCAACTTCCATAAACAAAAAGATGGTAGCAAGCCAAAAGTAGTCATAGGCAAAACATAATAAGATCTTTTATATGTCACAGTAATACAGTATTTATTTATGTGATCGTCAAAAAGCTTCATCTACCAAGACAAAACGTATTGGCAGAGAGAGTACATATTCCCAGAGTCAGAAAATGGCATTCAAAGCATTTCCTGCTAATTTTTTATTAAATTACAACCTTCTCAAAATCTTAGTAAACTTGTATACTCCAAAAGGGGGAACAGAATGCCACACAAACTAGATCCCTTGATCAACCATTTTTGTACACAAAGCTGCATAATAAAGATGGCCTACACTTCCAATGGTTCCACTGATCCACTCCCAAGTCCCTACCTACCATCCAGGCGACTTCCCTCAAACTCAAACTTAAATTCTAATGCCAAAAATCACTAAGCATCCAATGGACCCATCATGTCACTTAGAAGCAATACTAGCATATAACCCATACCTGAAGTCACGGACTAAAAAAGATAACCTTAATTTGGAAGAAAAAAAAAATATAAATTTAATATTTAAGCAATGAAATAAAAAGATCAACTTTAATATTCAACAGAGCATTGTATACAAAATATCTTTTGAGAATATAGTTTGAATCCATATCTTTTCATATTCTACTTTAAAAATACGTAATAAAGTGTTTTACTAATTGATAAAAAGAAAATTAATCACTTTGCATAAACTATTTTGCAATTTATTGGAAGAAAAATAATAATTATACACCAACCCATGTCAAGTCTTTTTCAACTTACTTTTTTAAGGTCCACCTAATTGATATTAGCCAAAAAAAATTAAGGATGAATTTCAATCAAACTACATGTCCTTTTCAAAAAAATTGTAAAAAAAAAGAGGGTTCGAAAAATAAATAAGAGAGAAACAGAGATAATAAAAAGTTGTGAGGAATGGAAGGGAGAGAAAGAACACATTATTTCATAAAATAATATCTCAAAATATGGGCAAAAATATACTTTTCATATTTACCTATAATTTGTTTTAATTAATAAATTATTAAAAATAAATATTTACATTTACATATAATCTAAATATTTCAATATTATTACAAATTTGATATCTATATATTATTTCTATACTTTTTATAAATTTAATGTCCATAATTTTCATAAATTTTCATATATTATTTTTAATTTAATATTTCTGTAAATAGTCCTCAATTATTAAATTATGTATATGTAAGGTTAAATACAAATAACGGTTTATATTTATGTTATAGTTTACAATAATCTGAATCGTTATTTGTCTCTTGAGACATCAAACGCTGAGAAATGTTTAGAGCTCTTATGTCCGTCCTATTTTGTATAATAGATATAGATAAGCATACATACAGATACATATAAATATATTTATATATACGTAAGTAATTCCAACGTGAAAGAACATTATGTATGAAAGTATGTTTTCTTTTTATTTTCCTTTCAACTCCAAGCACCATAGCCAAATATGCAACTGACAAAACCTTAAATTATCTTCCTGGCATTATTTCTAATGTTTCATATCATAATATAATGTTTAGTAAGTATTCAACTAGTAAAAAGAAACGTCTATGAGAGGTTTAATGGGAGAGATTACTTTGTCGTCTAATAGTTGTTGTGCATGTTCACGTGTTGGAGCATCAAAATCCAGGTGATGTACCATCTTTGGATTTGAAGCACCTTTCTTTAGAAGTCGTTGAGTGTGACGCCAAACCCCAGAGCTTGGAAGATAAGTACCAATGTGAGAACCTCGCACCTGTAAAATAAATCAATGCAGTTCAAGAAGGAAGTACTTAACTTTTGATACAGAAAAGAGGAAGGACAGTGAATTTTTATTCCATGTTTTTCAAAAGAAAAAAGAAAAAAAAAACTATTAAAGAAAAAGAGAGAGCAACCAACCAGATATGAGGATCGATGCTGCCAAAGAAAGGATATGTTTAATAAAGGGACAACATGATTTTGTTTTCTAATCAAAACTTCCATAAACAAACACAAAATCAGAATAGAAACACACTGGAGATAGTCAAAACAAGTGATACTCGACATTGGCGCACACAGTAATGCGATTTTAAAATTCAACCAGCTTTGTTTTCAAGCACAAGGAGGTATAGTACAATTCTTTTAGCAGAACAGGGTCACTTGAGGCCATCCTAAACTACAATTGGAATGTTTTATATCTTGACGAGTCACGACACAGATTTGTCGCTTCTGCTCAATGAACTTTTGCCTTTTACAATGATGCTATATTCAAAAGTTCCCACAAAAACTAATGCATATATATGTACCAGTTGAGTACAATTCTGTTAAGTCCACATTGCCAAATGCATCGTGTCTTCCAAACGCATCAAAATTGCACAAGTTGAAAGATTATCCAATTCACAATGAGCACTATAAAAAAAGGGGCAGCCCACCTCCCGTCATTACGGGGTCTGGGGAAGGTCAATCATACGCATAAAGGGAGGCTGTTTCCAAGATCTCTACAAAAACAAAATGGTAATATATACCATGGCAGTGTATTATAACATAAAAAAGTAGATCAGCAACAGGAACAACAGAGTGTTGGAATGATAGTTGGTGGAGAAGGCAGTCTTTTTTTGGTAGATTCTATCTGTTTACAGCTTATTGGACAACAAGGATAGTGTGGTTGGAGATTATTGGGTTAAGCATGGAGATGGTGGTGTGTGGCAGGTGACCTTCAGAAGGAACTTGTTTGATTGGGAGATATAGGATACCTTCCTCTGTTGCAGGTCTTTTTAAGCAACTGCATGGATAGTCGATTGCAGGATAAGTATTTGGGACAAGGAATGTAACAGTGCTTTTACGGTTTAGAACTTTGTAACAATCTTTGGAGGATTGCAGCACACGTCCTTGTTTTTACTTTTATCTTCAAAAGATGAAGAAATGTTAATTTTGTCCATTACAAAACTAAATTTGACAGAAAAAAAATGATGCTTTTTAGGCATGTGGAGCACATGTCCGTAAAATTTGACAGAAATTATTAGTTTTTCACTTGGTGTAAAAAGTAGTAAAGTTTAGGTGTTTAAAGTGGAGGTAGATAAATTATAAGTCAAAGTAGCAAGAGAAAAACACAATTTTCCCTCTAAAATTATTATTATTATTATTTGGCTGCATTCCAATTAAAATTGCTCAAAGAGATGATCTCCTATTATCCCACGTAAGATTTAAAATTAGTGCCCGAGGGTAAAATTTAAAAGTAAACCCTTAATGTAAGATTTAAAGTTAGATCAGTAATAATAATGATGATGAGACGGGACAATGGAAGAAAAAATTCATGGAAAATGTGAAATGCATGCTTGTGTTCCTGATGAACTTCAATCAAAGCCCCACATCCAACCAAGAAACATATTAGACAACTAGAGAGGGAAAAATTAACAGACTCATCACCTCACTATCCAAATCAAGCGACTTGGAGGCTAATCCTTCAAGCCACTGAATAATCCGGAGGCATAACTGCGCTGTATGATCTGCTGCAACGAATTGGCAAACCTCCAAATGTGAAGTTGTTGGGAACTGTCATAAATCTTTAGACATCAGCCAAGTAAATAAGGTGAAATGGATACTGGGAAGATATCGTATTCTCACAATGCATAGTAAAAGCACAACTAGTAATTTATCAAATAAGTTACGCACCACAATTAGATCTTCAGGAATTTCTTCATTTCCTGCAAGAAGTTCAAGAGAAACATAAATGGTTTTCCAGAAAATTCAAACATTAGAGGAGAAAAGTTGAAGATAAATAGAACATCACCAACAAGGAGACATGGCCACACACGTACAAACAGTTCTAACAAAAAAATAATAATGAACTTACAATCACAAACTTTAGATTTGTAACGTTCATTTTTCACATCCAAGTATGTGGAAATAAATAAGTTTACAGGAAAGCTTAGGATTTGAAGGCAAGTCATTGCTGAAATAAAAGAATCGTTTTGCTGCTTCGCTGTGTCAGAATTCAAAAGAAATCAAAAGAATCCGTGGAAATAATTGTTATAAAAACAATTTGATTCTGTTAGATCGTGCCAATATATTAGGATTCCATCACAAGGTTCAACAGAGCCAACGGTTCTCTTGAACTGAAAAATATATGCCAATAGTGAAATGTATTTCACATGGTAAACACAACTAGCCTCATGAATTTACTGCAAAAATTCTCTGTTAGTGTCCCTAATAAATAATAACAGAAAGGATCTTAGTACAATAATGCCCTTTCTGAACAGATGTAAAAGGATCTTCCATTTCCTATAATGGTGGAGGTATGCCTCCTCGCTAACAATTCAACTTTAGATTCCCCTGCTAACAGTTTGTGCTTTTGGCATTTTCATTTTTACTTGAATTAAAAAAACAAAAAACAAAAAACAAAAAAGTAGACGAAGAAGAAGAAGAGAGAGAAGATAGAGAGAGATCTAACATTTATGAATGCCCAAGGAGAGTAGAATTACCAAGGCAATCCATAGAATGGAAGTTTAAAATTTTCGCCGAGACATAATGCACATAAATGTTTGCCATGCACAAGTACAAGAATATGCCAACTAATCAAGGAGTATCTAACTAGTGACACCATTTTCTCTTTAGTCGAAATTTACGTCTGATGACTTATTTTCATTTCAAAATTGCGCATAACTGCTTGGAAGAAATTAAGGGGTAACAGGCAATCCATAGAATGGAAGTTCAAATTTTCAACGCAACATAATGCGGTTAAATGTTTGACATAAATAAGTACAAGAATATGCTGACAAATCAAGGACTACTTAACTAGTGATGCCATTTTTTTCTTTTTGTAGAAATTTAAGTTGCGTGACTTAATTTCGTTTCATTTGCAAATATAAAGTAATTCTTGATGGGGATGAGCATACATGATAAATGCACTACATTTGAAACAACTAATTTTTAGGGAGCATAATTTAAGAGAACAGTATCACACAACCAATTCCAGATACCAATGTGGAGTTCCCAAAAATTTTAAAGCAACCAAATGGAGTTTTAGCGGATTTGTATCAAGGTCCTTGAAGCTTTCCCTGCCGTATAAAGCATCATTATAAATAACAAAAACTGAAAAATTATTGCCTTTCCCAAATAGGTACCACAGGAGAGACCAGGAAGCAGCCTCATCAAGTAAGTGTTGAGCCTTCTGCCTCATCAATTTATCCTCCACAATCCTGTGTCTTTCACTGGAACCATACCTACAAGTGTTCAATCATAAGTATAACCTGAAATCCCAGGATTTTGCAATTTTAACGTGCAGGAAAAAACAATATGTTTGACAACTGTTTCTTGACACTCGTGAAAATTGCGTAACCAGAAAATAAGGCTCGCTTATGTAAAAATTCTAGCAACAGCGCCAGCTAATAGTTTGTCCTATTCTTACCTTGAATATTGTATGAACTATGAAGCATTCCATTCAAGAAAATTGAGGTACAGACACAAGCAAACCCAATGTTTTAAAAACCAGACTAGACCGGCCGGTTTGACTGATTGAACCATCAAATGGTCCAATTTCTGGTCTGGTCAAACAATGGAACCCGTTTTGGGGTTAACACCCCCCCCCCAAAAAAAAAAAAACCGTTTAAAACGGCCGGTTTAACTGGTGGACCATTGAACCGGGCTGGTTTTGTTTCAATTGGCCTTTTTTTTTCTAAAAAAATTCCCTTCACTAAAAGTCCATGAACCCCATCCCCAACTAGCCCTAAATCTCTCACTTGATTTTTTCTGAATCATGGGTCGCGGCTGCCCCCCCTCCTCTTTCTCTTCAAGTGGAGACTCTAGCTAGCCCACACCTTCACTCCTCACCGTTGCGATCACCTTCATCGTTCTTTATTCGCAATCACAACCACCTCCAGCAGTCACAACTACAACCACCTCCAGCTATCGTGACCACGACCTCCGCCAACGACTCCAAACTACAAACCATGCCGAATTGCAAGAACGGACCAACAAGCTGCAACGAACACCATGGCCACCATTGGTTTCCTCACTTTTTTCCCTGTGTTAATTAAATTTGAATACTTAATTTCACATTAGAAATTTTAAAAAATTAATTTAATTCTTCTTATTTTACCGGCAGTTCTTCTAATTTTCATACTTTAATTAGTGATTTACTTAAATTCTTCAATTCTTCGGCGATCCGTCCACCAACAACCACTGCCCCTATTTCTGTAATTTCATTTAATTTGTTTAAATTTCTGCTTAATTTGTTTATGATTTAATTTCTATTTGTTTAATTTGTCCTTAATTCATTTTTGTTTTACAATTAGCAGTTTATTGTTAATTGCAGTTTAGTACATATATTAGAGTTGAGAGAAGAACATTACTTTTTCTATATCTTCTATTTTTTTAGAATTATTTCAATATTTTAATAGGACAATTATGACATCACGGTTCAACTACAGTTTGCCCGACGGATGAACCAGTGACCTGTGACCCTGTAACTTTTCCAGTTCGATATCCAAGTAGGTTTTGAAAACATTGAGCAAACCCTGGAGTAGCACAATGGTTGAAGGTACTCCAAACCTATGTGGGACAAGGGTTGGAATCTCATCCTCCCCTCCCTAGTTGTGCGCGTATGAAACCGGAGAGAAAAAAAAGAGGCAGGCATGACTGCTTCACTAACTGAAAAACAAAAGAGAGACTAACACCATCATGCACCAAAGAAGCAACAATAAAGAGAAATATTTACTACACATGTTAGCCCACACACAAACTGCAACTTTGAATGAATCGAAACCTAGAAGTGTAGCAGAAGTACACTTCTGGCATGTAAAGACACTATTTTTCTCCACATACTAGTGAAAATATGAGGGGAAAAAATACAAGATGGAGATTGATTAGGAATATGAAATAATATAGATCAGATCCGACCTTAAGGTCAACCTCTCTATAAAAACTGAAATCTCCATAAGCATCATCATTCAACTATTAGTCACAGGAAACATGCCTCATTAAAAAAAAAATAAAAAAATTGCCACCAGCTCTTAGCTTTCTCTTCCACCAAAAGTGAAGACATAAACACCCAGCCACTACTTATCGAAACACAAGGATTCAACATGGATTATGCTATAGTATCCAAGTGGCTTCCAGTGCACCTACTAAGACAATATAAATTGTATTTTCCCAAGAGTAATGTCTCACTATAAGCCACGAGTATACCTACTATGACTATAATCCCTATGTCATATCTCATATCTACTATGCAGATAAGCATGCCATTAATTGAATAAAGAAAGAGGTAGATAAGAGAAGAAAATAAAAGATCAAATATACTCTTGTCATTGGGTTTGGACATATATAGTTCCATCCTTGCCGTTTCTCTTCATTTTAGTTTTTACGGGCCAATAAGGATAAAGTTTATTCCACTTGAAAAGAAGAATATTGAGGAATATATTAATTTCATTCATTGAATATTCTTTTATACAATAACAGACTAACTAAAATAGGAAACAATACCACTAATTCTAGGAAGCAAATAACTGCTAACAATACTTTCCTAAATATGCAGATTTGACAGTAGCCTACTGATACAATTACAGCTGTACATGGATTCTTTCCTAAACACAGTTTCGGTTTTTCTACACTCCCCCTCAAGCTGGTTTAAAAATATCTTTCATAGCCAGCTTGCTTGCTAAAAAATCGAACTGTTTTTTTGATAGTCCCTTTGTGAGTAAATCAGCCACTTGATCTTCAGTTGGGACATAGATCATGCATACCAAACCGCCTTCTATTTTCTCTTTAATAAAGTGCTTGTCCAATTCAACGTGCTTCGTGCGATCATGAAGGATTGGATTATGAGCAATAGAAATAGCAGCCTTATTGTCACAATACAACTTCATAGGTAGATCTTCTGAAGCTCTCAACTCTTCCAGTATTCTCTTGATCCACATTACTTCACAAATACCAAGGGCAACTACCCTAAACTCAGCATCTACACTACTTCTTGCAACTACATTATGCTTCTTACTACGCCAAGTTACGAAGTTACCACCAACATAAGTACAGTACCCAGAAGTTGATCTCCTGTCAGTTATACTCCCAGCCCAATCCGCATCGGTGTAGGCCTCAATCTGAAGGTGTCCTCGAGATTTAAAGAGAAGCCCTTTGCACGGTGTCCCCTTTAAATATCTTAGGATCCTGTAAACAGCTTCAAAATGCTCAGGGCCAGGTAAATGCATAAACTGGCTAACTGCACTTACAGAGAAGGCTATGTCCGGACGTGTGTGTGACAGATAAATAAGTTTGCCAACAAGTCTTTGATATCGCTCCTTATCCTTTACATCTTCAGTGCTGGCTGGTTGCAGCTTTATATTTGGTTCCATGGGAGTTTCTGCCGGTTTACAACCCAACATACCTATTTCTTCAAGTACATCAAGTACATACTTACGTTGATTTACAATAATTCCTTCCTTAGACCTTGCAAACTCCATTCCAAGGAAGTATTTTAACACTCCCAGGTCTTTGATTTCCAATTCTTCAACTAATTTCCTCGTTAGTCTATCTATTTCACTACAATCATCTCCTGTCAAGATAATGTCATCAACATACACAATTAAGATGGCAATTTTACCTTCTCTTGAATGCTTGTAAAACATGGTGTGATCCGCTTGACTCTGTATAAATCCGTACCTCCTCACTGCCTTGCCAAAACGATCAAACCATGCCCTAGGTGACTGCTTGAGTCCATACAGGGATTTTTTTAGTCTGCAGACTTTTCCCACCCCAAGTTCTTCCTCAAAGCCTGGTGGTGGGTTCATAAACACTTCTTCTTCTAGGTCACCATTGAGAAAAGCATTTTTTACATCAAGTTGAACAGAGGCCAACTAGAATTCACAGCAAGAGCCAATAAGATCCGTATTGTATTTATCTTCACTACAGGAGCAAAAGTTTCTTGGTAATCTATTCCATAGGTCTGAGTAAAGCCTTTTGCTACTAGTCTAGCTTTATACCTCTCTATACTACCATCGACTTTACTTTTGACCGTGAACACCCATTTGCACCCTACAACCCTTTTTTCACTAGGTAACTCAACCACCTCTCACATACCATTCTTCCTTAACACCTCCATCTCTTCAAGCACAGCTGATCTCCAATTCGGTTCATCTAATGCCTCCTTAATATTTCTAGGCACCACAAGTTTTGAAATCTTTGTAGTAAAAGCTCTATATTTGGCAGAAAGGTTGTCATAGGATATGTACTTGGCAATAGGATGTCTAGTACAAGTTCGGGTTCTTTTTCTCAAGGCAATAGGAAGATTAAGGTCTGTTTCTTGGATAGAAACAGTAGGTACAAGGTTCAGACTAGATTCAGGGGCAACTGTTTCACTAGAATTTGGAATACAAGATAAGGAAGGTGGTGAATTAATAGGACCTGAATTACCTGATTCACTTGGATGGACTTCACTCGGGAATTCCTCATGGTCGTGTGTTGAGCGAAGCAAAGAATCTTTACCTTTTTCAAGAATATTTTTCCTAGAATAAACCACAGGCTCAAGATTTGATCGATTTTTTTGCATTCGTAGTATTTCCATATCTGACAGACCAATGTCAAATTCAAATTCATTGTTTCCAAATTGAGTGATCCTAGTTTCCTTATCTATTTCAGTAGATTTTTCTTTAATAGGATCAAAAACTATTTGTGGTAAAGGTTCTGTTTCCCAAAAATTTGATTCTCCTAGCTTTCTCCCCCTGAATTAAATTTTTGCGGAAAAAAGGTAAGTTTTCCAAAAAAGTTGCATTCATGGAAATATGAAATTTCTTGGTCAATGGGTTGAAAAATTTGTAACCCTTTTGATTCGGAACATATCCCAAAAAAATACATTTTTCTGCTCTTGCGTCTAATTTAGACCGTGATCTTTTTGGAATGTGCACATATGCAATGCAGACAAAGATTTTTAATGGCAAATCCGAGTTTATTCGGGATTCTGGAAAAGTTTTTTTCAAGCAATCCAATGGATTGATATACTGCAAAACTCTAGTAGGCATCCTGGTAATCAAATATGATGCAGTTAAAATAGCATCCCCCCACAAATATTTTGGCAAGTTCATGTAAAACATCATAGCGCGAGCTACTTCTAAAAGATGTTTGTTTTTTCGCTTGGCTATTCCATTCTGTTCAGGAGTATATGGACATGAAGATTGATGTAAAATTCCTTTTCCTTGTAAAAAGGTTTCTAAATCTTTATTGTAGTACTCTGTTCCATTATCTGATCTTAAAATGCTTATCTTTGCTTGAAATTGATTTTCTATCATATTGTAAAAATCTTTATATATTTTTGCAACTTCAAATTTCTCACGCATCAAGTAGACCCAACAAAGACGAGTATGATCATCTATAAAGGTTACAAACCATTTTTTACCTAAAACCGTAGTTACCCTCGAAGGTCCCCAAACATCACTGTGGAAAAGATAAAACGGTTTTGAAGGTTGATATGGTTTTGGAATATAACTTTTCCGTTGGTTTTTTGCAAGTAAACAACTTTCACATTTAAATATTAAGGGGTCAATATTCTTAAATAATGATGGAAACAAGCGTTTTAGATAGATAAAACTAGGATGGCCCCATCTGTAATGCCTAACCATTATTTGATCATAGGCAGACATAGAACTGATACTACTAAACACTTGAGCAATTTTAGAACTAGGTAAATTATCCTCAAAATAATAAAGACCATTGATCATTCTAGCACTGCCAATCGTCATCCCCGAGTTTCTGTCCTGAAAAACACAATGAGATTCAAAAAAGGTAACAGAACAATCAAAATCTTTAGAAAGTTTGCTAACAGACAAGAGGTTGCAAGCAAGTTTAGGGACATGGAGGACAGATTTTAGATTTATTCTTTCTGAAATTTGTATCAAACCTTTTCCTACGATAGGGGAAAAACTCCCATCAGCAATCTTAATCTTTTTATTTCCAGGACATGGTGTATAGGATTGAAAAAATTTAAAGGAATTGGTCATATGATCGGAAGCTCCTGAATCTATTATCCATGGAGCAGACGAATTAATGCAGCAAGATAGAGCTTTTGATTCATTACCTGTGTGTGCCACACAAACATTTGGAGGATTAAATGACGACGAACCAAATTTCAGCAGTGTAAGAAGATGCTCCATTTGCTCTTTGGTGAAAGGGCTTGCTTCGGCCTCATTAGCAGTGGGGAAGCGTCCTATTTTCTCTCCTGCTTTGCTCTTCCAATTTGCAGGTTTCCCATGCAGCCTCCAACAATTTTCACGAGTGTGGCGTGGTTTGTCGCAGTAGTCACACCACACACGTGATTTCTCACCAGATTTGCGTTGATGTACAGGAGTTTTGGACGATGCTGCTCCAGTGGTCACCAAAGCTGAGCCTTCTGCAACAGCCCCTGTTCCTTTCTTGCCCAACATAACATTTCTCCGACTTTCTTCTCTCCTTACTTCTGAAAATACTTCACTGATCGAAGGCAGAGGCTGCCTCCCAATGACTCTCCCCCTGACTTCATCAAACTCAACATTGAGTCCTGCCAAAAACTTGAAGACACAGCCATCTTCCATGACTTTCTTGTGGTGGCGTGCATCTTCTGGTGATTTCCACTCATAAGTGTTGAAGAGATCCAGATCTTGCCAAATACGCTTCAACGAATTGAAGTACTTGGTAATATTGTCTTCTTCTTGCCGCATCTCGCCAATTTTGAGAGTCAATTCAAATATCTGTGATTGATTCCCCAAATCAAAATACATCTGATTAACATTTTCCCATAGTTCTTTTGCCGTTGAATAGCACATATAATTAGAGCTAATCTCCTCTTCCATAGAATTCACGAGCCATGGAATTTTGAGCATCCCATGTAGCATAGGTTGGATCCGTCTCTGGTGGAGCCTTCGTTTTACTTGTCAGATATCCGATCATTCCACGTCCTCTAATATACATCCGAACGGCTTGTGACCAGCGCAGGAAATTATCACCATTCAAACGAATGGTTGTAATTTGAACAGAGTAGGAGTCTGTGCTCATTTTTGAGGAGGCAGAAGTTTTTGGAATGGTCGTGGACTCAAACTCAGCCGACACATCAGACATGGTGAATTAAGGGTAGCAAAGAACGAAGGAGAGAAGGAGGATGGTTTCTGGTAAGCCCAAAAAACGGCTCTGATGCCAACTTGAAAAGAAGAATATTGGGGAATAAATTAATTTCATTCATTGAATAGTCTTTTATACAATAACAGCCTAACTAAAATAGGAAACAATACCACTAATTCTAGGAATCAAATAACTGCTAACAATACTTTCCTAAATATGCAGATTTGACAGTAGCCTACTGATACAATTACAACTGTACATGGATTCTTTCCTAAACACAGTTTCGGTTTTTCTACAATTCCGCATGTTTTTTTTGGGGTTTTCCTTTCTCTCTTCCTGCTTAAAATTGCACTAGCGCACTGTGGTTTTTAGTTGCACTGATCTAGAAAGAGCATGAATATCAACACTATGAGTTTGATGAAGAAGTTAATTTACAAAGGTTGGAATTTTAGGCAAGGCAGTTTACGGGTAGCTGAAAATCAAAGAATAAATTAGGTTTAAATGTTTAAAGGGAGGGGTTAGATTGTAATAGAGGTTTGAACTCAACGAAGAAAGGGGGAAAAACATTAACTGCCATATCGGGCCCAGGGTACCTAATAACTGTAACAACAGCTATTTGGTTTAATTTTGATGTGATACTGCCATGTGCTTGAAAGCCTTGAATAGAGAATGGTTCAGGGTTGTTAACTACTTTTTAGATGGGAAAAATTCGAGGCTGATCAAAACTTGTATAAGTGCAGAAAAATAAAACAAAAGGAAAAGGAAGCTAGGTACTGAACCTACATCACATAGGTGTCACACCTAGGGTTTGGAATTGCATCAACCAATTTCGAAAAAATTGGAGAGCACTAAAATTGATTTGTGTTATCGTGATGAAGATTGCATACCTTTATCATTAAGGTATCTCTAACACTAATAGGACTTGGACTGCCTAGTATGAAACTACTAGTTTGACTTAGGAAACTTGTAGAACCCAAGCTTAAATCAAATCTATGATGCACGGTGCTTCTAAATTTATAAGCATCAATATTGGAAACACACCCAATGCGGGTGCTTTGAGAGTTCTCTGGGTTCATGTAAGACATTTTACATATCTTAAATCTGAAAATAAAATATTTTATCAGGGATACTCTTGCTTTCTTTCAGACTCAATTACGTTGCATTTTATTTATTCAAGCTACTACTTGTTTTATTGTGATTATGCATATACGTATTTTAGATCGAACAAATATGTGTATACATATATGCAATTATGTATATCCGTTGAGCACGTATCCCCTTCTCACCGACATCTTAAATTTTACTAATTACCAAATCCAAAATCTGCATTTCCAAATCCCAAACACTAATTGGCTCAAACAAAGTTCCATAGGTTGTTATTACACCTGTATCCAGAACCTCCGTAAGACTGAATTCTGGGGGATGAAATCCTAAAATATAACCATACTAGGAACCAGTAAGCTCAACAATAATTATCTATTGCCTCCAAGCCATGTCTTGAAATTTAACAAATTCCCAAGGTTTCCATCTTCTTTCAACTTTCTTTCTCTTGTTTCCCCAATGGACCGCATCATCTACATCACAAATTCTCTTCTTTTTCTCTTTCTTTCATCTAAGCAACAGGTGTGCAAGAATCCTGACTCGTGAATTTGAGACAATTACCAATAATCTTTCATTTATGATGGTTCGGATATATGCATAGAAGACCCATAGAAGCACAAGTGAAAAAAATGTGATTTAATTCAAGTGTGGGGGACTACTAGAGAGAGAGGTAGGCCTAAGAAAACTAGAGACGAGACTATTAGATTTGATTTGATGGCATTAAACCTGACCTAGAGAATGGCCCTTGATCGATCACTATAATGTAAACATATTCATGTAGCTGACCCTACTTGAGTAGGACAAAAGCTTAGTTGTTGTTGTAGTTGTACTAATAATCTTTCATTTGATTTCATTTTACCTTTTATCCAGGTTTAAATATAATCGTTAAAGGGTATGTATATCATTAATGTATTATTTAAGGTTTCCTGTATTGTTTAGGATTTCTGTACGGTTTCCTAATTTCTATTATAAAAAGAGGGAGAGGCTAACACGATTGTTAAGCCTTCTCATTCTTTTCGTATTCTTTTCGTATCCTTTTCTTACTTTAACAATAATTTTTTTGATGTGATGAATGGAAGTGGAAGAATTTAGTATATTGTCTCCTTCCAAAAGCAACTTAACACTTGATTTTTGCTTCCAATATTGCTCCTCTTGCACAAAGACTTCAGAAGAGCTAGTGGTTAATGCTATTCAGAAACAAATGAAACAAGTAGACATTTTTGTCAGAGATGAAGAGCAGTTGGGGATGAAGAGATGTTGGATGTTACCCAAATATGTTGTGTGAAGAGGATAGACAACAGTTGGATTCCCTTCCTTCTGAATCAGAAATTAAGGCAGTGGTTTTTTAAATGAATTCAGAGTGCTGCTGGTCCCCGATGGATATAACGGGCAATTTTATCTATGTTTTTGGGAGATTGTTAATACTGACATGGTTACAGCTGTAAGAAGTTTTTTCACTGGCAAGCCTCAGCCTCATGGGTTTAACAGCAGTCTCAATGCATTAATTCTTAAGGTTAGCAATCCTTTTATTCTTGAGCTTAAACCAATCAGCTTACGTAATGTACAAGTTTATTTCTAAATTCATGGCTAATACATTGCCTAATTTGATTTTTCTGGAATAAAGTAGCTTTGTGAAGGAGAGGGTGATTCATGACAATGTGCTTCTTTGCCAAGAAATGATTGAGAGATCAAATCACAGAAATCCAGGATGGAATGTCTGGATCAAGTTAGATATGGCTAAAGCTTATGATAGACATAAGTGGATGTTTCTATTAAAAGTTCTCAGATTTGTCATTTCAGAAACTTTTATTGATATGGTGTGGATATGCATCTTGTTAAAAGTAGAAAAGAAAAGAACAAGAAAAGAATGAGACAGCTTAAAAACTCAGTGGTCAGCTTCTCCCTCCATTTATAGTAATAAGAGGATAAGTACAAGAAAACCTGAAAGTTCAAGAAAAGTAAGAGCCAGGTTCCCTGAAAAGCTAAATGTTCAATCTCTACAATTCAAAATTGGATTGCTCAAATCCAAGTGCAGTATTCCATTCACACAGAGAAGCTAACGCAGCATCCGATTTTTTGGCTAACTGAGGATGTGATTATGGGGATTTTCAATGGTTTGATTTCAAATGCTTGCCCATGCAACTCAAAGGGATTATAAGATTGGATGTTGCTGGTTTAAACTATATTAGATTTTGATTTGACTGGTTGTAGTGTTGGCATTCTTTATTTATTTTTTTCATTTATTTTTGAGGTACAATTTTTATGCCCCCCCTATACTGTACTTAGCTATCAGTTAGACATTTATGTCCCCCTCTATTTACTGTACTTTGCTATCAGTTAGGCATAGGCCCTGATAATTAATATATTTTTGGCAATCAGTAAAGTGTTCCTCACTCCGTCGACATTGGGTGCTTCAACTGTAAGTTAGGTGGCTGGTTTGCAGCACTAGATGGCACAGGACAAGGGCTTCAGCAGCAGACAATTGGTTTTGAATATCCTGCTTCCAATGACACAAGCTTCAGGACAATCATGAATTATGGAACATGAACTTCAGTAATTACATGGTCTAGTTTCTAAGCCCTGTTGAATTTAATCCTGATAAAAGAGTAAACTGCTCAGTGCCTCTGCATATAGTTCATAATGCTGCTTGCAAATTAGCTATATTACTTGATGGTTTATGGTTAGTTCTCAGTATGATGAAACGACAAAAGCAATGCCCAGCAAGTGTGCCTAACACTCTAATGACCAATGGATGGATTCACAATGTAAGTTGTAGTGATAAAAAGGACAACCCAATGCACAAATGCTCCCACCATTACGGAATCTGGGAGAATCATCCATGAATATTGGCGCAACTTTACCATTGTACCCAAAGCTCACATTAATAAAAGAAAGATAAGCTAAATTAAAATGTGTAATGATAAGCAATGACGTGTGAAATTACCATTATTGTTAAAATTAAAACCCTTCATATACAATCAGGATATCTCTCAACCATTTGACATCCCTAGTGTCCTACATTGAACCACTTCATGTCCAACTCAAACCGCTTTCCAATTGACATTGATGTTCCATATCCCAATCAACCTTTAGCTAATTAAATTTGCCTGCAAATGATGGCAGACTGAGCCCCCTTGGTGCACGTGCCCCCTTCAACTTCAAAAATCTACATGTTGAGCTTAAGGTTTAACAAACCTATCATATATGGCACTTAAATTTTTCTTCTTCCCCTCTAAGATTAATCTTTTCCATATGATTCAAACATCACAATTCACACCACAAAAAAGAATCAATATGCTGAGCATTTCCATGATTCTCAACCCCATTCTCTAGTTCCTCTTTGCTCTTTATTCCCTTTATCTTAATAAGTTAAGGAAAAAATAATCAATTTCTATCAGCCACAAATTCTTGCTACAATAGGAAACACATCAAATAGATGGCTGATACATTTTCTCAAGACAAAAGCAACATCTATTTGTCAATTAGAAAACTCTTCTATTCAAATTATCCTCTGTAAGAATGGATCCCCAAGCCATGGAATAAGCAAAGGAAACCAACCATGTACTTCATCTTCCAAATATCCTTTCAGGGAGAAAATGCCCTCCTCTTTCCTACCAGTTGACAATCAACGATGCATAATGCTCTTGTACATGCTAATCAAAATAATAGATTAGCCACAGATTCCCTAACCAACTCTCTAGAATATCTGCCAAATCGAGATTTCCCGATCAAACAAATTCCTTCTGAACAGCAGATTCCAAATCAAAGTGCCTCCACAGGGATAGACACAGTCGTGAACCATACCATTTTTGTTGGCTAATACGGTATGCAGATTCGAATACCTATCCACCAATTTCATGTCTTCACACCATGAATCCAACCACCTAAACCCCAACTATCACAAATCCTAAGATGGTAAAAGGCCGAGAGAACTTCCCTCCCTTGTATACTTTTCCACACTCCCACCCCAAAAAATACAAGACCACACAACAAATCCAACCACCCCCAGGCCCCAACTCAGGCAAATTCTTGCAACTACTTTCCTCCCGTATCCATTCTCTTTTATAGAACTCCACAACTACTTCCAGATAGAAAAGGCTTAAATTGCCCCAAGTTTCTAATACCTAGCCCCCTGTCAACAGTTTGCACATCTTATCCAGTAGACAATATAAATCTTTTTCCCCAAAACCCACCCCAAGAAACCCCCTTAAATCTTCTTTGAGGATCTCTTCCTTGAACCCTTGATAGGAAATAAGAACATAAAATAAGTTGGAACTTGGAATGTTCCAGAGAGTACTTTCAACAAAGTAGGTCTACCACCTATAGAAAGGTAAGAGGTCTTACAATTGGCAGTGTATATAGTGCAGCAAAGTTCGTCTACCACCTTTAGAAAGCAAACAGGTCTTACAAACGGCAAGGTGTATAATGTTGTTTGAAATTCAATTTTACATCCTTCCATTTTTTTAATAAAAAAATTGCTTACTAGAGTTTAATATCAATACACAGATTTTCTTTTATATGTCAACTATGATAAACAAATTGCAATGGAAAATTATGGAACATACCCACTTGGGTGTTCCTTCAGAAGTCATTGCAAGTCTTACATCCCAAATATGATAAACCTGTGTAGGTTGAAAATTATATATACTAATACTATTTGTACCTAATTAGGCGTTCCTTCATAAGCTTGGTAAGTCTAACCCTACAAAAAGAAAATCATACCTCAATAAAAAGAGGAAAAATAAAATTCTAGCTCCAACCCAGCAAATGCAATTGGAAAAGGTGTTGTACAGCTCAGACACCAAACTGCCCATGCCCATCCATTCTATCTCGCCCTAAATGGAATGTGTTTTTGGGAGTCACCTTGCTATAAGGAAAAAGAGAAAGTTCACTTATATGAATGTAGTATTTCTTGAATATCATAGAATGCATATTATACTAGTGTATATCCCATGTCTAAAACTCATTGATTTAAATTAAATTAATCAATTGTACTAGTCCAATGTTAAAATATTGATATCTTACATTGATAAGAGTAGAAAATCACCAATTATTTTTATTTAACTTTAATCAAAAACTAATCCTATGCTAACCATAGTTTGATGAAATCAACTCTAATTTTTGTTTAAATAGCCTCTATTCTCAGTCAAATTTTAGAGAAGACGAAAAAATAGTCCTTACTTGGCAAATATTAAAACAATCAAATTTTACAAAAAGTTCAAAAAATAGTCCTTATTTGGTTACTATTTAAAAAATTGCCTTAACTAGCAATAATTTGATAATTAGCCCTAAATTTAAATTTAATTTTTGAAATTAACCTACTTCAAAAATGTATAATCTATAAGGTTGCGTTTGGGTAAGGTATTTGATTGTCAAAGGGATTTGTAAATGATGGGATTTCAAAATCCTGGATTTTGAAATCCCATCATTTCCAAATCCCTTATTTGGATAACTATTTTAACTGTAGTATTTGATCATGTAATTTTATACTTCCCTTGTTTGGATGGGTGAAATATTTGTAAACGGAATTTTCAAATTAATTAAATTTCATACTTTGTACAAAATGCTCAAAATACAAAAAAAATCGCAAAATTCACAAAATAACAAAGAACCCTAGATCTTTATAGCAAAAACAATCTTCACAAAATGCACAAATTGGACGACAACCTAATTGATGAAGACCAAATTGGACGACGACCAAATTGACGAAGACCAATGGCATAGATCTTCACAAAACGCACAAATTAACGAAGGACGACGACCAAATTGGACAATGACCAGCGATGGATGACGACCGTATGATGGGCACCAAATTGGACGAAGATGTACACCAAATTTGGACGAAGACAAAGGACGGCGACCAACGAAGACGTTGTACAACAATTGACGACGGACGAAGCTGCGATGGACAGCAACGAAAGAAATTTGAACCCTAAAACCTAAATGTACACCAAATTGGAGGATGACTGAACGATGGACGATCAAATGATGGACGAACATTGGACGAAGAAGGACGACCGAACGATGGACAATGACGACCGATGAAGGACGAATCTGTAATTGATGGCGACGGCGAAGGCGGCTACAACTGCGAGACGATTGACGACGTGAGGAAAATCTGAGGAAGAAGAGAGGGTCCCGAGTGAGAATTTCATAAATCCCTCTTTGGATGGATTTCTAAAATGACACCTATTTTGAAAGTATTTCCAAATCCCACTCTCACCACTATTTTCTAATTGGAAGGATTTTACAAATTCTTCTTCATAAATAACCAAACAAGGTATTTGTCAAAAAGCGATTTTGAAATACCTTACCCAAATCAAATCCCTCCCCCAAATCCCTTACCCCAAACACAACCTAAAATGTCCAAATGATATCATCCCGACCCAAAAAACAACAAAACCCAATTCTTTCTCATCTCCTCTTTCTCCTACTGATGGCTCTCCGATACACTAGTGTCTGCTATTTTGAACTTCTCCACTACCACATGCAACCAAGGCCATTCACCACTCTTGACTTCAACATCTACCACTGAGCTAAGGCCTAAATCTAATAAGGAGTAAAGAATTTGATCTCTATCCTTGCCAATTCCACCGCCAGCTACTGCCACTTGCCCATCTACCTCGACGAGGAAACGGTGACGTAATCTTCCACAACTATGGTTGAGATCTAGGGTTGTGAAGAACAATCACAAAAAATTCTCTTCAAATAGGGCCTAGGGCTCACGTACATCTCCTAAGTCTCTCTGCTTCATGAGGTTGTCTTTAATCCAATTACGTGGACCAACAACTTTGACTTAGCCATCATGACTCCACGTACACCGTCGTGAGTCTGGATAATCTATTTGAGTTCAAAACTTTGATTTTCGAATGCCCTTGTTGTTGCCTTGGAAGAGCAATAGTTTAGGTTTGTGTAGATGAAGTGGATTTTCACGTAGTTATTTCTTGCGGGTTTAACGGATTTTTTTATTTATTTTTTTTGTTTTTTTTGCACGTAATGTTATAGAATTTACTAAATTCTTTTGAATGTGGCGAAGTTTATTTAGTCATAGGTGAAATCTATGTGGAAGGTAATTTAGGGAGTTTTCTAGGTAAAAATAGTTTGTTGAATGCTACAAGATTTATTATTCAAAATTCAGTGGAGTGTTACTTAGGGGCATGTAAGGCATTTAAGGTAGAATGTTTAGTTATGGGACACATGAGGTTCTAAAAGGGTTTAGATGTGTTGCGAGGAGGATAGGGGGTGTATTCAGTTATCACAATTTTGGGGCCTGTGTTGGGTGGGAATATCGTGTTTCCTAAACCAATTTGCAACCTTCGTTTTCTTTGAACAAACACCAACCATTAAAATGTCGAAAATGTCTCTAGAATTCAAAACATTCCTGATTATTATGTACATATCAGTTAAGAAACTTTTGGTCACACGTTCGGGAACTCCAACATGAAATCTCACAAGTACCTTCAAATTCTTAAACTTAAAAAGTGCAGTACAATCAAGCATTTCCAGATATTGTCTTTTGCATATGAACAAGTCATTCACCCCCAATATATGTGTTTCAAGTATGAGAGACTAACCTAATTGACTCCGATACATTACGGCAAGATCTCTCAAATCTTAATATCAGATCGGAGAAAGACATCAACCCTGCAACGCGACATGCAACATGTCAGGTACACGTTCAAGATTTAAAAAACAGCTTGTTTGTTCAAGCTTTGATCATCGATGATGTGTCACAATATCGCAGAAAAAAGAAAGGTAAATTGCATAACAATAGTGCAGTAATTCATGAGCTCACAAGGTAACAAGCTTTAACCAAAACACATGGAAGTCACTATCATATGCCACCTCAATCCCCATTCCCCAGCATAAAGCTACGAATACACATATCAGGCCTCAGAGATGACAATGATCAGTACCCATGGGGTCACGGCTGGTTTAACCTTTGATACACTTTCATGTGAGGCGCAGTCTTCCACCACCCTCACAACCGCCTCCCTCGTTAATTGGTGTAGTGGTATTTGCAGGTAAATCTAAACACACATCCACACACACATATTTGTCATGTGCTCATTCAATTTAGTGTTTCTGCAATCAGTGGCAGACCTCTGTTGGTCCTGCCCACCAAACATAATCTAAAAAAAATGGTAAATGAACATAATCTAAAAATACTCCTTGTTTGGTCTTAAAATTATTGTCATGATAGAATTTTGATGTATAATTATCTGAGTAATCAAATTGATAGTTTTGTACAGTTGGAAACAAAAAATGGTTGCCCAATCCTTACGCAAAAGCAACTCATATTGAAGTACGATGATACTCCAAACTTCTTCAATGTTACAGATAAGGTACGGCAACATTTCAGTGTTAATGAAGATGGCCAAGCAGTTCTCAACTCTCAAGCGATGCATTAGTGTCATTTCAGTTACTACTGTTCAACAAATTCAAAACCAGACTCTGATGTTAATAAAGAAACATGATCAAAGCTGGCTGTTCAACAAAAAAGTCGAAGTGGGAACAACCAAAACCCCGCTCAGATCATTTCACACAAGCACATTATCGTTACACAAACAAAACTAAAGGCACATAGCAAACCAAGCCAAACCGATCAGAGCAACACGTGGTATAAAAAATAAAAAAAAAGACGTTGCAGCATATTAAGAAAGCGACATGAATCTGATTCTAAGAAATAAAATCTAACATTAGGGAGAAAACCAAAAAAAATTGCAGAAGGCACCTTGAAGAGAAGAATCTAGCAGAGAAGCAAACAAGGGAAAGGTTGTGTCTCCACCATCCACATTATCCTCATGCTTACACGCTTTAAGACTATAACTTTCATTTCGCCCAATTGAATCAGCACCGTCTGCCTCGGATATCCAGTGACTGTCATTAGATGATCTTCTCTTGAAGGCATATTGTGCTTTTGCACGTGTTTCTTCTGAGTGATCAGCATCAAGGCACTCAACCTCTTGTTTAATGTCTTCAAGAAAAAGTGCAGTATTAGCCCTGACTTCACCAAATTTGGGAACAGAATTTTCTTGGTGTGGTGATAAGCTAGAAGCTGAATGCCTTTTCCTGCATAAGGTACCATAAGCATTTATTTATAGGGCATACCAAGACAGTGAACTACAATTTTGCACGTGAGAGAACGAGGGACTAATATAAGAGCAAATTGGTAATACATATGTCTAGAAACAAAGAAATGCTTACAGGAAAGTGCCTCAAAACATGACAAACCCAAAAATATTTCAATGTGGTACATTCCTATTGAATAAACAAAGAATTTCTAAACAATAAGAATAAATCTCATGACCATTGTCCTTTCTTCAACATATAAGAACAATCAGCAGCTCATATATATAACAATTACCCCAACCCCCCAACCCCCAAAGCAAAAGGCACAATAATTAACATTAGGGATATAAGGATTCATATGACTAAACTGAACTTGACGTGTATCTTTTTTCACTCTCAAGTCTCAACACAAGTTCCCATATGTTTTGATGATGACGGTGTCAATATGAAAAAAGGAAAAAAATGGGACACCCCTCAAGATTATGTGGTATGAATTGAAAGATATTTTACATTTCTCAATGCCTAATGTCCCCTATGGTGAAAATTTTGGGATATAGATTTCACTACCAAAATATAATAAAGGTGTTGCCAAATGTACACTCCTAAATAAAGCTGTTGCTAAATGTACACACTTTTATCTCCAAATACCACAAATCATTTATTATTATTGTATAACAGTACCCCCATTATTTTCTCCAATTGGTTACCTGACATCCAAAGACTGATATTTTTCTACTTCCCCAACCCCTTCTTCCTTCACCAACCACAACCCCACACCCCAACCCCCCACCCCTCTCTTCCATACACACACAACAAATACGGGTAAAAGCAATCGTTTTTATCTCTTTACAACCCTGCACCCCTACAACCCCATCCCCCCATCCCTCTCATTGTGCATGCAATCATGCATGCACACAATATATATTAATATAAAAGTTCAAAAAATAAAAGAAAGATGAAAGTGATGTTCAATGTGCCGAATGGCGCTTTGAAGATGTGTGGAAAATTCCCAGCTTGGAATATGTGCGTCAGGCCACCAAATGGTGACATGGCACGCATGTGCCGTGATGGAAAAACCTGGATACAAACTAGAAGCGTCATTTGGCACTTCCCTCTTTTTCCAAACACATGCAATATGTATGCACGCACAGAGAGAGAAAGATACAGGGAGAACAGAAGGAGGTTTATCTTCTATCCTTTACCCCCCTAATATTTTTAAAGGATTCCCACATTTTGAATAAATGCAATATGCATTTGGAACGGACTAATCTGTTTCACACTTCGGTATCGCCTATTTCTTGTAAAGAGTTGTTCGATTGTTGGCGAGGTGGGTGACGGTGTCAAAATCAAAGTTGTCAAAGACAAAAAACACATTAAGGTATCATGGCCACTGTTAAAGGGTATTTTAAGGTGTCCGTATTATTCTCTTATTTCTATTATAAATAGAGGGAGAGGCTAACAAATTAGTCAAGTCATCTCATTTTTTTCTTACTCATTTTTCTTCAACATGGTATCAAGAGCAGGTTTGAACAAGTAATTAATCCTGATCAAAATGTTCTATATACATATTTTTTCTTTCTCTTCAATTTTTTCCCCACCACTCACAGGGAAAAAAAAAAAAAAAAAAAAAGGAAAAACGGTGTTGCTCTCTGTAGTACAGGCCAAACCCTAGGCAAAAATACCATCAATCGCAGCCGTTGAAGCTTAGATCGGGCCTCCAACCACCAAATCTACTACCATCGACCTTCTAGCCATCAGATCTCCTACCGCCAGCCTCCCTATACACTGTCAGCATAGACTCGCAACCCAGATCCGACTTCATCATCGAAAATTAGTCTAAACCTGTGAAAGTTACTCTTATTAGACAAGGGAAACATCGTCATCTCACTGAATCAGCCCCAGCACAAGACAATTAAAAGTACGATGAGTGGATTCATGCTGATGTGCAGATCGCATCAATGTTGTGGAATTCAATGGAGCCTCATACTGTTGATATGTGTACTCATTTAGATACGTGCAAAGCAATTTGGAAATATCTTTGTGTATTATATTCTAGTGATCTTATCCGGATGTATGACTTATCGGTCAAGTATTTCCGATTTCATCAAGCCACACAACTTGTGATGGACTACTTTGCTACGTTCAACAAGCTTCATGAAGAGTTAAATACCATTCTACCTATCACTGTCGATATAAAAGAATTGCAAAAGCAACGTCAACAGTTGACCGTCATGAAATACTTAGCCGGATCACACCCAGAATTTGAGCCAATTCGATCTCAAATCCTTGTCAGTGCTACTATTTCCTCTATCACTAAAATCTATTCTTGAGTGTTGCATTGCACCACCAGAGAAAATATCTTTAGTTCATCTGCGTTGTCTGAGCATTCGGCTCTTGTTGCACAGATTCCTCCCCAAGATCGTGGTGATTAACCTAGTAGTGGTCGCGATGGTCCCTCTTGTGGCAGCTATGGTGGTTGTCCTCAGGGTGAACACAATGTCCATGGTCTTGGCCAACATCATCAGTGCTCATTCAGTGGTAAGGAAAATCACAACAAAGGCACATTATGGGATTCAGTTGGTCGTCCACCCAAGTTCGGTAGTGCAGTGACATCTAATCCAACTGATCCCACTATAATTCCAGAGTCTCAAACAACCAAGGACAATTCTGATGACGAGTATGCTCAGTTCCCTCAATTCAAGGCATCCTCTCAAACCTCTACCCCTATTACTTCTCTAGCTCAACGAAATACCTCTACTGCATGTCTTTTATTTCGTCCTTCCCAACCAACACCATGGGTTATAGACTCTGCTGCCATTAGTCAAATGTCAGATATTTCTACCCTATTTACACATATTTAGTTCTCTCCCTCGTTGTCCCCGGTTACCATTATTGATGATTCCACAATCCCTATTAATGGCATCAGCACTGTGGAACCCTCACCCTCATTCTCTTTATCCTCTGTTTTGTATATTCACTTTTTTGCTTTTAATTTGATGTCAGTAAGTAAGTTTACTAAACATTTTAATTGCTCTGTTTCTTTTTCATGATTTTGTCATTATCCAGGATTTGAGAACACAGAAAATTATTTGCACAGTGTGTGAGCAAAATGACATTTACTACTTTGATGATCATGATGAGAATCCTACTACCCCGCCTACTGCGGTACTGCCTATCTTGTTGTTGCATCTGCCCACCAAATTCACTATCGCCTAGGTCATCCATGCCTTGCCGATCTCAAGTTACGTTATTTGTCTTCTTTAGATTGTGTCTTGTGAGTTCGGAACGTATCATCGTAGTTCATTTCCTTCT
Source organism: Eucommia ulmoides (assembly GCA_016647705.1). NCBI lineage: Eukaryota > Viridiplantae > Streptophyta > Magnoliopsida > Garryales > Eucommiaceae > Eucommia > Eucommia ulmoides. The sequence continues at coordinate 24,065,748 of CM028334.1, forward strand.
TAGGCCCATATATTGACCATCGGGTCCTTTTAGTTTAGTTCATTCATATTTCTGGGGCCCTTCTCGTGTTGCTTCTACATTAGGTTTTCATTAAGTTATCACTTTTTTTTGTGGATGCTTTGTCAAGAGTTACATGGCCCCATTTAATGAAAGACCGTTATGAATAATTCTCCATTTTTCGTGATTTTTGTAATGAAGTTAAAACTCAGTTTAATGTGTCAATACATATACTTCGAAGTGATAATGTTTGGGCACATTTTTCTCAACCTTTACTTCTTTTGTCACAATCAGGCATCCAGCATCAATTCTCTTGTCCTTACACACCTCAACAAAATGGAGTTGCTAAGCGTAAAAATCAACATTTCCTGGAAGTGACTCATACTCGAAATCAACATCTCCTTGAAGTGATTCATGCTCTACATTTTGAGATGAATGTTCCTAAACACTTTTGAGATGATGCGATTCTTACAGCTTACTTCTTGATCAATAGAGTGATGTGTTCTACCCTACTTGGAAAGATTCCCCATTTAATTCTCTTTCCTCGTTCCCCCTTGTTTGGTTTACCTCTTTGTATCTTTGGATGTGTCTGTTTGGTTCATCACTTGACTCTCAGTAAGCATAAGTTTGATCCACGTGCTTTAAAATGTGTCTTTCTTGCTTATTCCCGCACCCAAAATGATTATCGTTGTTATAGTTCATCTTTGCGTCGCTTATTCGCGTATGCCGATGTCACCTTTTTTGAGACCACACTTACTAGTTGTTATACTTCCTCTATCGAGCCTTCAAACACCTACTCCCTCTTCCTTCACTCCATAACCCGTCCCGCCCATTCTTTCTCCACCTCAGTTGCAAAGAATACTTTCGTCGCCAAAAGGTAGCTTTTGTTGTTGCACCCATCGTGCCTACACCCTCAAATTTTTCTCCAGCTTATTCTTCCAACTCTAATTTGGGCATTCTTATTGTCGTTTGAAAAGGGTAAGTGCTCATGTACTGACCATCCCATTTCTAACTCTGTCTCATAGGCACACCTATCCCTATCATACCTTTTCTTTGTTGCTTCTCTATCTGTTGTTTCTCTTCCTAACTCTGTCTCTGAGGCTCTCTCTCTCTCACCCTGATTGGACATCCCCAATGAAAAAGGAAATGATAACTGTTAAAGTAAAAAGATGCTACAAAAAGAATAAGGCTTATAATAGTAATTAGGGAACAGTACAAGAAACGCTAAGCAATATGGAAAACCCTAAACAGCACAATAAAAAAGCAATTACCCCTTTAACACTCCCCCCCTCAAACTGGGACATATATATTGTATGCTCCTAACTTATTACAAGTATATTTTATCTTTGAGTCCCCTAATGATTTAGTAATAAATCAGCTAACTGATCAACTGACTTTATATGTTTAGTCTCAATCTCATTTTGCAATATTTTTTCTCGAATGAAGTGACAATTAACTTCAATGTGTTTTGTTCTCTCATGGAAGACTGAGTTGAATGTAATGTGAAGTGTTGTTTAATTATCACATACCAGATCCATCAATGAAGAGTGTTCGAAGTTCTTCGAACAAATGTTTCAATCAAGTTAACTCACAAGTAGTATGGGTCATCGCCCTGTATTCCGACTCTACACTTAACTTTGCCACAACTATCTGATTTTTATTCTTCCAAGAAACGAGATTACCTCCAACAATCACACAATACCCTGTAGTGGACTTCCTATCCGAGGGAGATCTGGCCCAATCTGCATCTGTATATCCCTTAATTTGAGTTTGACCGAAATTCTGATACAACAAATCACATCCTGAAGCACCTTTCAGATATCAAATAATACAAATCACTGCATCCCAGTGATAAGTCGTGGGACGATCCAAGAACTGACTAATAACACTAACAACAAATGAAATATCTGGTCTAATAACTGTCAAATAGCTCAATTTCTCAACTAACCGCCTGTATTGCGCTGAATCTATTAATGGTATACCTTGATCTGCCAATAGTTTGTTGTTTGGATCTATAGATGAATCAATCGATTTTGTTCCTAGCATTCCTATTTCACTCAACAGATCAATAACATATTTTCTCTGACATAGGTAAATACCTTAACTTGATCGAGCAACTTCAATCCCCAATTGACCCAAATCTTTAGTTTGAAACTAGCGATGCAAAAACGTCTTGAGTTATTGAATATCACGGTGGTCGTCCCCAGTAATCATAATGTTACCCACATATACAATCAACAATATTCTTGAGATTTTACTGTGCCTGTAGAATACAGAATGATAGACTCTCAACGACAAAGGTCAAATTCAGTGACTAATTCACTGAATCTCCCAAACCATACTTGAGAAGACTGCTTGAGATCATAAATAGATTTTTTCAAGCGACATACCAAACCAGACTCCCCCTGAGAAACAAACTGAGGAGGTTTCTCTATGTATACTTTCTCACTCAAATCGCCATTTAAGAACGCATTATTGATATCAAGTTGATGTAACGGCCAACCTAAGAAACACGGACACAGCTCGGACATGTGTCGGAACGTGTCGGAAATTTTCATTGATTTTTATTACTTCCGACACGGCGCGGACACGCGAAGATAACCGTGTCGGACACGCGAAGGTAAACGTGTCACCGTCGCCGAACATACCTTTGCAGATTTTGAAAATCAAAAAGCTCTACCGCCGAACATAGCTCTAGCGTTGCAGTCGCCATTGCAGCTCCTCGATGCACAGAGAGAGAGAGAAATCCATATGCGATGTTGGTCTGGATTGCCATCGCAGCTCCTTGATTTTGGTTTGGCTCATCCTCCTTCGATCGATTTCAGATTACATAGCGATGATGTCTTCTTCCCAAGGAGGAAACCCATCGAAACCACCATCGAAACCTCTTCTTAGTTGTTCCCGAGGAGGAAACCCATCGAAACCCACCAAAACACATGAATTGTTATCTCACATTGGAACTCTCTCTATATTAACCTTTCCATCAGAGAATACACTTGACTTGGGCCCTTTTTGACCCAAATCATTTCTTAATATTTCATTTGGATTTTAGAACATTTTAATATTAAATTATACATTTGTCCCCTTAATTTTTTAATAATTCATGTTAATATTATTGTGAAGGTGAATCTTAAGTACAAGATAAGATTATTCTGACTTTTTGTTTTATTTTTTATTTTTTAATATATTATATTTAGTAAATAGTAGAAATTATAAATATCCTAATATTTAAAAAAAAAAAAAAATTGATGTATAATTATCTTAATATTTTATAAATGAATTTACTTAATGAAAATAAAATTATATATTTATTTATTGACGTATCCATGCCGTGTCCGTGTCGGGGTTTTTGACAAATTGTCGTGTCTCTGTGTTCGTGTCGTGTTGTGTCCGTGTCCATACTTCCTAGAGGCCAGCGAAAGGTGGTAGCCAAAGAGATGAACAAGCAAACAAAAATGAGCTTGGCAATGAGAGAAAAAATCTCAAAGTAATCAAGAGCATATACCTGAGTGTAACCTTTGGCAACTAAACGTGCCTTGAGTCGATCAATGGTACCATCCGAATGAACTTCGACTGTGTACAGCCAATTACATCCAACAATTTCCTTGTCAAGCGGAAGCGAGACGAAATCCCAAGTAACATTCTGATGTAAGGCTAGAATTTCCTCTTCCATTACAGTCATCCAACCAGGGTGAGTGAGAGCCTCTGAGACAGATTTAGGAATAGAAACAAAGAATAGAGAACCAACAAAAGAGGAATATAACGGAGATAGGTGCGCATATGAGACAAAGTTAGAAATAGAATGCTCGGTACATGAGCGCTTACCCTTCCGAACAGCAATGGGTATGTCTAAGTCAGACACGGATGGATGAACTGGAGAAGAATCTGAAGACACAGAGACGATCGGCTTGAAGGCAGAAGCTACCTTCTGGCGACGAGAAAGTATACCTGCAAAGGCGGTGAAAGACGACTAGGCAGGACAGGTTCTAGAGTGGAAGGAGATGGTGTCGAATCTGGGAGACTTGGTAAAGGAAGAGTAACATCCAAATCAACCTGAGATGATAGGGCAAAAAAGTAAATGGTAGACTCAAAGAATGTGACATTTGCACAAATGAAAGAGTGACATCAAGAAGCACTCTAACACCGATAACCCTTTTGCATACGAGAATAACCAAGGAAGACGCAATGTATGGCACGAGGATCTAACTTATTCTTACCGGGAGTCAACTGGTGGACAAAACAAACACATCCAAAGATACAGGAAGTAAAGCAAACTAGGGTGATAGGGGAAAAAGAATAGATTGAGGAACTTTACCATTTAGGGTAGAAGATGTCATTTTATTGATCAAGAAGCAAACTGTAAGAACTATATCTGCCCAAAAGTGTTTAAGAACATTCATCTCAAACATCAGAGTTCGAATTACTTTTAGGAGATGCCAATTCTTACACTCAGTGACTCCATTTTGTTGCGGTGTGTGAGGACAAGAAAACCGATGCAGTACACCAGTCTGTGACATAAACAAAGTAAAGGGTTGAGAAAAATATTTTTGAGCATTATTACTGCGAAGTATACGCATAGGCACATTAAATTGAGTTTTAATTTCAGCATAGAAGGTAGAGAACATGGAGAACAATTCAAAACAATCTTTCATTAAATAGAACCATGTAACCCTAGAGAAGTCATTGACAAATATGACAAAATAACGAAAGCCTAATGTAAAGGCAATACAAAAAGGACCCCAAATGTCTAAATGAACTAAACTAAAAGGACTCGATGCTCGAAACTGAGCTGGAGAAGCAAATGAAATACGATGGTGTTTTCCCAACTGACAAGACTCACAATCTAAGGAGGACAAATGACATAAATTAAATACATTAAGATTGGCAAGACAGGAATGACCTGGGTGACAATGAATTTGGTGAGCAGATACAACAGCAGGACAAGCAGTGGGCGGGATAACAGGAGTCTCGTCGTGATTGTCAAAGTAATAAAGGTAATTTTTCTTACGTCCTACACCAATCGTCTTCTGTGTTTTCAAATCCTAGATAATGACAGAATCAGGAAAAAAAAAAAAAAAAAACAATTAAGTTGTTGAGTAAGCTTACTGGTTGATATCAAATTAAAAGAAAAAGAGGGAATATACAAGACATAGGGTAACGAGAAAAGGGGTGCAAATTCCACAGTGTCAATACCACAAACAAGGACGGTGGAACCATCAGAAACAGTAACAGGGGACAACGAGAGAGATGATTGAATATGGGTAAATAAAGAAGAGGTACCTGACATGTGATCAGTGGCAGCGGAATCTATAACCCAAGGTGTAAAAAAGAAAGGATGAAAAGAAAAACATGCAGCAGAGTTACCTCGTTGAGCTAGAGAAATAATGGGGGTAGATGTCTACTAGGATGCCTTAAAACTGGAGCAACTGAGCATACTCATCATCAAAAATTGCTTTGGGAGTTGAAGAGTCGGATGATGAAACAAGAGCTACTTGATTAGAAGTTGTTGCATGAGCATACTTGAGAGAACGACCAACTTTGTACCAACAAGTATTTTGGGTATGATTTTCCTTGCCACAAAGTGAGTATTGATGATGTCAACACGATAATGGCCACCTCGGCCACCCCAAAATCTAGTGCTACGACTACTTCGACCACCTCATTTTCCTTGATCGGTAATGGCAACTTGTACAACTTTAGACCATGATAAGTAATTGGTCTCATTCAACTTACAAGTGGTCGACAATTGTGGTGATAAATTCGACATCAATGCGCTGCTAAACAATTGAGACAGTACGCACCAATACAACAACTAACTGAAGAGACCAATTAAAATCAGGGGAAAAAAAACAAGCAAGGACCCCCATACAAGAAACTAATAAAACAAACAATAAATAAACACTGAGATCAAATTTCGAGACATTAAATAAGATTTTTTTTTCTCTTTTTTTTTTACATAATAATAATAAAGAGGGAACCTGAAATAGGTCTGACCTAGGGTTACGACTTACAACGAAGTCATGGGTTGGTGTTACACAGATCTGGGTGATGTCCGACGATGGTGGATTGGAGCGGCGACGGTGGAACCGAGCGGCAATGATTACAGAGACCAATGTGTCGCAGGAATTCGGCAAAGCTGCAAACGAGGTTGTGAAGTGCTGGAGCTCAACGACGAAGGTCGGCGAAGGTCAACGAAGGTTCGTGAAGCTCAACTAAGGTCGGTGAAGCTCTGTAGCCGTTCAACTAAGGTGATATGTGATTGGAAAAAATCGGCGAAGCTTCGGTGACAATCGGCGAGGACAACCAGTGGTGGCGGCGGAACCAAGTGATTGGTGGCTGAGGGTTAGGGTTTTACAAGGATACTGTTCTAGAAATTAAGGAAAATGAGAAAAAAAAAAATATTTGAAAAATATGGATAAATGGAAGAACAGAACTATGGAATTACATTTCCATCATACCTGCTCTCGATCCATGTTAAAGTAAGAAGATGATACGAAAAGAATGAGAAGGCCTAACAATTGTGTTAACCTCTCCCTCTATTTATAATAGTATTTAGGGAACAGTACAAGAAACCCTAATAATATGGGAAACCCTAAATAGTATAGTAAAGACGTAGTTACCCCTTTAACATTAACCTTACATTATATCAGAATGGTATTTGGGACTTTGTCTCACTTTCGCCTGGCAAACGGTATAGTTGATGTAAATAGGTGTATAGAGTCAAAGTGTATCTAGATGGTACCATTGATCGACTCAAGGTTCACTTAGTTACCAAAGCCTATACTCAGGTATACGGTCTTGATTACTCCAAGACTTTTCTCCAGTTGCCAAGCTTACATTTGTTCGTCAATTCATCTCCCCAACTGCCACCTTTTGTTGGCCCGTTACATCAACTCGACATCAACAATGTCGTCTTCAACAGAGATCTGACTGAGGAAATACATATGAAGCAACCTCCTGGATTTGTTGATTAGGGGAGCCAATTCGGTATGTAGTTTGAAAAAAAAATCATTTACGGTCTCAAACAGTCTTCTCGAGCATGGTTTAGAAGATTTAGTTATGTGGTTACTGAGTTTGGCCTTCTACATTGTGGAGTCGATCATTTGGTGTTCTATAGGTATATTACAGTTGGGAGAATATTGTTAATTGTGTATGTGGAAGGCATTGTGATTACCGAAGATAACCATAGTGGAACACAAGAACTCAAACAGATTTTGCATAATAAGTTTCAAACCAAAGATTTGTGTCAGTTGAAGTATTTATTGGGTATTGAAGTTGCTCGATTGAATCAAGGCATTTATCTTTATCAATAGAAATGTCCTTGATTTGCTAAGCGAAATAAAAAAGCTATGAGCTAAACCGATTAACTCACCTGTGCATCTAAATACAAAACTATTAGTAGAACAGGGAATTCCAATGATAGATTCGGCACATTCCTTACGGTTAGTTGGGAAGTTGAACTATTTGACTATTACAAGACCGGTTATAACCTTTATGGATCGTCCCACAACTTGTCACTGGGATGCAGTGATTCGTATTCTCATACATTTGAAAAGTGCTCTTGTTGTGGTTGTCTATATCATAGCTTTGGCCACACTCGAATAGAGGGAAATACAGATACAGATTGGGTGGGATCTCCCTCAGATAGGAAGTCTACTACAGGTTATTGCGTGTTTGTTGGAGGTAATTTCACCTCTTGAGGAAGTAAAAAATAGATGGTAGTGACACGATCAAGCATGAAATCGGAATGCAGGGCGATGGCTCATAGCACTTGTGAGCTAACTTGGTTAAAACACTTGTTGAAAGAACATGGATTTGAACACACTTCACTGAGGGACTTAAATATGTGATATTCAAGTCGGACTTGCAAATTGCATCCAATCCAGTCTTCCATAAGAGAACGAAACAAATTCAAGTTGATTGTCAATTCATACGAGAAAAATTGTTGCAAAAATTGATTGAGACTAAATATGTAAATTCAGTTGATCAGTTGGCTGATTTATTTACTAAACCATTAAGGGACTTAAAAATAAAATACATTTGTAACAAACAAGGAGCATATAATATATATATATATATATATATGCTCCAACTTGAGGATAGTGTTAAAGGGTAATTCTATCATACCTAATATTTAGAGTTTTTGTATTATTCTCTTATTTCTATGATAAATTGAGGGAGAGACCGACAAATTAGTCAAGCCATCTCATTCTCTTCTTACTCTTTTTTCTTGAACAGTCTTATTGGAGAATAAGAACAATACTGAAATATGCAAGGCGAAGCACGAGCTCGAATGAAGTTGGGTGAGCATTATACCTAACAAGTAGAACATATATTTTATTGTGTATGATAGCAAGATGAACATTATAAATTGCATAAATCAATTTATTTAATGCTTAAGGCACAAGGTCTCCTACGGCCTAAGTATGAGGTGCAGCCTTCATTGAATTGATGTGCATATGATATAAAACAAATCTTTCATGAATGTTTGTGAAATGTCATATTGTATGTTGTATTTCAAGGACTAGCATATGTGCTATTTACATGAGATCTTCGCATGCCCAACACGTTGGCCACAAGAACTTAGCTCATATTATCACATTTGAAAAAATTAAAAAGATTGACACAAATAATGCAATGAAGAAAATTATGCTAGCAAGAAACTGAAATCATGCAAAGTAATTAAATATTACCAAAAAACTCAAATGAATGAAACAAACAGAATCATAAATTCAACCGACTTTATGTCTTAGTCGCAAAAAAAAATTTCTCCCCGATAAATTAAAATACGTTTAATTATGAGAATTCTTGGTATTAAAGTAACATTATAAGTAAAATAAAGATTTTACATAAAATAAAGATTAAAATAATATATTTCAATGTATTATAAGCATAAAGATATCCCAAGTTTTTAAAGTGATTAGGGTTTCCCCCAAAATTTGCAAGTATTGTTAACGAGGCGTGCTTTCCTTGAGCCTTGGGCCTTGAGCCAAAACCCACAATGCACACCTTATTGGGCTTTGGACCATACGAGGCACAACAATTTGGAGTTGTTGAGCGTTGGACCTAGGTGTGAGCCTAGGAACGCTTTTAAGAACAAAGGCATAAATCAGTATTATATAATGTTATAAAGAGTTATATAAGAACATGTATTTAGTAATCCAATAAACAAATTCCGAGAAATGTTAAATTTCACAGTCATCTAATAAACAAGAAGTCCAAAAAGAAATAAAACCATCAAGAGATTTCAACACGGTTCAAGTGCCAAAAAAATTAAAGAGATTCAAATCCACATAATTTTGTAAATTGTTTTAGGGTTGAAGGGTGAAGTTCAATATTTTGTAATTAAGAGATGCATGAGAAAACTTAATGCTTTCTCTTTGCTGATTGGTATGTTTTATATATCCAACACACCAACCCTAATTTAGAATACTTAAAATCAACTCTCTAAGTGGTGTAATAAGGGTAGAAAAAAGTAAAACTGCATTGAATAAAATCATTTGTGCAACCACAACCGAGGCGTGTGGCTAGGGACTCCTCAGAAACTTGGTCTAAATATGGAGAAAATATTGGTTTTAACGGTTGTACCATGTAGCATGCCACATGGTATAACAAACCAATGAAATCTATCATTTTCTAATGTGGATCTCACTTCTTGTTTGCTAGATTATTTGGAGCCCATTTAGTAGGTAGTTACTAGTGCTGGATGAGATCCACATGAATACAAGAGGTATTGTGATTGGGATGGTTGTACCATGTGAACTATACAATTGTTACAATGACCATGTTTCCCAAATAGGAGAATTTCGAGCACATAGGAGAATATTGAGCACCGGAACCAAGGGGCCTGGCTAGGTACGCCTCAACTATTAGTCCAAATGGGAGGATTTTGAGCATTTGTAAATGATTCCCTCGTCTGTCTCTTTTGGTAGCATCTCTTTACCTTGACATTTATTTAGGCAGCATTCTTTGTAAATGGTTATTTTTGGTAGCCGGTAGTCAATATAGTATAGGGCAAAACTGTCCTCTCCGTATTAGTAGCTCTCTCCCCACTCCTCGTTAGGGTGATCGCACGCAGAAGGAGAGCCAGGGACAACCCTTTACTACTTAGAGACGATTTTTTTCCTCTTTCTAGCGGTATCACTTTGGGAGGCAACGAAAGTGACAAGAAAATAGATGGAGACTCTAACACAGACATCCGACTGAAACAAGCGAATAAACTCATAAATTCTTACATTCATTTAATAAAAAAAAATAGAGTTGCCGGAAGATGCAAGTATCACATACACATGTAGCTACAATTTGATCGTGCTTTCTCACATGATAGCTTCAGTACCTACGGACATTCTACAGAGAATTTCAAAATTGGAGTTGGTGTATTTCTAGCAGGTTCGATCAAAGAAGCCTACTTAAGTAGACTGTAGAGCGAAGTAGAAACATACCCGTATCGACGATATCGCTCCCTGCTACTCAGATCTTCGGGATTAAAATAGCTTGGAGTACTCATATCTACTTCCATTTGTACAAAAAGAGAGAAGGCCGGTGGAATGGTATCTTCTCAGAATTATATGACGCAAACCCTTGTGTTTAACCGTTTAGTGAGCAGCGATGGACGACGGCGGCGACCGTGGAGTGAGAAGCGATGGACGACGGCGGCGAACGTAGAGTAAGCAGCGGACGACGACGTCGAAGGTATCAGGAGCGACGAAGATGGACGACGAAGAAGAGGAGCACCGAAGATGGACGAAGGTCTGAGGACGAGCGGCGGGAGTAAGTGCAAATAGCTCTGGATTTGTAAATGACGCCTTTGGAAAGATTTACGAATGACACTTTTATCCCCTATTCTTTTTAGATGGAAGAATTTTATAACCTCCTCTTAATAAATACCCAAATAAGGAATTTATTATATAAAATAAAAATTAGGACAAACAAAAAATATGATTAGACCATTTTTGAGACATAAGTTTAGAATCATAAAAAAAAACTAGGTTTGTCAAAATGAAAATAATGGTATATCATCATATATAAAATGGTTTATAAGGATATATATATTAATTAGAAATTTATATTACCATTTATTCATTGTCTAACTAAGGAAATTAAGCACTCTTAATTCATTCCCTAATCTATTCTCTTTCCCGTTAATTGAATTGCCTAAAATTTACCCTAACTTACCCTAATAACCCTCATTTCAAAATTTTCACCCTCACTCTAAAACACATCTCTCTCTACCGTTTCTCACTCTCACCCAATCCCTTTCTTTCTCTGTGTCTCACTCTCGCTCTCACATATCTCCATCTTCATCCTCACCCCATATCGATCTTCATTGCTGATGCCATGCCATAGTCACCATAGCCATCACCATCGTGTTGTCGTCTTCTTCCATCGCCATCGACGTCTTCCTCGTCGCTCCATCGCCTCTCACCTATGGCCGAAGGTAAGAGGTCTCCTCTTTCTCACTCTTTTCTCTCCCTTTTGCTCTTTTCTTGCAGCGGGTCACCCTTGCAACACCGCCCTTTACTATCAAGGTCAAATCTAGCCAAATCGAGGTTCGATCCAACCACCACCATCGTCATCCACGTTCTCCAGCATCCGTAGGTACGTCTCTCTCTCTCTCTCTCTCTCTCTCTCTATATATATATATATATATATATATATATATTTATATTTCATTCTCCATTTTTTATTTATTCTCTCTCTATTTCATTCTCCAGATCTGGCCATTGCCATAGCCATCCATGTTGATTTTTTTGTTTTCAAATCTCCACAACCACATATACTACTCTCAATATCTTCAAGTAATAGCTTCTTTTGTTTTGCATCTGATTTTGTTTTTATATTGATTTCTTTAGTTGTTTCTATAGAGTGTTGATTAATTGAGTTTAGTTATTTAGTAAGTTTGGATCTATTTCTATTAAATGTTGAAATCAACTTTTATGCTCCATAAGTGTGTATTGTCTATAACTGTTTTGTACAATTTTATCATTTACTAGCAGCTAGAATGGATAACATGAAAATTGCAATTGATGCCGACCATCGTTCGGTTTCTCCAATTAAATATTATTGTTTTATTTCGTTTTGCTTTGAATGATAAAAGTATTTTGCTTAGTACGGTTCCTTATTTTGGCTTTGATTCACTTTGATTTTAGCTTACGATTCAGAGATTCAGTTATTTGATTGATGGTTCTGATTTTGCCTTAACCGATCACGATTTTGATTTATTTCAGTTGCCCTAATGATTCACGATGCCGAATTAGTTACGGAGCATTTGATATCCAGATCCAGAATCACCATAGCTCTCATGCTCTTTGGGGTCATGTTCCTACTTCAATGTTACGTGTCTTTCTTTCTCTCTCAAATCACTGCATTTGATTTTCCAATTTGCTGATTGTATGCTAGCGTTGCTAATTCATCTTTCTTTGGAAGGTATGTGTTGATTGTCAAACTAGGGTTTTGTTAATCTGGGGTTTGTGTTTCTGTTCTCTAATAAATATATGGCACGACATACAAATAAACACGTGTTTTTGTTCTCTTTTGGTATTAAGGTTTTAGGGTTTGTCAATTTAGAATTTATGTGCCACTATTATTTTAGACTCAAGGTAAAGGCACATTAAGACGCGGAAGAGTCTCCTCAGGCCTATATGCGAAAGGAAAATTTAAATATTTGCATGAGACTTTATATTTCACACATTGAGGACCTACTGTTGCAGTGAGCTTGGACCTCTTATTTCTATTTTTTATTTGAATAATGTCACTCCCTACTCTCTATATACTTTTCCTTCATTTTCATTTCATTTGTTGAAGTCAAGTAGTTCCTAAGAAAGATAATTCTATATCTAAACAAAAATGAGCAAGACATGAATGAAAGAGTTTTAGTGAGAAGGGGTAGGGCTGGCAAAACGGGTATTTACACGATGACACGACACGAGACCGACACGAAATTATCAGGTCTGGGTTTGGTTTATCAGGTATCAGGTCATTATCGTGTCAAACCCGATAGCATAATAAGAAATAGTGCAGGTTATCAGGTTGACCTGATAAGTCGATAGGTTACACGATAAGACACGATAATAATTTCGTGTATTCAGGTTACACGATAACCTGAAACTTAATAGGTTACCAGTTAATTTAATAAATTATTTTTACACCCCCAAATTATCTAATATTATAATGTAGTACCTAATATATATATTTGGTGGTGTTATGTGAATGATGTTTGTATTGGTATTTTTTTTGTGTGTGTGATATTGTAATGCTGGATTTTTTTCTTGTTTGGTTTGTTTTGGTTGAACTAGTTTTTTTTTTTTTTTTTAAATAAATTTTGTTAACATGTTGTTAACTTAACAAGTCGTTAACGTGTAATGGAAATCTATCAGATAATCTTATTGTGTCGTGTTTACCTAACAAGTTTCGTGTTTTCATGTGACACAAAAAATTATCGTATCGTGTCGTGTTGACACGATAATTTTCGTGTCGTGTTCGTGTTTGGGTAGTCTGACACGATATGCTTATCGTGTCGTGTTCGTGTTTGCTCTTATTGTGTTATTATGTAATGACCTATTACAGAATTGCCAACCCTAAGAAGGGGGAGATAAATTGACATACTCATATTTATTTGTTGAAAAAAATGGAAACCACAAAATGAAATCAAACAAACCTACTTTGATTTGAACTTAATTATGTATGAATTTGCATTGTGATAGCAATTTCATAAAATCATTAAGAAGGATAATGAGGGAGAGATCCCAACCTGATAATCAAATAGATTGTTCTAGATTGACAAACAGATTGTTTTTGTTCTACACATACAGGTAATAATGCCATTTCCTAACCATGAATCAAACAAAAAGGATTTTCTTTGTTGTTGAATTGATTATTGTAAATTTGTTGTTTTAAACCATATTTTTTGTAGGTTATTTTACAATTGTGTTATAAACAATAGGTTTTATTGCTTTATAACGACGTCTATTGTAAATATTTAAGATTTCTTTCTTTTTCTATGATTTTTTGCGGACAAATAACATAAAAATGAAGACTTTACATTTCTACATAAAATTTCCTTCAGTCTTAAGATATGTTTATTTGTGTTCTCCATAATTTATTTAAAATTTTATGAATATATTGTTTAGTTAGTAGATTATTTTTTCCTTTTTATTTAGTTATGCCTCATTTCAAGTGTGCTGTTGAATTTGAATGAGGTGCTTTTCTCCACATACTTAGGTGTCTCGCACGAGTATGTTCTTTGGTATTTTGTGTGATTTAGTTTTGCTTTATTAGATATAAATGAAGTTTTCCTCTTATTCGTTTTTAACCATTCGAATAGACATTGCTTGATACATTTTTTATATTTCTGGTTCATGTATAAGAATTCATTGGCACATATGCATATCAAGATTAAATTATTTTGTTCTTGAGTTTATATTTTTTTTCAGTATTTTTATAGTAGAGAACAGTTTGTAGATTTTATATAAGTGCGAGTTTCATTATATTTCGTAATTTTGTATTTTTTTATGTTAAGGATATTTTCTTGTAAATATATTGATCTAAATGTTAGATTTGTTGTATTTTATAAATTAGTGATCTTTCGTGTTATTTTCTAAACATTGAATTATATTTTTTTCATTTTAAGTTTATTTTAATTTGTGCCTTCAGGCACAGGTTATACGTTAGTTTGTTAAAAAAATTGAAAAATATTTTGCATAAATAAAATACTTCTCCCAAATCTCTTATCCAAATACAACCTTAATATTATTTCAATAGGAAAATGTTGGTGTCCCAAAGTGGCAAACACCTCAAGCATGGTCCAGTTAGGGACAGGTGGGTCCTCATGCTGAGGTGGAATTGTTGAGTCGAAACTAGAGCTGGAAATTCTTCAAGTGAACTGTAACTCACTACCTGGGGTTTGACTAACTAGAGTATAGAGTCTTGCCCTTCATGGAGTTGTACCTGCACAAGGCTTGGCCGGGATTTGTCTCGGTAAAGTCTCTCGGGCGTGAGAGTAAGAGTTCAAAGAGAAAATGTTACAAAAACGCGTTAAGTATATAAATAAGCATTGAGCGTTACCTTGGGCTTGTATTGCCCTTAGTATTTATAAGTGTTGGAGATGATTAGATTTACCTAATCAGTCCTAAACATGGTTAATTAGACAAAACTATGTGTTTAATCGATTATCGGGGGCATTCAGGAGATAATCATTAGCCTTGGGCTTTTGGGCTCATTTGGAAAAGCCCACGGGCTTTCGTGAGGCCTGTGGGAGATGAACTGGTGGAAAAGCTCGAAAATCTATAGAGTTTTGAAGGAAAAACGGACTAGAACGGTGTGTTGTTAGAGAAAAACGGCCAAGTCCTTAAAGTTGGCCGTCTAGAGGCACGACACAAAGTTCTGGGCGGCAGTGCCCCAGCGAGGCATATTGCGCATTCTTAGGAGAGCGGACTTCTTATTGAGTTGGATTATTACCGAGCTATATTAAAGCTAGTTTTCGTGCAGACCTGTCTACTGTTCGAACCGAGAATCTCAGACTCTACGCTGACTACCATAACCTCAAGTCTCGAATTGACATGATCGAGATCAAATTCGCCAACTACAAGTGGTGCATGAAGGGTCGAGAGTAGAAGTGGCAGGACGATATTGATCAGGTTAAGAAGAATACCAGATTGGAGGTGGTAGAGCAGTGGAAGAAGGGCCCTGGATATATGAAGCTCCAAGAGAAAATGGCTAATGAATTTCTGGAGTCAAGAAATTGGGCCACACTCAAGGCCATTCACCGCATGCATTCTGATTTCCTTGCCAGTCATATGGAGATGGAGTTCTCGGACCAGGAGGTCGACGTAAAGCACGAAGGCCTTGAACAGGGAGATGCCAAAGAGGATGGTGTTGATAAAAGGGTGCCAAGGAGGGCTAGGTTGACATTCTTTTCCCTCGCGCGGATACCTCTCAGGATGAGGGCGGGGAGTACTGAGCTTTGGGTCATCACTTTTTCAATACTTAGGATTTTGTGGCCTTTTTTTACTTATTCTTTTTGTCGACTTGTAATGGGCTGATGACCCCCGCATGTACACATCTTTTTGACACATATCAATGCAAGTCATGTTTTGTGTATTCCTGTGTTTCTGCACCCGAGCGTGTGAGCTTCTGAACGACATTACCATGGTATTTTAGAGTCTATCCCTTCCTTCCAATGTTTTTGCCAAGTTATTTTTTTTCTTGGTAATGCCTTCAAAGTCGTAAAATTTAAAAAAAAAAAAAAAAAAGAAAAGAAAAATCTCGTCTCTGCCCAAGTCTATGGACTACTAGCCCCCCCAATCCCAGACACAAGTTGATTGTAAGGAAATCATGTTACATATTTAGGAGGAGGGTTTCCCACGGTGCTTGGCCCCCTCGATCCCCGAGGGCGCAACGCAAAGGTTGGTCCATTATGCCTAGTCATTGGTGAGTTTTACGTAGTTAAGTTCCTTCATGAACTCTTTCAGTTTAACCCAATTTAGTCCATGCAAAAGCACCTTCCCCTTCAGAACGTCGAACTAATAGTCGACTGATGGGGAGAGGTACTCAGCCGCAGACTCTCAGACTCAATCAGTGCTCTACCCTTGGTGGATGACCTTAGTCGTTTCCTGGGTACGGATTATTGACCTGTGAAGAGGGACCGATTATCACCCTCGACGATGAGTACCGGGATGTCACTTCTCGTGGAGAATCACCTGTAACGCTAAATGCTGGGATATTGTTTTAGAGAATAATCCATGACTCTGAGGGTTGGGATGTCCTTCTGAAAAATCATTTGCAACTTTAAGGATAGAGATACCATTATTATAGAATTATCCGCGACTTTGAGGGTCGAGATACTGTCTTTGGAGAATCATCCGCTACTCTGAGGGTCGGGATTCCATTGTTGGAGAATCATCTACAACTTTTAGGGTCGAGATACCTTTATTGGAGAATCATCCACGACTTTGAGGGTCCAGATGCCGTCTATGGAGAATCATCCACAACTTTGAGGGTCCAGATGTTGTTCTGGAGAATCATCCGTGACTCTGAGGGTCAGGATGCCATTGTTGGAGAATCATTCATGACTCTGAGGGTTGGGATGTCGTTTTCTAAAGAATCACACGAGGTGCATTGCCTTGAACACTTCTTTTATTGATAAGCATAACTACTATACTCGTACATACTTGAAGTTGTTACAAAATTGAATCTTCTCTATAGAAGTAGCACTTCAGATATTCAGAGTTTCATGGGTGCCTGAGCGGCATGCCTTCTTTTGTCTCAAGATTGCAGATGCCCGGATGTGCAATCTTAGTGGCTATGTACGCCCTTTTCTAAGTGGGGGCCATCTTTTCTTTTGGCTCTCCGCTGATGCCTCTTCTTGGAGGATGACGTTTTCCCCTAGAGTTGAGTCCACCGTGGACGACGTTGACCTCGCGATATACGCGCTGGTGATTATCCCCGACCTCAGCCATTTAGGGATAGGGATGATTGCAGTTTCCTCGTCTTCTTTAGGCCCGAGGCCCTCCCTGAGGGCCATCCTCGTTAGGATGCTGCCCGATCTTGTTTTTTGTCATAGTTCTCAAGATAGCCTTTTTGGATGAGGGCTTCAATCTCCTGCCAGAGATGGAAGCTGCTTTATATGGATTCGCCCCGGTCTTGGTGAAACTTACAGTATTTGGTCATCGACCTTTCGGCTGGATTCTCTCTTAGGGGAGACGAAGGAGGGAAGAAATCACACCTTGAGTTTTCTACGAAGATGGTGGCCATTGAAGCTGTAAGTGAAGTAAACCTTTGTTGGCAATGCTCTAAGGGAAGAAATGGTCTCCTGTCCCTGGGCAGGGGTCCAAATCTCCCTTCAACTCATATTCTTTTTGAGCCTTAGGATCGATTTGGAACTTCATTCTTTAGTTCCTTCTATTTATTCATTCATTCCTTCTCTCTTTTGGTTGCAGCACAGAAGTCAGCATTATGAAATCTGATCCCGTGATCTAGAGCTTGATCGAGAGTGAGGGCACGATTTGAAAAAAGGTCATAAGATAACCTTTGATAGCGAATCTCAGCAACAAAGACATTCAGTGCCATGCTTTCAAAGAGCTCGTTTCACGCATTGGCTTCTCGGTTGAAGCCCTTGACGTAATTTCCCAAGAATTTACCTAGCTTTCGCTGAAGAGCAAGGACATGGGCCATAGTCTTCGGCCTCTACTAGGAGAGACTAAAATGAGTTATAAATAACTGCTCGAGCTCTCGAAAGATGGAGAAGGATGTTGGCCTCACCTGAACCTCGCTACCCATAAAAAAGTGATGGGAAAGACTTTGCACCGTAGGGCTAAAAAGGTCTCATGTATGTCTATATGAGACTTGAATATGGACAGGTGGTCGATTAGATCCAAGTCTTGTCATATGGACTCATTTGGGGGTGAGCAAAGCATCTCAACACTACTTTTTCTAGAACTTCTTCCACAAATAGACATATCTCTTCCATAATAACGTCTTGTCTTACTCAGCCTCCGAGTATCTCCTAAGGTAGGCTTCCATGTTAGCAAGGCAATACTCCACGGCTTCCATTGCTTGTATCTCTCCCTGTATACGATTACTCGTAGCTCAGGCCACAGTGTGACGGGAGGGAGGCGAGTAGGAGTCGATTTCACATTCGCGCCGACCCTTGAGGTCAGACCTAGCTAGCCTATGGAGATCTTAACCATTGAGGGATGTTAATAGATCCCTTGCTACAAGTCCACGCAGTAGAAGAGATGGGGATCTTGGCATTGTCGGGGGAGAGGGGGGCTCTCTAGTCCTATAGACTTGTGGTCGTAAGGCGGAGGGCAGTCCCCAGGTGTACGCCCATTTAGAGATGCCAAACGAAAGTTGTGGTCTTGGGTCACTTCTCAAGACCTGCAATCTAGAGAGTTGGTCTCCCTAAACGAGGAGCAGCGGTAGGCGATGAAGAGCTGGACACATGACTTAAACTTACCCATCTAGCATTCAAGGAGATCAATCCGATATGCTTCCGCAACTCCCGAGATCTGTCTCACATAAGCCCTAGAGGGCAAGGTAGATCACCCTACCTGATCCTGGGGGGGTGGTTATCCTCGTTGGTGGGAGTTGAGGGGTGTGGCCTCAAAGCTTTTGACATACTTCTTGATTTTTCTGGAGGAAGACAGATGCTCATAGCGAGAGCTTCTGTTCTATGTATGTTTGTCTGACTAGACCTTGCGATCATCCAGTCTTAGCTGAGAAGGGAGCAATGATCAGGCGAAGGCTTTTCGCATAGTTGCCATAGACGCCGCCAAACTATTGGTGTCCTAAAGTGGCAAACACCTCGAGTATAATCTAGTTAAGGACAGGTGGGTCCTTTTGCTGATGTGGAGTTGTTGAGTCGGAACTAGAGTTGAGAATTCTTCAAGTGACTGTAACTAACTACTTAGGGTCTAACTAACTAGGGTCCAGAGTCTTGCCCTTCAGGGAGCTAAACCTGCATAAAGCCTGGCTGGGATTTGTCCTAGCGAAACCCTTCCAGCGTGAGAGTAAGAGTTTAGAGAAAAAAGATTATAGAAACGCGTCAAATATGCAAATGAGCATCGAGCGTTAGCTTGGGCTTGCATTGTCCCTAATATTTATAGGCGTTGGAGATTATTAGCTTTACCTAATTAGGCCTAAACACGGTTAATTAGTCGAAATCATATGATTAGCCGATAATCCGGGGGCGTTCAGGAGATAATCACTGGGCTTGGGCTTTTGGGCCTATTTAGAAAAGCTCGCGGGCCTCCGTTAGGCCTATGGAGACGAGTTAGTAGATAAGCTTGGAGATCTGTGGAGTTTTAGAGGAGAAACGGATTGGAATGGTGTGCCAGCGAAGAAAAACGGCTAAGTCCTTGACGCGCTCCGATTTTTTGAAGGGAAAAGGATATGAAATGATAAAGAGTGTAAAGAGAGAGTATTTTTTTAAAGCACCAGTTTCTTAAAAAAATACTTTTCACTGAGTTTTTTAAAAATAATTTGAAACGCCTAAGTAAAAATTAACTGAAAAAAAAAAAAAAAAAAAAAAAAAAAAAAAAAAACATGGTCAAACCAGAGATTCATTTAAAAGCTCAAGGGTTAGTTACGCTCGAAGAAGGTGTCAGGCACCCCAAGGGCTCCCGTTCAAAAATGTTACCTTATGTCCAATTAACTCCAATTAATTTAGTTCGAATGTTTTCTTTTATTTTGAAATCTTTTCCTTCTTATAAAATCTTTTTGGTATTTTTTGAAAATAAGATGGGACAAATTTTTGTAATTTTGGGAATGTTCCCTCGGTAAGGATAGTCCTTGAGGGGTGGTTTTATATATCTTTTCAAGATATTTTTTTCTTTAATTTAAATGAACAAACTAAAATAATTGAATAAGTATGAAAATATGAATGCAAAATTTAATAAGACATGAATTCTATTTTATTTATGTCAAAGTGACCTAAAAAACTATTTATATGATTTTTATGTAAGAGAGGATTTGATTTAAACATGCCAATGCTAATGATATGAATATGAGAATTAATCAAGTAACACTACGTCATTATGCATGGCAAGGATTTAATTATTTAATACATACATATATATATATATATATATATATATATATATATATATATATATATATATATATATATAAAATATGCAAGTAGTGTACGTGTCATAACTAAACGAGAAGTAGTATGGATTATGAATTTAAAAAAACGACATATAATGAAATATATAAAAAAATATAAGCAGTGAAAGTGTTCTAAACATACCATCTAAATGATACAAGAAATGAATACGGATTATGAAGTCTAAAAAAACTATATGTGATAAAAAAAAATATATAAGTGGTAAAAGTGTCTTAAGCATGCTGTCTCAATGATACATGAAATAAATATGCGAGATTGATGCAAATTAATAATGTTTATTTTAAGTTTGCCCAATTAATTTAAAGAGCTTCCGATTTGAAATTTTCTCAAATTCTATGGATATGAGAATTGAGGGAGAACTACGAATACAAATTTGTCGAAATTAATCTATTCAAAATTTAAGCCGAATCCTACAAAAAGTTTTACCAAGGGAAGAGATTTCTTAAAACCAAATGTTTCTAAATTCCACTCTAGTTGAGGAATGGAAACGAGATCATGGAAAACTCTCACATGATTTATCGAATCGTCGGATTCATCTTAAGGTTTGTAAGCGTTAATTTGTACAAACTAAGATTTTATTATTTTTTTTTGGATTTTTATATTTTTATTTTTTAGGGTTTTTGATAAGGAGAATAAAAATAAAATAAAATAAATGCAGAAAAATAAATAATGAAGACATTATTCACCTAACGCTCGGGGATGAAGTTTAAGCACAAAAAACCCATCCCGACATTTTTATAAGATCATTGGACGACTTACTTTTTTTTAGTTTTTTCTTTTATGAATTATGACAAATAAAAAGAATGCAAAAATAAAATAAAAAACAGAGAGGTGTGAGTGTCCTTGTCTAAATGCTTAAAGATTCAGATTGAGAATGAGGAACCTTATCCTGATGTTTTCATTGAGTCATCGGACAATTAAAAGAGATAAAGCTTGCAAGAATTTAAATTATGAGAAAAGAAATAAGATGAAAAAAATTATAGATAAAAGAAAAAAATATATATGTTTTAGACCAAGAATCCCGATACTCGGGTTTTTTCTTCTTTACAGACGGCTTCCCGAAAGGGCTTTTGATGAGAATCACTCTTCTAGGGGTTGATCCTCTCAATTTTTGAATGAATAAACTAGGAGAAAGAGGGTCCTATTATAGGGAAAGATGGGGCATGAAAATTAGTTAGGAAACCCTAAAAATTAGGTATGGCTGCCTAAACCCAGTCCAAGTTGGATTGAGAAAGGGTAAAATTAGAAAACAATAAAAAATAGGGTTCTAGGGTTGCGGGGACGTGATGCTCGCGCCTGAAACATGGTAAAGGAGGATAAGCCCCCCTCCTTTTTTTTTTTTTAATTTATGCTTTGGGCGGTTGACACATGGCCGACGGACCCCACCCTTTTTTTTTCTCTTTCTCACATGGGGTTGACCAAAGGGTGCCCCATGGTAATTTCTCACTCTCTCTTCGCATTCGGCTGACAAAGTGGGTGGGGCCATGGTAATTTCTCTCCCTTCTCTCCCTCTTCTCATTCTCTCTCTTTTTCCTCTCTCTCTATCTCTATCTCAGTTATCTTTTTCTTTTTTTCTCTCTTATTCTCTTTTTCTCTCTATTTGTCCTTCTCTTTTCTCTGTTAGTTTGAATAGGCACCCCCGCCCTTAATTTTTTCTTTTTCTCTCTCTCATTTCCACTTACCTCTCCATTTTTCTCCTTCTTTCAATTTCACTCCCTTTATTTCATTTCAATTTTCTTTCTTTTATTTTATTTTTTATCTTTTGTATTTTCTGAAAATAAAATAAAATAAAAAACCAAATTAAATAAAAAAATTAACTGTAAAAGAAAGTACAAAATTTTTGCGGGGTGGTCAAAATGCCGTGTCTATAGTCCTTGAAATTAGCCATACAGAGGCACGACACAGACTTTTGGGTGACAGCGCCCTTGCGAGGCACACTGCTTCTTCTTGGGTATAAAGGAGATTTCAGGGAAGGAATTATGGTCGGCGGATGCTCCTGCATGACACTCTAGGCTCTGAAATATGGTCATATCACGGTGATGGTGGACATGTGATTGGGGCCCTGCAGCTGACTTCGTGACACCCAAAAATACCTTCATAAAAAAAGGTTATATGGAATAGGGAGTGCATTTTACTTCTTATATTTTCACTTTAAATTTGCACATTAAAAACTTACATTTTATGCCTTGTACTATCCGGAAGGTAAGACCTAACATTTTGTTATGGTATACAATGAAATGACTAAATTGTCCTTCAATAAATATTAAAGCCATCGAGAACTATTGACCCAGAATTGCTCACGCTTTCCTCCCATCTCTCTCTCTCTGTATATATATATATATATATATACAACTCATCATTGTCTTCATATCTCTTCTCAAGATTGGATCTTGACTTAGGATTTCTTGTTTAAATCTATTGTTGATTTTGAACCGAGATGTGGTTACGAAGACAATCGCTGGAAGGATCTTCAAGATCTAAAGCTAAGGTGAGTTTTTTGAGATTTAGGATTTTCAATGTTTTTCTTTTAAGCTTGCATGTATGTTTGCTTGCTTTTCTTATTTGATTTGCTTGAAATATTGCATGAGAAATCCCTTTTCATCCCCTACTCTCCTAAAAGTCAAAGATTTCTAGGGCTTATATATATCTTTCCGTATTGCATGATAATTTTTTTATTTGGTCTTGTGATTTATGTTGTTTTTTTGGGTTTCTTATCGGTGTGGTATGTAAAAAATTGTTTCTTTTATTTTTTCCTCAATCGTGTAGTGTATAACTTGGACATGTGGTACCCATATGTGCATTTGTGTGAATGTCTTTTGTCTTTATGAGTATTCTATTATAAAATATTGATCGACACCCACATGTTTGCTGAAATATTATTGTTGAACATGTGAGAACCATTTGTATTTATTAGTTCATTAGTTTATGGCCTGTCCTTAGTTTATAAGCATTGTAATATTTGGGTTTTATCCTATTACAGAATACAACACTTATTTTAATGCATGTAACTTTCAATTTTCGCGGTTATTTAACGTTTTCCCATCAATTCAGAGAAATGTTGGGTTAGAATATATCAGTGGTGATATTGAAATCCTTAATAATTATAACTTGGAAAATATTTCATATTTTGGTATAAAGAGGTATTGAAGAGCCTAGTGTGTAAAGTGTTGAATCAAATGTATTACTTGCTGCCTGGTAGGGATTTCGTCAATGGTTTGAGATTGTTAAAAGATGATGATAATACATAACAAATGATCTTATGTTGTAAAGAATCTAGAAATATAATTTTATACTCTGATGATTAGTTGAGTGCATCCCTTGCTGAAATTTTACCAGAAGAAATTAGAAAAAATGACGAATTGGTTATATACTCTAAGAAAGTGAATGAAACCCAGCATATGAATCAACCCTAGAACTTCAATGAATTTAACACGGTTAATGAACCCTAGAATGTGAATCAACCCTAGAATTTGAAATAATCTAAGACTGTGAATAAACCAAAAAATTTAAATGAATCGAAAACTATAACATTCCCCCACGATTTGAATGAACCACAGAATGATAATGATAATCATAATGAATATGATAATAAAAAGATACCGTATTTGAAGAAATTAATGAAGATGAAGGTGTTAGTGACATAGAATCTGATGCCCCTTTATTGCTCAATGAACCAACCTCATTCCAGAAGAGGATGAAATCTTTAATAAAATTATGGTAATGGGGTTGTAGAAGTGGTAAATGAACCAACATCATGTCCAAAAGATGATTAAGTTTGTAATGATAAAGATGATAATGGGGAAGGGATGATTAGTATTCTGACCCTGATGTTGATGATGATGTCAAAAGCCTACATACCTGAATTTAATCCTGACATAGACATGAAAGATCCTAACTTGTGCTTGGTATGTTGTTTGCCATACCTCATATATATATGAAGCAGCATTAAGATAGTGGCAAATATTGTAGGGTCATGACATTAAGTTGATTAGAAATGAAAGTGAAAAGATCACATCTATATGTAGGCATGAGTGTGGATTTAGGATTTACTCTTTACCTAGGAATGGAGAAAGTATATTTCAAATCAAATCAATGCAACCTAAATACAAGTGTAGATAGAGGTTTGATAGTAAGTTGGTGACTTCTAAATATCTAAGAGAGAGGTTGATAGAGAAATTTAGAAATAACCTAAACCCTAATATGAAGACATTGATGAAAGATATTAGGAGAGAATTGAAAGTTAATATGTCCAGGAATCAAATCTACAGTACCAAAATGAAGGCAATAAACATCATTACTGATGATTCAAAAGAGCAATACACTAGGCTAAGGGACTACATTGAAACAATGAGAAAAGAAAATTCACACACTAAGTTTGTCATTTTGACTGATAGAGTAGGGCAGTTGTTGACAACATACTAATATTCCAAAGAATGTAAGTTAGGTATGAGCATTGAAAGTTGGATTTTTAGGGGATGCATGCCAATGATTGGTATTTGTGGGTTTTTTTAAAAGGTATTTAGGGGGGGGGGGGGGGTCAATTTTTGCCTACAATAGGGAGAGATAGAAACATGTTTTCTTTAGCTTCTGCAGTAGTGAAGAGTGAGAGAAATGATACATAGGGGTGGTTTTTGCAGACTTTAATTGATGATATGGCACATATTCAAGATATGACAATTATTTCATATAGGCACAAGGGGTTGGAGACAATTATTGAGAGGTTGATGCCTAATGTTGAGCATATGTGGTATGTAAGGCATCTTTATAAGAATTACAAGAAGAAGTTCAAAGGCAAAAAACTTAATGATGTTTATGGAGGGCTACCAGTGTAGGATTAATGATTGAATGGAAAGATAATATAGAGAAATTGAAGAACTTAAGGATGCCTATGAGTGGGTCAACAAAATTCCCCAAAATACTGGCGTAGGAGTTATTTCAATACACGAAGCAAGTATGATGCACTCACCAACAACTTGGTTGAGTGTTGGAATGCTTATATATTGGAGGGAAGGGATAATCCATTAGTAATCATGTTGGAATGGTTGAGAAGAAAGTTAATAACCAAGTTGCAAGTGAAGAAGACTATGATGGAAAAACATCAAGTGCAGTTTACTTCATTTGTGGCTGAGGAGTTGAAGAAAACTGACAATAAGGTCACCCATTGTTTTGCACATTGGGCTAGCGGCCTACAATTTGAAGTGGACTAATCTGACAAACATTGGTGGTGGATCTTGAGATGAGGACTTGTAGAGTTTAGGAACTTTCTGGTATACCTTGATTGTTAATTTGTCTACTTTAAAAATGCTTATCGTTAGTCTAAATAACATTTGTTGGTTCACATGTTTACAGCCAATGAGGAAGCCAAAATTGGATTGGAAACCATGAATTAGGGGTTGTTGACATTTTTAGCCTAAGGCTAACTTTTTGTAAAGGCAACATTATGGTATAGCATTGAAAAACCAGTTATATTATTGTTGTTTTTGGTATGCAACATTATGTTGTATAGTTCGGTTGGTTTTTAGATTAGTTGTCAAATATTAGTCGTAGTTTTTTGGACATTAAGGGTTAGAACAACTAAAAACATTTATGGAATTGTTTAAGTTTGTTATGAAAGTAACATTATGTTGTTTGATGTATTTGGTGTTTGATTTTGTTCAATTATGGAAATTGGTGCATTTGCTCAATTTTGTTATGAAATTTGGAGTGTGGATGCATTTTTAGGTGTATTTGGTTCTGCAAATGCAAAATGCAGTTTGGTTATTTCAGTTCTGGAAGGTTTGTATTTGTAGGAATGATGTATGCAACTTTAGTATTGTCAATATGAGACTGTGAATGATTTTATTCATTTCTGGTAACTTATACAGTCTTGAAAATAAAAAACAAAATACTAAATACACAAATTTCATTAATAATCAGGATTGGATACAATTAATTCATCAACAATGCAATAAGGACAAAAAGTGAAAATAGAAATTCATTTTCCAAAAAGATGTCTTCTTTTTCACCGCACCAAGTTCTTCTTCAAACATGTCAATTTTTTGCTCCATTTTCTCAAAAAACAACTACTCCCCTCTCACCAGTTGTTGGATCTAACTATTCAAATAATTCATGAGGGGGTTGTACATATAAGCATGATAAGTTAAAAAGCAGGTTAAAAATATTTACTTACCCAATAAGGAGCACAACCAAAAAAATCATCTTCCAAAATTTGTGCTAGTCATAGCTCTCTTCAAAGGTGTCATTTAATCACAATGATAAAAGTTGATAGCCGATTCCCATTTGAGATTAATAGTTTCCAGAATTTTCAGATGAAGAAGCCATTGAAATTTTACTCCCTTCATTCCTATCACAAAATATGAAGAAAGAGAAGGCTAAGTATATATAGAGGATCCATGAGGGTATTTTAGTTAACAAACCTGTTGGCCCAAAG
Source organism: Eucommia ulmoides (assembly GCA_016647705.1). Classification (NCBI taxonomy): domain Eukaryota; kingdom Viridiplantae; phylum Streptophyta; class Magnoliopsida; order Garryales; family Eucommiaceae; genus Eucommia; species Eucommia ulmoides. The sequence continues at coordinate 24,092,801 of CM028334.1, forward strand.
ATCTATTCGAAAGAGGGGTAAATTGGTTAGTTTAAAAATTTAACTCAATTAATTATCCAAATTTGATTTTATCTTAATTATATGCGAAAACGTGATAACTAATGCAGTCACAACGAGTAAGGAATAGAGAAATTGACACAATATTTTATAGGAGTTTGCAAACTAATCTTGCTTACGTCTACTCCATTGAGCTCTCGTAGGAAATTCAATTCACTAAAACTACACTTGATCCTTTTTCTAGGTAAGAATTAAACTCCACACTGATTACTTTCACAAGTAAAAATCAAACCCTTACAAACCCTAATAGGTAATTTCTCTTTTTACCTAATTACACTCTTACCTAGACCGATTAAAATTAGGTCTGAACTACAAACTCACAAATACAAAAGATTTATAGTTTTTTCTCACAAGAACTTCTACCAACACAATCCAATATAAACTCGATGTCCTGATCTAGCTGATAGAAGTGTTTTATCAATTAAAATATGAGATAACAATAATATGGATTTATATCAAATAAGCACATAATCAATTGATACCAGATCTAAGAAATTGTTTCTTATCTTTAGAAATGATATTTTCAATAAGAAATTCAAAAACGATTTTTAACAAAAGCAATAATCTCACAAGCTAAAAAATAATAGATGATCAAATAACAATATAACATAGAATTTGAGCACACAAATAATAATCAAAATGATCCCATCAAGAATCCTTAGATGAACGATTTGAAAAAGAATGCAATACTTCTCAGTTTCACGGGATAAGCAAAATGCTTTTGATAGAACGTTCTCGATCAAATTCGAACAATCACGATCTAGATTTTCTAATGTATTTTTTCCCTCAAATAATATTTCAGAAAAATATATTTTGCTATTTCAAAATTCTGATTTTCTAGATGAATACATCCAAAAAAATGCAAGTTAATATAAAGGATTTTCAAAGATACACTCCAACGACTATATTTCAAATATCTTTCCTAAAATCTCTCCCTTAAACACCTAATATTTAGCCCAGCTAATAGCTGTTACTTTGATCACATATCTAACCTTTATAAAGTTCAGATTTACCCAAAAAAATATTCAAATAAGGCCCTAAAATATATGGAAATAAGTTTAGAAAAGTATATTTTAAACCCTCTAACTATTGACACATTTCTAAGTGGTCTATCTCCGTTTGAGCATTTCATTTTAAACCCTCTATATATCAACATGTTTTTATTTGGTATTTTCAAAAAAATCCGTCCAAACTAATATAATGGAGGGGCAAAATTGTTTTCTTACATTTTTTTTTTATTTTTAATGATTTTTTTTTCTTTTTTTTTTCTTTTCCTTCGTTTTTTTTTCTCTCTCTCCCGCTCAACTATCTGTCTCTCTCTTCCTCCCTCTCTTTCCCCATCGGCTAGAAACACCCCCTGTTACGGGGGTGAAATCACCCTCGTAACAAGGAGTGGCACCTCCTGTTACGCACCCCTATAACAGGGGGTGAAATACCCCCGAAATAGGGGTTGAAATCACCCCCCGTAACGGGGGTGATACCCCATGTTACCGAGGGTGTTTTACCCCTATTATGGGGAGTGAAACACCCCCCAACAAGGGATGGTCCAACCCCTATAATAGGGGGTGCCACCCCCCCGCAACATGGGGTATTTCCAGTTGACAGGAAGAGGAAGGGAGGGGGATGGATGAAGAGAATTGAGAGGGAGAGAGAGAGAGAGAGAGAGAGAGAGAGAGAGAGGAAAGTCAAATAAGAAAAAGAAAAAGAAAAAGAAACAAATAATTAAAAGATGATTAAAAATTAAAAAAATGTAAAATGACAATTTTGCCCTCAAAATTTTGTTAGTTTGGATAGAGTTTTTGACAGAAGGACTAAATAAAAACGTTTTAATACATAGAGAGTTTAAAATGAAACGCTCAAACGGAGAGGAACCACTTAGAAATGTGTCAATAGTTAGAGGGTTTAAAATGTACTTTTCTTAAATAAGTTTTACTGAAAAGATCATGAAATCCAAAAAATAGAGGACCAAAATGAATTTTCAATAACATCCTTGTAAACATATTTATAACCCTTTTAAAAATATTTTAAACCATTTAAAAATAATTTGGAAATATTTAAACATGAAAATTGAGGTAAGAATATCATAAAATAATATGTAGAATATAAAAAAAAATCTTAACTAATCGATCGACTGGTCCCTTAATCAGTCAACCATTCGATGTCCAATGCTCCAAAAAAATCACAATCTTAAGATGTCCCGGTCAACCAAAACCCCTTGATAGTTGACCGATTCGAACTTTATAGGAACCTGTATCTTCTATTCAACCTATCAGTCAACCGATTCTTAATTTTGGTCAAATCTCTGGGAACATGTATTTGTCGATCAACCCATCCTCTTACTAGTCGACCGTTTGCTCATTTTTTTTAGCTTCTAACCAACTTTTCAAAATTCAATTACAATTAATTGACCGACTCTAACTATCTTTTTCTTAAAGACCTTTTTAAAAACATATTTTCACACTTCCAACTACATAATCGATCACATATAAGCAAGTAAGTTCATTTTCTAGTGGAGTGAGTGATTCTACTCGAGTTATATCAAGAGTTTATAAGAGTTAGCATTGTTTTATCTAGGAATACAGAAATCCTTTCATGAATTTTTTTTCATTGTCTTCCATTGATATCATCTTGAAAATCTTCATGTGATTTCTCGTTTTTGTCCATTAATCACTTTACCATCTTGACTAATCTCTGGAATTATATCTTCAATAAAACTATTAGTCCAACAAACATTTCAGGTTAATTGTGTTATCAAAACCATAAAATTTTCTTTAGGATGACAATCTTTCCCTTTTTATTGATGACAATTAACTTGATATTTTCTCAAAAACGATATAAACCACACTCCCATTGAATACGGTGATGAGTTTTATTAATCAATTTTAAGTTTGAAATAAAAAATTTATCAACGAAATTAGGAATTTTTAATGATACCATATTTTTTTAATTTCAATCTATAACAAGAATGAAAGAATGAAGATAAGAACACTTTTATAAAGCATTTTTGAAAAACAAGAATGAATACATGAATGATAAACACATTTTCATAAAATATTTTTTAAAAACATTACAAATTCTCCCTCTTTGTCATCTCAAAAAAAATGGGGAGGGCGTTTCAACAATTTTTGAAATGTTGGATTACTTGATATAACATAATTTAGAATCCACAACAATGTACTGTATTCAATTTGAATTAATTAGAGACCACTTGAGACGAAGACAGAGAATAAAATTTTAATAAAAACTAAATTTGATTCAAATTAATAACAACATATAAACACTATCAAATATTCAAACCAATCATACAAAACCTAGAAATAACTATTACAATAAGAATGTATCCAAGCGTGAATCAAGTTTGAAATAATATAATCCAAATAAAAACGATCAGAACGGACAGGGATTAAGATTGGAGTAATTAGATCTGGAGGGACCAGATGCACCAAAAGGCAGTTATAGATAGAAAGATCCAGAGGGACCAAAAGGACCAGGAGGCAGATATGGATAGTATAGATGGAAATTCTGTATCATCCCATGGATCTGCTCCATCGAGGTAGACATTCTTCCTATCTGAGAGTACAAGCCACTGAGACGCTCATCCACCACCTCAGTGTACTGCTGAAAGTTATCGAATTGCTATTGGAGATGGTTAAACCTCTGAAAAACTCAATCCTGAAAGACTATTCTTCCTTCACCATCACCAACATCTCCCATCTCTATATTTTTTTCTTCAACTTGTCACGAGCCAGTTTTCCAAGTCCACCACTAGATTTTTATTTTTTATTTTTTATTTTTTTTATAGAGAATTAGAGGTAAAAAACAAACCACTCCACCTCCATGCTCCCGCTATGCCACTATGATAAAAATAATAACCACAAATTGACTTTATCTAACGTCAGTAGTGGACCTGTTTCCAACCGGAGTATCTGATACAAAAATTTTATCGGTGTATTTCCTTCATAATATAAAAATAATTTATGGATCAAGTATATTTATCAAACACCACTTTTCAAGTTATCAATATAACCACACACTTGATTAATATCAAACTTCCACATATATCATTAGAATAAAACATCCACATTTGAATCAACTGGTTAAATTACTCTGATATATAATAAAATAGCATAAATTTACTTCTCTACTATCCATAAGATCGTTTCACCTCACAATTAGGAGATATAACGGTACTGTAAGTTGTACAATTGTGCAATCTAAGGTTGCTATCAGTGTTAGGGTCATTCAATATTTTTAATGGTATGAGCTAACACATGGTATAAACCACTATATCATAATTATAATCATAATCAACATCATTATCATCATCAACAACAACAATGTATATCAATTACCTGCAAGACTTGCCCTCCTGTCAAGTCACAATACAACGTCATATAAGATATGCTCTCCTGTTAGGACTAACAACATCCTGCAGAATATGCCCCCCTGTTGGGACCAAACCATGACATAGCAAGATAATAATAAAAGTTAATTTCCATGTTTAAAAATTTACTTGATCCACTTAACGTTATAAAATCGTCCATTTTAATAAATATTTTTCCTTTTTCGCAATTTAGTATGAAAATATAATTTGACAATTTACATCGAAAACAATACTCTTAGCTCGATATTTGTACTGCTACTACGATACCGTCGTAATACTGACGTTGTCGACATTGCCTGTGAACCTAATAACGATAGGGCCTAAACTAAGAATTTAACTATATAAATCTAATATGTGAAATGCGTGATAATAAAATGCTATTTTTTCTCATTCCCAAATTTTTCTAAATATATGAAATTTATTAAAATTAAAAGCCATGTATTCTTAAACCAATATTAATTGTACAACTAAAATATTATAGTTACATTTATAAAATTTATCAATTAATAATTAACAATAGAGAAAAATTTTAACTGACTATCAACAGTGTTACTAGTTAATCAAATACAAAAATTTATCATTCTAATCGAATTTATAATTTTTACTTTAAATTGAATTCTTCACAAAGTATATATATATATAGATAAAACATAGCTTTAACTTAAGGGAGTTTCAAGAGAGAAATTGTCAACAAACAAAAATAATGAGGAACAATATTCTATATATATACATATAGTGTGAGATCATCGCCTAGCCTTTTTTTTTTTTTCCGTTTTTTTTAACGTGTCCATGTACATACACCCCCACTTGTACATTCCTTTTTAGGCCTTATCCATTCTTATCAATTAAATCAAACAAAATTACACACACACCCCACTTGAATCTTTAAAATATCATTAAAACCCAAAAGTTAAAATTAACATATTTAAAATAATAATTCTCCCCCCCCTCCCACCCCCAAATTTTAAAAGTCAAATTAACTTATTAACCCCCAAATTCTTGAAACTAAATTTTAAATAGCATAATGACCTCTAAAAAAATTTTATAAGTAAAATTTAAAATAACACACTAAACACAAATACTTTTCAAATGTTATAAAATGCAATCGAAAATATGCATAACCAAAAATTGGGTCTTACATTTCTTCCCACCTGAAAGAAATTTCGTCCCAAAATTTAGTTACCTAAAACGAATGAATGTAGGTAACATAATACAATGCCTGCATGCATATATACTACTCTTGAGTCAAGTAAAATGATTCCAAACTTACTTCTAAACCGACCTCACAACTCAACGACATATCTTACGGTCCACTGGTAGCGCGTAGATACGTCGCTACTTTCACTGCAAGTGTACGGGTCAAGTTTTAGTATATATCGGAAGAGTAGGGGTTGTCGTATCCACAGGGATTGGATTAGACGATGTCGTTGCGCGATTGTTATAACCTAACTTTATTTAGGCAATAAAAATATAGTTTTTATAATTAAATATACTATACTAAATTAACTAACTAAATTACAATACTAATATATGACGTTAATGAGAATTATTGTCTAGGGATTAACTTCGTTCACCAAAACGCATTCGATGCAATCTACTTTAGATTTACGGTATTCAAGCTATCCGGCAATCTCGATATCGAAATCTCAAACACTACCTCTCCCGAGTGTAAAGTGAATGAATATGTGACTTCGCGTCAACGAAGAAGTCCCCCTCAACGTCTATACGACACTAGATCACATGAATCTCGCCCCAATCTCACGGATTGCACACCTTCTAACTCCCTCCCGGGCTATTAGATCGTCACGTTGTGTTTAAACCCTAGTCCGAATCCGGGGTTATCTTTCCCGAGTGTCAAATCCCGTATTCTCAATATATCATAACAAGTATATAGACATAAAAAATGGTAAACACAATCGGATAAATAAGAACAACCATTAACAAAACATTGATTTTATACAAATAACGTTTTCATGAAGTCAATTGCTCCCTAGACAATATATGATTAGCTACTCATGGCCGTAATACAATGAAATACAAGCTAAACATATATAAACTATCAACCAAAACTAAGAGTAAAAGAGAGAAACATATACAATGGAATCGTGTTGAAAATTGGCCTTGAAGTTATTGCACCTGTATCAACTTTATCTCTTTTCACCAATTTATTCAAAAACCTATAAAACAATACAAAAACACATTAAACTAACAAAAGTGCTTGAAAACGCACAAATATTTGAATCTAAAAGTACTTAATTTGTTGGTAAATAAACCACTCATCAAATACCCCCAAATTCAAACGTTTGTTTGTCCTCAAGCAAAAATACATAAACAAGAAAATACAACAACTAATCACGAAATTAAAAACTAAAAACGAAAAACACTAAAAACAATAATGTGCAAGTTTTGAATATCATCTACTGGCCAAATGATTTTTTCCTCATCGGCCCCCAATCCTATCAAGTTCAAGAATAAAGTACACAATGTCGTGTTCTAGAATTTCAACATTTGATAATAGTAAGCGTCATTTTAGATCCTGTCAAAGTGTCTACGATAAAACTCAATTATACAACTATCCGTTGATCGGATTGGATAATCCATCAATAAAGCTCATGACTAAAACAAAAAAGGTATAGGGAATCCATAAGCCTGACCGAGTTCTATTCTCCAGTAATATACGCTAAGTAATTCAAAAAGATCAGTAGGACTTGGTTCGGTTTTGCAAAATGGCCAAGGGTATATCGGAAATAGAAAATAGGTTAAGGTTGTTAACTTGACGATACCCGAGGCAAATGCTTGGCACTCTCACACTCAAACCCCTATAGATAAATTTGAAACAACCCTGAACATATATTTACGAATTTCGTACTTGTCAAAAGAAACAGAAAATAGAATTGTATATACATGTTTTTTTTTTTTAATGAACCACACTCCCAAACTTATTCATTTATTACAATTTCACGAGTGTGGTTAAAACGAAAGAAAAAAATACAAGTGAATACTTGAATACTGAATCAATTTAAAAGTTCGCCCTAAACCCAACTGCTCACATCAAGTAGCATACACGGATGCTAACTTGATTCACTCAAATTTGTGCTTTCAGTTTTGTGATATAGGTTTGGAAAGAATTCAATTGGTCATGGTATTAGTTAAGTGTTCAGAATTGAAACGATTTTTGGATTTTGACAGGGTAACAAGGGATAAACATATAACAAGGTAAGCTTCAAAAGCTCAAGCGATCAAATGAATGCCTAAATCATATTTCCCGAACTACCTCGCCTAGGATTTCGCTTTGAATTTCCCCCAAATCAAGTTTTAGAATCCCTATTGTCATGAATTTGGGTGACGGATAATCATTTTCAAATCAATTGGATAGTTATACATTGAGTTTATGTGCTCGTGTAAGTAGGATCTACAACAACTTTTACTAAAACGATACGTCAAGTACACAGAACACACATGAATGAGCTTTATGCTTGATCTCAATAAACAATCAGGGGACAGACTCATCATCGAGTAATGGCCCAAATGAAGTCAAAACTCAGCACACAATAATAACTAACCTAAACAAACATGCACACAATAAAAACAAAACAACATAAACTAACAATACGAACACATACTACACATCACCACCGACTTAAAACGGGCAATGTCCACAATAACCCATCAGCGATCCCAATAACAACATAAAGCATTATAATAAAGACGGGGGTTTAGAACATATACCTGGGAGGCAAGAGATTCTCGCCTCCGAATCAAGTCGGCGGAGATGGATCTACCTAATTTTTTTTAACTTTGGGTTGCCTCCTAAGAAGTGCCTAATTTAAGGTCGTCGTCTTGACACGGCGAAGGGCTCGTCAAAGAGTGGCTTTCGCTCGTAGTACGTGTCAAACAACCCCACATACGGGTCTTGATTCAATACGCCCTCATGACTGGTGAGATTTGGCATTGATCAACACGAGCTTTCAACTCGATTCTCCACCGGATCATGTGTTTGGTGGACATGAAAAAACATTGTTTTTGGCGGCGAAAGATAAGTAAGCCACATCGAATCCTCGTAGATGTGATCGTCTGGGATCGATGGCGGCATCACAATTTAGATCTCCAATGGTAATGAATCATAATCGTCGATCCATGCTTGGGTTCCCGTCTTATTCAAGTAATCATAGTTGAACTCTCCCAAGTTCATTCTGCTTATTTCTAGTTCCTCACGATGGCTTTTACATGATATGGCTTGTGAATCTCCTAATGCCACCGCGTCTGACTTGGCCTCAATGAAGCAGATTACCTGACCAATTTGTGTCTGAAAAAACGTTACAGTAGCATCTATTTTAGCGTAGACCGCCTCAATATTGTCAAGACGATCCTCGTGCTTATTGATCCGGTCATTTGTCTCCCGCCAATATGCCTGAGTCTCCTTAATAAAATCAGCGAATATTTCCTCCAGGGCGGGGGAAGTCTCAACATATTGGTCCAGGGTGTCAATCTATGGTGCCAAAGTGTTGGAATAATCTGCCAAGCTTTGGCAGCTTGTTGAATAATTCCAACAGTGAAAATCATACTCGGCCATGTCTTCCAGTACCCCATAGGCTTCGTCCACGGTTAATTGGTCGAAAGAGGTGGTACCGTTTCCTCTTTCAACCCAATTTCTGGTTGTGGCTAATAACCCATCGAGGAAGTTCAGTAGTTGACACTCCCTCAGGAAACAATGGTTCGAAAATCGGAACAACAACTCTTTGTATTGATCCCAAGCACAATAAAACGACTCAGAATCCCATTGAAAGAAATGTAAAAGTACTTGTTGATCTAACATCTTCAAGTACCCTACAGGAAAAATGATAGCAGAATATTACGTCGCCACTTTCATCGCAAGTGTACAGGTCAAGTTTTAGTATAGATGAGAAGGAGCAGGGGTTGTCGTATCCACAGGGATTGGTTGAGATTATTATCGAGTACCGCGATTGTCACAACCTAACTTTATTTAGTCGATAAAAAATGAAGTTTATAATTAATTACTACTAATACTAAGTTAATTAAACTAATTATACTATAATACTATATTGAGATGTTTAGGGGAAAAGATTATCTAGGGATTAACTTCATTTACAAAAATGTATTTGGTATCGTTTAGTTTACAATAATGGCGTTCATCCTATCCGACAATCTCTGTATCGTAAACTCACTTACTACCTCTCCCAAGTATAAGATGAGTGAATATGTAACTTTGCGCCAACAAAGAAGTCTCCCTCAATGTCTTAACGACACTAGGTTACATGAGTCGTGTCCCAACATCATTGATTGCACACTTTCTAATTACTTCCCGGGTTATTAGATCGCCACGTTGTGTTTACCCTAGTCCAAATTCGATGTTACCTCTCCCAAGTGTTAAACTCCGTATTCTCTATATATATCTAAACAATCATATAATCAAAGAATAACGGTCAACACAATAGAAATAGCGAAGAACAACCATTAACGAAACACAACTCAAACAAACAACGATTTCATAAATTATATTAATCCCTAGACAAAATCCGTTTAGCTCAGGCCATAACCATTTATGCAATGAGAAATGAGCTAAACATGCTCAACAACCTACCAAAGTTAAGAAAATAAAGAAAGAAATGGAAGAACTTAGCCGTAGTCTGAAGATTGGCTACTAAAATCGCTCAACGATCACTTCTTTTTCTTCACAACGTGTTCTTCTCTTTCGAATTTGGTTGAGCACTCCCCAAAACACTCTCAAAATATTTGGAACCCTAAGGGGTCTCTCTGATGGTCTCCCTTCTTCTTTTGAATGGAGATGAGAGGAGATGAGAAGATATAGGGGCTCAAAATATCTAAATAAATATGTAACAGCTGTGCAGAGTGACCGTTGCGGCGGTGTGTATGTTGGTTGGGTAACGGCCTCGGTGATGGATATGGGGGTGGGATTAGAGACCTTTCTATTCTTTCACCGCCGCGGTGGTGGATCTCACCGTTGTGGCAGTGGGTTTTCAACAACATTTGGCCTTCTCTGTATCTTGACCGACGCGGTGGCGGGCTGCAGTTCTGAATTTTCCCTTATGCTTGTTTTCCCACTGTTCTTCTACCGTTCTTGATCCGATTTGATCGTTTATGATCCATTTTCATGCCTTTTCACCCCACACACCTGATTTATACAAAAATACATAAAAACGTATTAAAACGTAATAAAACATAATAAACATACTTGAAAACTAATAAGTTCGATTTGGAAATAAATAGGTAAATTACACCTATCAAATACCCCTAAACTTTGAATTTTTCTAGTTTTCGAGCAAAACACCCATACAATACAAGAAAATATAATAACTAATTATGAAATTAAAAACTAAAAATGAAAAATACTAAAAACAATAATGTATAAGTTTTGAATATCATCTACCGGTCAAACGATTTTTCCTTCATCGGCCCCCAATCCTATCAAGTTCAAGAATAAAACACACCATGTGGTGTTCTAGAATTTCAACATGTGATGATAGTAAGCACCATTCTAGATCCTATTAAAAGTGTATGTGTTTAAAACTCAAATATATAACTATCCATCGATTGGATGAGATTATCCCTCAATAAAGTTCATGATTAAACCGTTTAGGTATAGGGAATCCATAAGCCTAACCTAGGTTCTATTCTCCACTAATGTAGGCTTTGTAGTTCAAAAATATCAATAGGACTTGGTTCGGTTTTGGGAAAATAGCCAAGGGTATATTGGAAATAGAAAATAGGTTAACATTGTTAACTTTGACGTTACCCGAGGCACATACTTAGCACTCTCACTCTTGAACCCCCATAGATAAATTAGAAACAATCCCGAACAATCATTTAAAAATGTCGTACTCACTTGTCAAAATAAACGGAAAATAAAACCGTACATACATATTTTTTTTTTTTACAACCACACTCCAAACTTATTCGATTATTAGAATTTCACGGGTATGGTTAAAATGAAAGAAAAATGACAAGTGAGTACTCGAATACCGAACCAATTAAAAGTTCACCCTAAACCCAACCGCTCACTTCAAGTAGCATTTGCAATTGCTAACTTGATTCACTCAAATTATGCTTTCGATTCAGCGATATAGGTTTGGAAAGAAGTTTTATCGGCTAGGGTATTAGTTACGTGTTTAGAATTATAACGGTTTTTAGGCTTCGATAGGATAACGAGGGATAAACATTTAATAAGGTAAGCTCAAAGGCTGAAGCGATCAAATGAATGCTTAAATCATATCTCCCGAACTACCTCACCTAGGATTTCGCCTCGAATTTTTCCCAAATCAAGTTCTAAAATCCCTATTGTCATGAACTTGGTTAATGGATAATCGTTTTCAAATCAATTGGATAGTTATACATTGAGTTTACGTGCTTGTGCATTTAGGATCTACAATAACTTTTACTAAAACGATACATCAAGAACACAGAACACACATGAATGAGCTTTAAGCTCGACCTCAATTAACAATCAGGGGACAGATTCATCATCGGGTAATGGCCCAGATGAAGTCAAAACTCAGCACGTAACTATAACTAACCTAAACAGATATGTACACAATAAAAACAAAACAACATAAACTATAACTAAAACATATACTAAACATACTACACATCACCCCCGACTTAAAATGGGTAATGTCCAAAACGACCCATCAGCGATCCCAATGACAGCATATAGCATGATAATGAAGACTGGGAGTTTAGAACACATATCTGGGAGGCGAGAGAATCTCGCCTCTGAATCAAGTCGACTGTGACGGATCTAACTTATTTTTGCCTTGGATTGCCTCCCAAGAAGCGCTTGATTTAAGGTCTTCAGCCTATCACGGAGAAGTGCTCGTCAAAGAGCGGATTCCGCCTGTAGTACGTGTCATACAACACCACGTACGGGTCTTAATTTTGTACGCCCTTAAGACTAGCGAGATATGGCATTGAATAGCTTGAGCTTTCAACTTGATTCAGCTTCGTCTCATGTGCATGGGAAGCATGAATGTACTGAGCTGGAAACGAGGTAGGATAAGTGAGCCACATCGGATCCTCGTAGATGCGATTATCTTAGATCGAGTGCGGCATCACCAATTGGAATTCAAACTGTGAAAACTCACAACAATTAATATGTAAATCTCTATTGCCATTCCACAATTGGGTTCTCTCTTTCTTAGCATAATCATCTTCGCTTTTACCGAAGTGCCTTTCGTTCATATCCAGTTCCTTACGATGGCTATCACATGATATGGCATGCTCGTCTCTCAATGCCACAGTGTCTGACTCGACCTCAACGCAGCAGATTAGATGATCGATTTGTGTCTGCAGAGACGTTACGATCGCATCGATGTCGGTGCAGACCGTCTCAATATAATCAAGATGATCCGTGTGCTCGTTGATCCGGTCATTCGTCTCCCTCAAGAATCTCTGAGTTTTCCCTATAACTGTAGCGAACACATCTTCTAAGGCAGGGGAAGACTCCACATCTTGAACTGGAGTGTCAATCCTTAGCACCGTAGTGTTAGAATAATCCCCCAAGCTTTGGTGACTTGGTGAATGATTCCAACTTTGATAATCATAGGCCACCAGTTCCTCCAATGATCAAATGGCTTCATCTGCTATTAGGTCGTAGAAAGAGGAGGTACCATTTCTTCATTCCACATATGTTCTGGTTGCGGCTGATAACCCGTCGAGAAAATTCAAGAGTTGACATTCTCTCGGGAACCCATGATTCAGAAACTGAAATAGCAGCTCGTTGTAACGATCCCAAGCGCAATAAAATGGCTCGGAATCTTGTTAAAAGAAATGCATCAATACTCGTCGATCTAACATCTTCAAGTACCCTGCATAAGAAATAAAAACAAAACTACAAAGAAAAGTTATAAACAAAATAAATGCCTAAATTAAAATCAAGTTATTTACTCATAATATCAATAATAATCTAAAACACAATCCCCGGTAACGGCTCTAAAAACTTGGTGACGGAATATTACGTTGGCACTTTCACCGTAAGTGTATGGGTCAAGTTTTAGTATGGATGGGAAAGAGTAGGGGTTGTCGTATTCACAGGGATTGGTTGAGATTATTATCGAGTACCACGATTGTCATAACCTAATTTTATTTAGGCGATAAAAAATTAAGTTTATAATTAATTACTACTAATACTAAGTTAATTAAACTAATTATACTATAATACTATATTGAGGTGTTTAGGGGAAAAGATTATCTAGTGATTAACTTCTTTACAAAAACGTGTTTGGTGTCGTTTAGTTTATAATAACGGCATTCATCTTATCTAACAATCTCAGTATCGTAAACTCACTCACTATCTCTCCTAAGTGTAAGATGAGTGAATATGCGATTTCGCGCCAACGAAGAAGTCCCCCTCAATATCTTAACGACACTAGATCACATGAGTCTTGTCCCAACGTTATTGATTGCACATTTTCTAACTCTCTCCCAAATTATTAGATTGCCGCGTTGTGTTTACCCTAGTCCGAATTTGAGGTTACCTCTCTCGAGTGTCAAATCCCGTATTCTCTATATATATCTAAACAAGCATATAATTAAAGAATAACGGTCAACACAATCGAAATAGCGAAGAACAACCATTAACAAAACATAAATCAAACAAACAACGATTTCATAAATTATATTAATCCCTAGACAAAATTCGTTTAGCTTATGGTCATAACCATTTATGCAATGAGAAACAAGCAAAACATGCTCAACAACCTACTGAAGTTAATAAAATAAAGAAAGAAATATAAGAACTTAGCCGTAGTCCGAAGATTTGCTGCTAAAGCCGCTCAACGATCGCTTCTTCTTCTTCGCAACGTGTTCTACTCTTTCGGATTTGGTTGAGTACTCCTCAAAACACTCTCAAAATATTAGGAACCCTAAGGGGTCTCTAATGGGCTCCTTTATTCTTCTGAATGAAGAGGAGAAAAGAGAAGAAGATATGGGGGCTCAAAATATCTAAATAAATATCTAACAGTTGTGCAGAGTGATCGTCGCGGCGGTGGGTATGTAAGCTGGGTCACGGCCTTGGCAGTGGGATCAGAGACCTTTCTGTTCTTTTAACGCCGTGGCGGTGGATCTCATCTCTAAGGTGGTGAGTTTTTAGCAACATTTGGCCTTCTCTACATCTTGACCGCCGCGGCAGTAGGCTGCAATTCTGAATTTTGCCCTTATGCTTGTTTTTCCACCGTTCTTTCACCGTTCTTGATCCAATTTGATCGTTTATGATCCGTTATCATGCCTTTTTACCTCACACACCTGATTTATACAAAAATACATAAAAACGTATTAAAACGTAATAAAACATAATAAATATACTCGAAAACTAACAAGTTCGGTTTAAAAATAGATAGGTAAATTACACCTATCAAAAAATAAAAACAAAACTACAAAAAAAAAAAAAAAAAAAATTACAAACAAAAGAAATGCCTAAATTAAAATCAAGTTATTTACTTACAATATCAGCAACAATCTAAAACACAATTCCCGGTAACGGCGCCAAAAACTTGGTAGCGCATAGATACATCGCTACTTTCACCGCAAGTGTACGGGTTAAGTCTTTGTATAGATCGGAAGAGTAGGGGTTGTCGTATCTACAAGGATTGGATTAAACGATGTCGTTGAGTACCGCGATTGTCATAACCTAACTTTATTTAGGCGATAAAAATGTAATTTTTATAATTAAATATACTATACTAAATTAACTAACTAAATTAAAATACTAATATATGATGTTAATGGGAATTATTGTCTAGGGATTAACTTTGTTCACCAAAACACATTCGATTCAATCTACTTTACATTTACGACATTCAAGCTATCCGACAATTTTGGTATCGAAATCTCAAACACTACCTCTCCCGAGTGTAAAGTGAACGAATATGTAATTTTGGGTCAATGAAGAAGTCCCCCTCAACGTCTATACGACACTAGGTCACATGAGTCTCGTCCCAACCTCACGGATTATACACTTTCTAACTCCCTCCTGGGTTATTAGATCGTCGCGTTGTATTTAAACCCTAGTTCGAATCCGGGATTACCTCTCCTGAGTGTCAAACCCCGTATTCTCAATATATCATAACAAACATATAGACATGGAAAATGGTAAACACAATCGGATAAACAAGAACAACCATTAACAAAATATCGATTTTATACAAATAACATTTTCATAAAGTTAATCGCTCCCTAGTCAATATATGATTAGATACTCATGGCCGTAGCCATATATACAATGAAATACAAGCTAAACATATACAAACCATCCACCAAAACTAAGAGTAAAAGAGAGAAACGAGGAGACTAGCCGTTATTCGAAGAATCACTGCTAAAACTGCTCCGAGAACGCTATCTCCTTCTTGGCCTTGTGATCTTCCCTTGGTTGATAGTGGTTTGGAGCTCTCAAACCTTCCCAAAACATTCTAGGGTGTTTATAAGAAGAAGAGATGATATAGGGATCAAAAAATAAACCACTCATCATCCACTATTGAGATAACCTAACCAGTTTACAGAACATATAACCTAGGCTCTGATACAATTCCTCCTCCCTTTTGAACCTATTGATTGTTAACGAACTTGTATCCCACTAGGATTTAAGAAATAATTATTTGGAATAGAAGACGCATAGTCATCATTACACCTACCGCTGTCTCCACCACTGCGGCAAAGATCAAACCGACATACTCACCGACACGGCGGTCACTCTGCACGCAGAATTAGATATTTTTTGATATTTTGAGCCCTATAAATCCCTTCCTCTCCTCCTCTCTTCCGATTTGAACACCTCCTAAGGCCCTTAGAATATATTTAGGGTGAGGTTGAGAGATTTTTTAGGGAGAGCTCACAACCCGAAGAAGAAGGAAGTGATCGTTCAACGGTTTTAGCGCCAAATCTTTGGATATCGACTAAGTCGTTCGTTTCTTCTCTTTATTTTCTTCATTTCGGTAGTTGTTGAGCATGTTTAGCTCATTTTACATTGTATATATGGTTATGGCCATTGGCTAAACATAGGTTGCTTAGGGATTAATATAAATTGATGAATATGTTGTTTGATTGAATTATGTTTCGTTAGCGTATGTTTTTCGTTATTTTGGTTGTGTTTATCGTTCTTGTATTGTTTACATGCTTAGAATAATATATAGAGAATACGGGGTTTGACACTCGGGAGAGGTAACCCCGAATTCGAACTAAGATAAATACAACGTGACGATCCAATAACCTGGGAGGGAGTTGGAGAGTGTGCAATCAATGACGCTAGAGCAAGACTCACGTGACCTAACATCGTTAAGACATTGAGAGGGATTTCTTCGTTGATACAAAGTCACGTACTCACCTGTCTTACACTCGAGAGAGGTGGCGAGTGAGTTTACGAACCGAGATTATCGGATAAGTCGAACGCCGTTAACGTAAACTAAAACAAAATCAAACGTATTTAAGTAAATAAAATTAATCCCTAGGCAATCTTTTCTCTCAAAACAATCTCAATATAGTATTTATAGTATAATTAGATAAATTAGTATTTTAATTTAGTATTTACTAATTAAATTATATTTTTAGTCGCCTAGATAAAATTAGGTTATAATAATCACGGTATTCGATCATAATCTCAACCAATCCCTGTGAACACGATACCCTTACTCTCTCGATGTATACTAAAACTTGACCCGTACACTTGATGTGTAAGTTAGCGACGTAATATTCCGCTACAAGTGGAGATGGCGATGGTCTGGGTGGAAAAAAATGCATCGAAAACCCAGATATTTGGTAGATATTTGATCTTGGATTTCGTAAGTCTGATGGTTTCCGTTGTCTGATTGTTTTCTTAAATTCGTTTGTGTCTAAATTAGGGCTTGATTTCTAGGTTTTGGGTTTGCATGGTTTGAACTCTAAATTAGGGCTTGATTTGTGGGTTTTGAAGAAAGAGAAATATGTGAGGGCCGCAGCCGCCGCCACTGCAACCACCGGACATCGTGGGCTCTTCCGTCGCCAACACCACTGTCATCGTAGATTTACCCCCTATCTTCCTCTCTCAGCTTCTTCTCTCTCTATCGCTTTCACTTTCTCTTCCGAACTCGCGATGATGACAGCACCCCGTTTCTCGCTCACGATGACGGCTTATCCCTTACTCGCAAGTTGCGACAACGACAATGGCATTGGTGAGAAAGGTGGAGCAGCGGATCGGGATGGGGTGGGGATGGCGATGGCTCAGAAATAGATCAGAGAGAGAGAGGGGGAGAGAGTGAGGTCTAGAGTGAAGGTAAGAGATTGTATATAGAGAGAGAGTGTATATTAAATGAGTGAGATTATACAGAAGTAATAGCGTGGGAGTAAGATAATGAGAGGAGAATGATTAGGTCATGAGAGAATATGGAGATTTGTTAGGGATATTGAGAAATTTGGGGATAATTTTTAGGTATTTTTCAAAATGGATTTGATCTTGACCATCCAATGAAAACTGATCAAACGGTTAACAATATCTCTTAATATCATTCAATCTCGACCGTTGGATATTCGATCCAACAGTCTAAAATCTCAAATATATAATTTGTCTATATTCAATCTCAACCGTCAGATATTCGATCCGACGACTCAAAATGTTTCAAAATATAAATATGCTGTGATTTATAAAAAAAAAAGAAGAAGATATATATATATATATATATATATATATATATATATATATATATATATATATATATATATGTATATATAAACCAACTCATTTAATTATAATAGGTTGCAGCATTTATCATGGTGTACAAGTCAAGAAAGTACACTACAGCTTAATATGAACTAGAATAGTCCATAGTTGGATTTTACCAATTAAATGTATGTTAAATATATCCAAATAGTTACATAATATTTTAAAATGTTTATACATACCAAATAACTCATAGAAGTCATTGGTTGACCATTTAGAACAATTCAATCAAGGTTAAAGACAATTGCAATAATGTTGTCGAACAAATTCTTGCACAGAAAATATTCCGGATGCATTATAATTAAATCAATCTATATTTCAACCAAATAAACATTTAAAGTTGTTTTATATACATTTAATGTTATCCAAAAGCACACAAAAAATTTCAGGTCGATCCGATAAGTAGAATGAAAGTTAAAGCAAAAATGGTGCACGACTATCGGACTTTGTGTCAAAAAATTCTAGTCAGAATCTTGTTTTACTTCTCAAAAATGGTTGATCAATTTCACCATAAACTCATACATTTGAAGGTGTGTAGGTATGTATGATCATATAGAACATTTAAAACACTTTATATGATTTAATATCATGCTAATTTGAACCACAAAAACAAAGTAACAATTGAATCACGTAATAGCAAATAATAATATCCAAATCTAATGCATGTTTAGATTACTTCACCACATAAACAATATGACTAAGAATGATTAATGCACATCTAAACATATAAGGTTATTACTATATAAAACATATATTATATAATAGTAATAAACTATTTTGTGATTCTTAAAGAATAACCATATTATGTTTCTTAAGACAATGAATATAACCATTAAGGAGCATGTCTAAGAAACACATCCCGACTTATTTAATTAAGAAGTTGAGCATCTAATCCTTTCAAAAAATTTATAAATTTAGGAGTATGAG
The DNA here is from genome assembly GCA_016647705.1 of Eucommia ulmoides. Taxonomy (NCBI): domain Eukaryota; kingdom Viridiplantae; phylum Streptophyta; class Magnoliopsida; order Garryales; family Eucommiaceae; genus Eucommia; species Eucommia ulmoides. Next base: position 24,111,889 of record CM028334.1, read on the forward strand.
AGTTAGATGTACCTTCATTTTCTGTTGCAATTGATTTACCTTTATGAACATAGGCATTAGTATTGGTTCTTGGTTTGGAAACATTTTTTGGTTCAACATTCTTTTATCCTCCAAACCTCATAAAGTTGAAGTTCTTAGGTGATGTCTATTATTGAACTTCTTTTTGCCATTACGCTCATTCTTCACCGCATATGGAAACTTAGATTTTACTCTAAACAGCCTCTTTGATTTAGATGCCATATTCATGACTCCATCATGAGCTTCATTTATTATAATGTAATTTCCTGCAATATCACACTTTTCATCTTTTTTCGGTATCCATATCATTTTTGATCCGTTTTGGTTAGTCTTAAAATCATATTTTCGATAAGGACATGAGACCTTATAATGACCAATCTTGTTACAATAATAACATTTATATTTCGAATAATCATTATTCCTTCTAATATGATGATTAGCATGTGATATAGATAATTCTTGATTTTTTGACAATACAAATCTATCATTGACTATATGATGAAAAGGACTAGACGATGAAACACAACATCTATTGCATTTCTCAGTTCTCTTAGAATCAAAATCTTTATATTTTTCAATAATCGATTTAAGTTCCGATTTTGATTTTTTGAGATCTTTCTTTAAATCTTCAAAATTCATTTCCAAATTAGATTTCGTCGAAGTAACATAATCAAAATCAATTTTCAAAGATTTATACTCATTTTCGACAAATCATATTTTTTATGAAAGATTTTCTTTTTCAAGTTTAGATTTTTTAATATCATCATTTAATCCATTTTCAAGATTTCTAAAACTTGCAATATTTTCCTTTAGGCTATTTATGTCATTTTAAAAAAAAATCATTATCAAAACATTTAACTTTATCAATCAAGTTGTTTATTTCCAAGACAATATCACAAAACTCTTTTGTTTTCAAATAACTTTCCAAAAGATGTAATATTGAATTTTTTAAATCATTTTCTTTACTTTCAAATGATTTTTTTTCCCGCAAAATATTGAATAACAAGTGATAATTTTTTAATTGAAACATGTGTTGCTTCATCATCATCATCATCATCATAATCATTATTATCTCTACCACTAGTACTACAATATCTATCATTTTCTATACCATTATACGTTTTCCAAGATTAGAGTTCTCAATGAGTATAGAAAATATAAAGAGAAAAGTACATTTTAAACCCTCTAACTATTGACGTATTTCTAAGTGATCCTTCTCTGTTTGAGCGTTTTATTTTAAATCCTCTACGTATCAACACGTTTTTAAATGGTCATTCTGTAAAAAAAATCCATCAAAACTAACAAAATAGAAGGGCAAAATAATATTTTTACATATTTTAATTTTTTAATGATTTTATATTTTTCTTTTTTTTTTCCTTCACACCTCTCTCTCTCTAAAACACAAACAGACCCCAGATGTTGATCCGATGGTGGTCAGTTCTCCCAAAATTTGTCCACTTCCACTACCACCACCTCCTATACTTCTCCCAATCGGCATCCGCCGTCTCCATACTCGAACACGACCATCTCCAACCCGAAGCAACACTACTCACATACCTTCGAGGCTTCCCTAGACTAGACCCCAAACAAGCTGAGATGATTCACACCGTCCCATGTGCCGCTTCTAGCTCCAATACCTCCCTCAAGTTACACAAGGCGGGTTATGTCCCCAGCATCGTGTTCGAGTAGGAGAATGGCCAGCACGGCTGCAATAAACGACTGATCTTGGTTTAGACCAACCAGATCAAGAAACTCGTTAACCATTTGGGAAGGTCGTTCTTTCTCTCCTGGCTCTTCGATCTTGAGGTCCAGCATGAATTCGAATCCGATGAACTCATCGAGAGAGTCCGCATCTTACCTAGAACGGTAATTCTCTTTTGACTCCATAGTAGCGATTTCATTGTGATTATCTATGATTTTTCAGTATATGAGACTTCATTCTTATGCTCGATTATACATTTTTTGAGTTGTGCTATTGAATTGTGCAAAAACAATTCAATCCCCAAAACAATTCAACCTGTTACAGGAGGTAATTCCATCCCCAAAACAGGGGGTGGTTCACCCCCTGTTTTGGTGGTGGCACCTCCCGTAACAGTGGGTGAACATTGTGATGTGGGTTTGTTTGCATGGTGATTGCTTGAGAGAGAGAGAAAGAACAAAAAGGATTTTGGGGGCTGTTTGTTTGCATGGTGATTGCTAGATAGAGAGAGAACAAGAACAAAAATGAGTAGAATGATAGAGGTAGAGAATAAATAGGACACTGTGATGTGGGTTTATAAAGCTCTCACAGTTCACTCTTCTATTTTTGTTTCCTCGTACAGTTGCACTTTCATAAGATTAAAAACCCAAGTAACATATTAAGTTTTATATTATAAGATGCCATTAATAAATTGCTTGAAGTTGTTCATGAGTTTCATTGTTATATGTATGCTTATGTATCTTTGAGCTGTTTATACTATATTCAAAGGACCATTGGTGAATTTATTGAAATGGATATGTATGGAGGTCCACCCCTGTTCCAGCCGGCGGTGAGAGGGGGAAGGGAGAGAGGGAAAAGAGAATGGAATGAGGAATAGAAAGAGAGAGAGAGAGAATGAGGAAGAATAAAATAAAATAAAAATGAAAAAATAAAAGAAAAATGATTCAAAAATAATTAAAAACGATTAAAAAATGAAAATATGGGAAAATACGGTTTTGCCCTCAAAATTGTGTTAGTTTTGATAGATTTTTTTACAGAAGGACCAAATAAAAACATGCTGATACTTAAAGGGTTTAAAATGAAACGCTCAAATGGGGAGGAAACATTTAGAAATGTGTTAATACTTAAAAGGTTTAAAATGTACTTTTCCTAAATATAAAAGATTGTACCTCCAAACCGAAGTTGTTTGGTTCATTTTCCACCTTTGATGCATTTCAGTTGTAGTTCCCATCGTATCCAGTTCTTGTGCATAACGGGCAAGAGGACTTTTTTGATCTTTTCTACAAAACGCTTAAGCTCAAACCGAGCTCTGATACCAATTGTTGGCCCAAAGATTGATCCAAGAGGCAGTGAATTGAATCTATAAAAACTTTTTGTAAAATCTTTCTACTAAAAGTTCAAATCAAACTTGTTAGTTCTTGTGATTATGTGTGCAGTGGAATAATCAATCAAATCAAAATAATCAAAGTAAATAGTAAGGTATAGAGACAATCAAACCACAAGACACAAGAGATTTATTGTAGTTCAGCAAAACCTTTTTGCCTACTCTACTCTTTCACGCTCCCGACGGAGAGTTATAGTTCACTAATCCTTAATCTTCTTATGGGTGAAGATTAAATCATTTACAATCTTCTTATTGATGAAGATCAAACCGCTTACAACCTTTCAATTTTCTTACGGGTGAAGAGCAACTTTTCCACGTGATCTTTTTTCCGGGGAGATTGGACAGTTACCACCAAAGGCGCCTCCTTTAGTCTTCTTCAACTTCTTCTGAATTTGATCTTGATGTAGTGATGTTGAGGGTTTTCCTTGCTTGGATGTTTCTATGAAGTATAATCTCTCAATACAACAATCAAAATGGTTTTATAATCTAACTTACAAAACCGACCGTGGAGCTCTAAACACTCTCTATAAAGATTACAACACTTTCACTCACTAGTGTTTAGTATTTCTCACAAATATTAAGAAAAGATAGATGAACTTTAGGTGCAAGAGTGATCACACAAGAAGTTTAAGAATAAGAATCAAAGAGATGAAGTAAAAAAATATCACTTTGTAGTATAACTCTTTGAAGCTATTTGGTGTGATTGATCTTTGTAACTCACTTGATTGATTTACTTGGTTAAATCTTCCTGCGATCTTTCATCCTTATCTATATGTAGAGAATGTATGGATGATATTACAATGGAAGAGTTTGAGAGAAATTGACCATTGATGAGCTTCTCTTCAAAATTATTAAGACAAAATGAGACTCATCTCCATTAGCTCTAAGATAATCTTAATTCCAACAACTTTACTCAATAATTAATTACACCACAATCTCAACAAGTTACACAAATCATGAATGTAATGGATACAATAATGGTTTTTCAAATATCATGTATTCAAATTTTAACATAGACAAATATCCTTTATTCTGTGAAGAAAAAGTATGAACATGGTGTGGTGCATTTAATACTCAATAGATGCATATTAAAAGTTGTTTGGACTCATCTCAAGACATACTCATTAAATTGAGGAGAAGGTAGGTAAGCTATTAAATGGAATACAATCAAATGGTTGAGCATTAATTTAGCTAACCCCACCAAGAAAGTAAATCATTGTTTAATTAAAGGTGTTCTCACTTAGTAGTTTAGGCAAATACATACCTCATACTTGCATACATACATGATCACAAAATTGGGTATCAAAATACAGGATGTATAATGTATTTTGTACATATATACAATCTATTTAAGCATATACAATCATTTCAAGTGGCTTAACACTCAGAACACATTTTACATGAAGAAAACATAATTTTCAATGTCATTTAACCAAAATGTCAATTAAACTTTCATATGATGTCATGTAGACACATCATATAAACATATAAAAATTGAATTGAGTATTCCGAACAAGATTTAATATGTAAAACCAATTTTGAGTTCTTGACAAAAACTTGCAAAATCAATTCTTAAGAGTTTCAAAATGTTTTAATTAAATTCTCTTCAATTCAATGTTGTTTAGCTCCAACTGAATGATAACAAGATGTTAAACAATCATTATATGGTGTACGAATCATCATACAACAATTAGAACAAGCAAATGTCGCCAAATCATCAAGTCAAAAACAGAGCAAGAGAGAGAAAACATTCAGCCAGCATGTAGTCGACTACATTTGGCACAAGTAGTCGACTACTTAAGCTATAGTGTTTCCAGCAATTCTATTTTTCATCTGTTTTTGGCTTTCATGACTTTTTATCATCCTAAACACTTTTAAAACATGTAGGAATAATATTTGAAGTGTTTTAATAATTGGAAGAACACAATGTACCTTGTGATCATATTGAAAACTCATTTTTCAATTTTTTGCATAATTATGATCAAGATGTGAAATTTTCAATTGAGGAAGGTATGAACAATCTTATTGCATGGATCGTGATATAATAATGATATAGACATATTCAAAATATTATATTAAGTGTTTTCATATTGAAATCATGCAATGTACCTTCTAATCACATGGAAATCAAGTTTAAGTAATTTAAACATATTTGTCATCAAAATGTGAATTTCTCATATCTACATGTATTGATCAATTCGATGACACGTATTATGATATAAGCATATTGGATACGTTAGAATCAATATATTATAAATGTATGTATATTATATTAATCATATTATCATTGTAACCATGTAATGCATCCAATGTGTATCATGAACACATCATATTATGATATAAAATATAAGTTGAGCATATTAGATTAAGAATATCATATTATTATTGTATAATAACTATTTTTAGCATGTTGTATCAAGTAATGCATGCAACGTATCTTTTAATCATATTGAAAACAAGTTTTTCCATATTAAGTATATTTTAATCAAGATGTGAGTTTAACAAATAATCATGTATTGGACAATCCAATCACATGTATCATGATATAATCAAATAATGAATATGTTCAAATCATTATATCATGAATGTATGCACTCTTGGTGTGTGTGTGCGTCCTAATGAGTTAAAATATATAATTTCTTCAAGAGTAACATCTTATAGACTTAATCTTACCTAAGTTTTGTGCTTTTGATATCGAGATTATACCTACATTTCACACTTAAAATTCGGCAGTGGTTAGCACACGCAATGAATAATTGAATCTTAATACTTAAGGTGTCACATTAGTTAGTACACTCAATGTATGATTCATTTAAAGCACATTGAAACATAAAATTTGTGTCTAATATTATTAATGTGATATCATCACTACACATATTGTGATATCATTAAAATACATATATTGACATCATCAAAACACATATAGTAACAATATGGATAATAAAGAATAAGTTGCTCATAAGTCTATTGAAAAAATGTTTATTTTCATGAAAGTATTCACAAAAGAAAAATTTAAGATTTCATCAAAAAACTAATTTTCTTAAAAATAAGAAATTTGGCACTGTTTTATCTCGTAAAAGAAATGACTTAGAAAAATATTCTGAAACAGAAGAATTTTTAAATGCTCTTCTAGAAATCAACAACTTGCTTGATAAAATTGAACTTCTTGAGGAAGAAAGCTCTTTTCTTAAAAATGATATTGCAAACCCTCAATAAGGTATTACAAGCTTAGAAATCTTTATAACCTAAATAAAGTGTTGACTGTTGAATTAGAAAATTCTAGATGTGATCTCGACATGGCATGATTAAAAATTCATTCTATTGAATATGATTACAGAATTTTATAGAATGACCTTGAATTTCTCAGTGAGAAATTTTTTCATCTTCAAATGAATATTGGTGTTGTGGAATGCACTCTTGACTAGGAAGAAAAAGAATTTAAAGAAGTTGTTAAAAAATTGAAGGATTCTAAAAAATCAAATGACCTCAAAGCAACATATTCTTATCATTATCAATATCCTGCACCAATACGGAAAATATATTAGGGTAGTTCATATAAAAAAAATTCAGAAATAGTTATTATATTGTCAAATGTTATCATTGTGGTAAGTATGTCCATATTAAGAAATAGTGTTATCAATTATGACAATCTTATACTAATCAAGTTGGATCCAGGATGAGATGGATACCAAGAAATGGCACACAAAACTTTCACGGAGGGTCACATACGAATCATACATGATCAAAAAAGATGAATGGAAAAGGCCGAAGTCGAAATACACTAAGAATTCTCAAGTAATGGTAGCCAAGCAAAATATTAATCAAAGACTTCGAGGATAAAGACAAGTCAAGCAAAAAATCATATATAGACCTCTCAATAGCTTGAATGAGGTAAATCGTACAATGGTCTCCAAGGATATCAAAGGTAGTCAAAACTCTATACCATTTAAATTCATAAATTTTGTTAAAGAGTCTAGTGTGTCACAATTAAATATGATTGATTAAAAGATGTGTTATTTCGTATTAGTAGTCTAGGATATTTTTTGTTATTTTTAACTTAATAACATAATTATAACACTCTAATGGATCAATTAAGAAACGATGAGAAAAGGATTTTAGAAAAACTAAAAATTTAACCTAAACAGTTGACCGATTACACGATCAGTCGATCGATTGCTTAGTTACTCAGTAAAGACAATCTACTGATTTGAGTTCAGTCAACTGATTTGTTGTGGAGAAATTTCGCCATATTTTAAATGAATCAGTCGACTGACGAGTATTTCGGTTGACCAATTATCGACAATATAAAATATAAATCCTAGGTTCATTTTACTATTTTTGTTCATCCCCTACTTCTTTTTGAGATTCAACCCAAAAACCTTCACCTTCACTTGAAAACACCAATTTTTTTTAATTTCATCTATAAATTGCAAGATCTAAGCCGTTTGAAACAATATCGGTGTTTAGGTAATATATTGATCAAAAAGTTTGATTCCTTGAAGAGTATTTGGGTTTTTAATGATTTTCCTTATTCTAGGTAAGATTCATTCGGTGTCGTTGTTAGTATAATTTTTTTGTCCATTTCATTTCATATTTCTTCCAAAAACTCTCTGACAAAATGGTTCGAAAATGTGTTGCTAATAAAAGTTTGTGTCACAGGTCGAAGGACAAAAGAAAAAAAGGCTAAAATGTTCGATTTCAAAAATTTCAAGTTTTCAAGTAAACAAAATCAATAGAAGTATGAGCTTGATCTAATCAAGCGAAGGGTTGTTTGCGGTAGACCCGTGTATTTTGAGGAGTTAGGTTCTAAGGGTTTAGATATTTTGTCTAAATTTAAAAATTTGGGATGGGATGATTTTTTGTCTGAAAGTAAGAATTACTTTAGTCATTGGGTAAAAATGTTCTACAATAATTGTTACCGTATAGAGGATAGGTTTTACTCTTACGTTAACGGGGCTAAAAATGATTTTTCTTTGAATGATCTTGCCAATCTTCTCAATGTTCCAAGAGGCACCGTTTTTCTGCAAAACAATAGAAATTTGATCTTGAACAATTTTAATCTTCTACAATCAGGAGAAGAATTAAGATTCATAGATTTTAGGACAAAACATCTTGATCTTGTTCAACGTATTATCATTCTATCATCATGTATTCAATTGTTCATTGCGATGGTAGTCGTGCAACTGTAACAAACTTTGACACTTTAGTCTTTATTCTACTATTCAAGATACAAAAATAGATATTCCCACTCAATTAGTAGAACACATGAAATATCAATTGAATGTTTATTCTCGTGTTCTGCCATATGGTGATATTGTGTGTCGACTTCTCAATAATTTCAGAGTTTTCCCTAGGTTTTTTTTAATGGGAAGTTGTTTCTTTGAGGGAATTTTCTTCATAAAAAGAAACTTCTAGAATTTTTTCTTCTGTTTTCCAAGCATAACAAAAGAGGAGTTTCCTCACAAGAGTTTTAAAAAATTATGTTTTTCATATACTTTGATTTTTTTTTTTCATAACAAGGCTTTCCAAAACTCTTTCTTGCCATTTAAAATTTTCTTTATAATAAGAGATCCTAAACAAAATTGTATTTTTCATACTAAAGGAAATTTCTTTATAAAAAGATTTTTCAAAACTCTTTTTATTCTTCAACGGTTTCTTCACAATAAGAAATTAAAGAATTGCCTTTTACTTTAACTAATGGGATTTCTTTATAAAAAGATCTTTTATAAAATAGTTTTTTATTTTCTAGAGATTTCTTAATAATAATAATTCTTAAAATTTGTCCCATTCAATTTAACTCTCGAACTTCTTCATAATAATATTTTATCTAAAATCTTTGTTTGTTTAAACTTAAACTTTTCTAATTTTTTGTCAAGAAAACTTCGCCGCAATAAGGATTTGATGATTTTCTTATAAAAAGGGAAATTTCTTCTTAAAAATGATTTACAAAATGTTTTTTTTAAATAGATTTCTTCATTAAAAAAAAAAAAAGGATTCCTGAAATATTTTACTTTAAAAAAAAAAAATCATAAAAGAATCCCCAAATATTTTACTTTAGAGAGAATCCTTCATAATAAGAATTTAAAAAATATATTTTTTTTTTTATTTTAAAGAAAATTGTTCATAAAAAGAATTCTTCTAAGTTTTTTTTTTTACTTTACTTTATTTAAAAGAATTTCTTCATAAAAAGAGTTTTGAATGTTTTACTTTTAAAAATTTTCTTCATAATAAGGAACTTAAAAAGATTTCGAATGTTTTCTTCTGAATAAGAAATTTACTTTAAAGAAATGAATTCTTCATAATAATTAAATTCCAATTTATTTTTATTTTTATTTATTTATTTTTTATATTTTCACTCATTTTGCATGTGTCTTAATCTTTCACTTTGCCTAGATAACCTAACTTAAAAAAATGAAATACCAAAATACCCCATGGCTAAATTGTCAATTCATCTATAATCGATAGGTGGCTTAAAAAGAAAACATTTTGTCTTTATTCGTTTAAGTTTTCATTTTCTTTAAAACAATAAAAATGAATAAGGGGAACTGTTACATTAACCAAGCTAAAAGAAATCTCTTGGAATCATTTTAATTTAAAATATTTAGACAAATGTACCATTTTTGGACGGGTGTTTTTGGGTGTCTAATACATTCTCCAAGTATAAGGAACTCTCGAACCATAAAGAATACTCTGATTAAGGACGAAAATATTTTGAGTCAAGCTTGGGCTATTTTTAAAAGATATTTAAAAATCTCAGTGACCTAATAGACCATATAAACCTAATGCTAGGTGGTGACTTCATTTTTTAAAAAAAACTTGGCCCAAAAGAATTATTTTCAAAACCCGCGCTTAGAAGAGCCCCTGAAATTGTTTTCATAATTTTTTTAAAAAAAAAATAAAGTTTATCCAAAAGCATTTCAAATGGGATAAGTTTACTTTTCAAAAAGACCGGATTAACAAACCAAAACAAAAAAGAAAGAAGGAATATTTTTTTTCTGGGGTGCGGTAGTTGTCGTCTTCGAATCAATCCAAAGAAACAGATGATGATGAATGCCAATGATGGAACAATATACCCTAATCAGCTTCGAATCGTGACTAGCCTGAACCATAGCGACAATCTTCAAAGATCTAGCTTAGATCTGATCAACGAAGATATTTGAGTGACAAAGCGACAATGGTTATCCACGTAGCACCCTCTTCAGATCTAATAAGAGAATTAGATCCAATCTCATGTTCAACGCCTTCGAAACTCTTCGCGTCGGCACATAATGTATCGCGTCGACACAGATATTGTTGACGACAATGCTTTGTTCTCTTGTCTGCTCTTTCCCTATTCAACGATGGTGGTGGTGGTTGGATCACCGAATTCAAAAAGGGAGTGGAAGAGACCAAGGAAGAAGGGGGAAATACAAATAAAATAATTACACTTGGTCCCTTAAAATTTGTTAAATGTTTTTTAAATAAACCCTATTAAATTAGTTAGAATAAAATGGCGAAATTATCCTTATTTTTTGACATGAAACAATTAAAATGCCTTTACTTTAACGGTTGACTATCAATTTTGATGAACATATTTTGAATTTGGGTCAAATGAAACAAAATTCAATTGTGAGGGAACAAATGTGTTGAACTCTAATTAGTAGGGGTCAATTGAACAATGACTCCATTTATGACGGGCAAAAAAAAGTGTTTTTTCCTTTTTTTTTTCTCGATAGTTTACGTTCTTTTTGTTTGGAAGAAAAGAAATTTAGAGGAGAAAATAATGCGTCACAAAAGCCCTCGCTCCATGGGTTGCCGGGGCTCGTAATCTAAAGCTTTATGGGCCAATACAATTGGGCCCAAACTTATATTGACATTTCGTCGAGGTTGGGCTATAATTTAGAGCCAGCTTAGTGATGATCTGTCGGGCTAAATACCAGATTGCCAAAAGGCCGTCATGGTCTCGGCTCTCGACGCCTAGGCCCAAAGAGTCAATCTCAACAATTTTTTGTTTGGTTGGTTTTAAGGTAAGGTGTGTCCAGTGTACACCGGGCTAACTTAAATGCATTTCGACTAATCATATCACCGGACAATCGTAAGGGCGCACTCCCTCACATCGACCTGGTGCATTCAGAATTAATTTTAAGATTTAATTTTCGGAGTGCTCCACAAGAGAATTGGACCCTGGTTGACAAGGAAAAAAATACATCATTTTACCAATCAGACTAACACCTTTTAGGTAATCTTAACAATTAACTAAATGAACTCAATTGATTAAAATTTTTTAAGACCACGCTCCAACACAATTTAAATTTTTAAAAATTAACAAAAATAAGTAAAATAAAATAACTATTAGCTAAGTTAATTTAGGTATCGTTTGGAAGCGCAAAAATGAAGCCTTTGAATTGGAATTAAAACGAAACTCAAAGTAGAAATAAAGGCATGTTAGAATAATTGATAGGTGAAATATTGAGAGAAAATATGAGATAATTGCATTTTTTTTTTTTTGGTTTCCCAGGGTATTCCCGCACCACGGTCGGCGGAGACTAATATCTCAAGGTACTGTCAGGTGTCAGAAGCGGGGATTTCTCCCAACAGAGCACTTTTCATACATAACCCCTCAAGGATCGAATCCGGGATGATTGTTTAAGGAACCCAAATCCCTTTTGCTTGGACTAACAGAATACTCATATTGAAAATTTTGATATGTGTGAAAGGTATAATGTTACAAAGTTGTACAAAAAAACTATATAAAGAGTGACTAAAGTTTTTCTAAGGAGATTATGGCTTAACCTAGTGGATCAACCTCATATACATATATTAACACAATTTTTCGAAATTTTTTATCCGCATTTCTAATATTTTCAATATTGAAGTCTAATATAGGATTTGGAGCATACAACTTGGAATATAGGCAATCAATACAGCATTCCCTTGGAATTAAATGCAAGACTTGGCGTGAAAACCGTGGACATTTATTCTAATATGGACCAAGAAAAGTGGCTTGAGTTAGGTTTATATTTGTCTAAAGATAGCTAAGGTGTTTAAATTCTGTCTTCCGAGTCTTTCAACATTTTTTTTAACTCTTCTTTTGGGCCCCTTGATTTCTATGTATCATACTTGTTTTCATTTTTCTTTTTCTCCCTACTTTGGTTGCTTGATTGGTTGAGGTAGTTTGGTGGCTTGAACACCAGACATTTCCCACAAGGAAAGCTAGCTCAACTAACATTTTAAGATTGGGTGAAATACACATTTTTCAATTTGACTTTTACTCAATTAATGCATTGGTCCCTAAACTATTCAATTATTCATTTGCAACCCACTAATCTCCTCCGGACCCTAGAGTGTACAACGAATGCTTGGACTCTTGCACGGCAGGATCAATATTTTTCTTTGTGGATTTTGCGGTAAAAGTGTGTACGGGTTAGTTAACGTGCACCTTGACTAATCATCTTACTGAACCATCTTAAGAACGCACTCTTCCATATCGATTGTGTGCATTCAAGATTTATTTTTTTGTGTGCTCACAAGAGAGTCGAATTTTAATTGACAAGAAAATGTGACATTTTCCTTTGCAATGAAACTAACACTTTTTGGGTGGGAAGATCAACGTATAAATCAAGCAGGTCATCACTTTTGGAATAGCGAGTGACTCGAATTTACGTATTTGATTTAAGTCTTTATGTTCCTAAACTAATTTAGGTCAAATTGTTAATGTTTTATTGAATTTATTAAAAAATTGAGGATGAATCATTACGAGCAAAGCACTTAAAATTGCATTTCAAAAGTCAATTCAAATACAATTGATAATATGAGAAGACAAATTTAAGAAAAAAATTGAGGAACTCAGAATTCTCATTGAATATAACTTAAAAAAGTGTCACATTAGTGACATTAACAAGAAAAATAAAAAGATTTATTGTACAATATAAAAAGTTCAATACCCACTTTAAAATGTTTTAAAAGCACAAGGATTTAAGAGAAATTTACCATTGATATCTGTGCATTTGAGAGAATGATCATGATAAGCGCTTATCTTTTATCTAATAACATGCATACCTCTTACGGGAGAAAAATAACGATCAATTACATATTTGTTCTTATCTTTTAACAAAAAAATTGTTTTTAAAATAAAATAAAGGCAATTACTATTTTGCCCTTATCCTTATCTATAATTAAGTTATATATATATATATATATATATGTGTGTGTGTGTGTGTGTGTGTGTTGTCTTTTTTTTTTCTTTCATTTTTTTTCTCTCTCCCCCCACCCCGCTTGAACAACTCACCATTATTGCCATCACCATCCCTCTTGCCATCTCATCGACTATTGCTTGCCACAATTGTTGTCGCTACTGCCACCACCTTCGATTTCTCTCTCTCTCTCCTTACTCTCCTGTCTCATCTATCACTCTTTATCTGTAACACAAACACATGTATGTATGTGTGTGTGTGTAAACTCAGATCTGACAGATCCAAGCGCGCGCACACACACACACACACACACACACATTTATGTGTTTGTGGCGGTGGATTTGAGAATGACAATGGTGGTGTATTGAAAATGGTGGTAAACAGTGGTGGTGATGGGTTGAAGATGGCTAGGCGGTTGATTTGCTGATGATGGTGGGTTATCTAGGTTAAAGAGAGATGATAGAACAAAAAGAAATGAAAAGTGAAAAAAAGACTGGAGATGACGACGACGGTGGTTGTTTGAAGAAGAAGAAGGCAACAACGAGTCAATCTGAGAGAGAAGTGCAGCTGGAGATGGAGATGTTAGTGGCTAGTTCTGATCTGATAGTGGTCTGGCTTGTCGTGGTGGAGTGGATGGCTGTTGTGGTGCTTAGGGGTATAGAGTTGCAGAGAGATGGGGGTGATGAATGGTTTGCAGTGAGCTTGTAGTGTTAGGCTGGACGGTGCTAGTGGTGGTGGTGGGTACGATTGGTGAAAGAGAGGATTTGACGACAATGGTGGTGGCAGTGGTTGGAAGATAATGGTGGGCTAGTAGGTGAGGGATGAACTACGGTCGTGGGGTAGGGTGGAGTAAGGGGATAGAATTGAGTTGAGTTATAGAGAAAAAAGAGAAAAGAAAGAAATAAAATAAATGTAAAGGGAGAAACAAAATAATAAAGGAAAAAAGAACGATCAAAGTCAAAAGAACAAAGACAATTAAGTAATTTTAAGAATAAATTTTATATTATAAAGGTAAAATTAAAACTTAGAACATGACATTAGTAACTCAATTTCGATGTTTTTAATATCTATCGAAAGACAAGACATTACTACCAGCATGAGTTGGTGCAAGTAAAGAGATTTGGGCTCCTTAAGCAACATTTTCTGAGATCAAATCTTGAGGGTTGTGTATGGAAAATGTTTTGTTGGGAGAGATCCTCGCTTCTAGCGTCTGATAATATCTCGAGAGATTAGTCTCCGTCAACCGTAGTACGGCGATACCTTGGAAAACCGAAAAAAAAGGAAAGACAAGACATTACCGTAATTATAATCTCAAATATATTGGCATAAATTCCAAGATTTAAGTAATATGTTGTTTATTTTAAGATGGGGACTTTTTTGCTATTGGCCTTGAGGCCAAATCAGGGAGAAGGGGGGGCTAAAACATCTAAGTATGTAATTTTCTCCGCCAATTGCGCTGAAAAGTCCACATCAACTAACCATATCTTTGTCCGCATTTGACCTTTTCCATGCTGCTTGAGTTCTTCTGTTCTTCCTTTATAGTTTGTATATGTAGGCCCCAATTGAGGAATCAGATGGATACGGCATTAAATTAGTAAAAGAAAAGGAAAAATAAAATAAAAATCGCCTTAATTTAATCCTCACGAACCCAACCCCACAATCACCTTTTCATTTTTTCCGTTTAAAAAAATTAGTTTCATTTTGTGCGTATAAAACACGACCAACATAATACTTACACATTTTTCAGACAATAAACAGTCTACATTTAATTAAAATATAACATAATTATAAGTTATGTATTTATATTTAACTTTATATATTTTTGATGTTGCCAAAAAAATTTTGATGTTGCCAAAAAATTTCCGACATGGATAATAGCTCCTCACGTACTAGAAATCTCCGCAACTTGCATCTTTAACCTGAAAACTTACAAAATCGATTAGTCGTAGGGGGATACCGGTGTAATATCAGTCAAAGAACTTCAGGCGTGAGAATAAGTCAATCTGTTTTAGGATATCAGGCAAAAGACTGCATATAAAAAATAACGTGATACATTCATTTTATAGACTTAGTAGATCACGAGAGTTACGTTTTTTTCCCTCCCCATTATGTTGTTATCAAAAGGGGAGTTAGTGAGGAGTTACGCAATTAGTGGGGAGTTACGCTCTTTTGGCTCCCCCACTAAGTGAGAATTTCTCCTGCATCACGTTCTTTGACTTTCCACTCGATGGATCCATGCATGGATCACCGATTTTTATCAACGTCTACGACCTGACTTTTTTTTAGCATTGGGCTTATCGTGATAGGCTTTTTCCGAGAAGCGAGAATTTCTCCTGTATAAATTTTATACCTAATTGAGGAGATAATATTTTTTTTGTATACTTAAGGAGAGAGAATATTTTTTTTTATAATTGTCCGATGTCCGGTGAGATAAAGAACGATTGAGAGTAAAACAAAAATATCAAATCTTATTTTATATATATTAGTATATAACTCGTGGCTGAAGGTACAGATAGAAAAAATAACCTTAATTCGAAAGTATTAATTTTAATATTTATGCAATGAAAAAAAGGGGGCTCAACAACAAAAATGTCATTTGAAAATATAAGTCGACCACAAAAAAATAACAAACATCAAAATCAATAATCAACAATTTAGTTATTAAAACATGTTTTAAAATGAACAATACACTTACAATTTAGTTATTAAAACATGTTTTAAAATGAACAACACACTTTCAGTGCCACGAGTCTAAAAATTTACAAGTAATTTACTAAATTCTCTCCATTTATACAATATTCATAATTTCTCGAATCTTGTTTTTTAAATGGAATCAACAATAATAACTTAAGAATATTGGCTCAATTTTTTTTTTTTTTTTTGACATAATTCTATTTGTGGGTTTATACTATTTATATTCCCTGTCTTTTTGTCATTAACTAGATACATCCCCTATCATTTTATAAATACCGGTCAACTCTTTATCATTTTTGGTCGAAGGCCATTTAGTTCCCTTATAGGTAAAAAGTTACTAAACTTTTTTATTCTAGTAACAATTTTATCCTTGGTAATTTAAAACTAAGTAGCCAATTATTCAATAGGGTCTATTTAAAAAATTATTCAAAGTTTAAAGGCCAAAATGCATTTTTTCTTTTATTCTCCCCCACCCATTGTTTGTAAAATCCCTCCACCTCATTTCATTTTAGGTGTCTACAGAAACCTTCTGTTGACTCTACTTTTCTCTCTTTATATATTTCCAGCATCTAACGAATCTCCGGAGCTCCAAACCAGGTTACTAGAGTTCTTCCTCGAAGTTCCTGGTTTTTTGTCCTTGTTGGAAGCTCTCAATTTCACACTATGCCTCTTTCTGATTTCCTTATTTGTTTTCAACACCAGTCCTTACTCCGTCGCCTTTTGCTCCGTTGTACCCACTTTAATAGGTAACTTCGTAGGTGAATTTTGTCGGTCGTGCTCGTTGATAATCGCCGATAGTGTCTTGTGGGCGACAAGAGATGATGATTGTTCCGGTACTAGAGAGTCCTTGAGGTCCATCCATGAGGCGTTTGTGCTCGGATCTGTATATTTGTGTGAGTGGTTGATTGATGCAATTTGAAGGGATCAGATATTAAAACTATTAGATCTAGGTAGCAAAATAAAAAAATAAAATAAAAATCTAATTTAATATCCAATTCCTTGAGACGGATCTAAACGTATTAACATTAAAACAATGATGCAGGTAATATAAAAATACTTTAAATATACATCTTTTGGTGCTTCACCTTCAAATGCAATAGTTCCCAAGGCGTGATCTAAGAAGGCTCTTCAGAGAGCGTCTGAACATGAGCAAAGCAACTGCAGAAAGTTGATTCTCTTAGAAGTGACACAAATATCTCACCTCTAATAGTATCCAAACAGAGAATCTCAAAAAGAAGAGTGTTCTTGAAATTTCTAAGATTATATATAATTTCAAGACTTTATGACAACTCCGATTTGAATCTAGGAGATAACATGACTCAAGCCAGTAGTGCCAAAAGAAAACAGATCTCACAGACACAGAAGATTGAGAGAACTAGAGAGATAGGGCAACCACTATGGCTTGGCCAATTTTGTGTAGGATGGACGGCCATATGGTCCTCCCCTCCTTATTTATATTGTCCAGGGTTCACAATCATCCTTTTGTTGTCTTTAATTTCACTTTTGTGCGTAAAGTTCTTAAGTTCAACATAACTACCTATTCATTTTTCAAGGATTCTTCTAACCTCAATTCCCTATATGACCTATTAGGTTCATACCAAAAGTTGGATTGTGAAATTAATTAATTAATTATTTTACTAATCAATTAATCAACAAAAATTGGAACAATACCAATTTTTCCCTTTAAGAAGAAAACTATTTTCCCTTAAGATATTTCATTCAATTGTGAGTCACGTTTATCCACTTATCACAGTAATGTCCAGTTGGCAAAAAATTGACCAAGACAACCCCCTCAAGTATAATATTTGCATTCCACGATATCTCTATCTGCGTACCCAAAAAGATTCACAAGATATAGTTAAGTCAAAAATTCCTAGTGCAATTACATGTATGTGATTGAAAAATATAATTCCTTGTGATACATTATTGGAATTTGATCCCAATCATCACACTGCTCTAGTAAGAGGTTTTGGTGAATTATATTAAACCAAATCACATAAGTCACGTTCTTTTCTTATTAAGAGTGATAGTTCCCTTATTACATACTTGTATATTACCATGTATGTTCCACTTTAAGAGGATCATATATTAAGACTATTAAATCTACGAAGTGGAATATAAAAAAATTTGAATCGAAATATAATATCTAATTCCCTTAGGCGGATCTCACCGTATTAATATCAAATTAATAAAGACATGTATTCAAACTCTTTAAATATATACCTTTCCCCATGCTTCAGCCTCAAAACTTGAAGTTTTTTAGGTGTAATTTGAGAGGATTTTTCTAAGAGTGGGATGATCACATTTGTGAATGAGAAGAGATCTCTGAATAGCAGCAAATGTGCCCCGCCTCTACGGTATCCACACAGAGAATATCCAGAAAGAGGAGTGCTCTTAACATTTCTAAGATCTAATCTAATCTCAAGAATCTATGATAACTCTAATTTTAAATCTAGGAGATAGACAGATAAAATTAGTAGTGCAAGTTATGAACATATCTCACAGACAAAGAGAGTGAGAGAAACAAAGATGAGAGGGACGGCTAAAGTAGAATGGCCGAAACAATGCATAGGATATGGCCATGTGGCTTTTATCTCCTTATAAATACAGTCTAGGGTTCAAAATCTTAGATCCCTTCTTTCTCTATTTTCACTTTGGCCCCTAAACTTATTGACTTCACTAGTACTGCCTATTTATTCTTCAAGAACTCTTCTAACCTCAATTTCTGTGTGTATGATCTATTAGGCTCATACCAAAAGTTGGATGGTGAAATTAATTAATTAATTTAATCCTCAATTAATCATTTAAAATTTGGAATAATTCCAAATCCCTTCTAGAAGAAAACTATTTTACCCCTTAAGACGTTTCTCCGACTGTGAGTGATGCCATATCTTGTATCATAGCCATGTGTCAGCAGGAATTTAACTCAGAGAACCCCCCAGGTGTGATATATGTATTCTACGACCTCTCTATCTCTAAACCTGAAAGGACCATTAGGATATGGTGAAGTAAAAAAATCCAAGTCCAATCATATGTATTTGATGGATAATATAATTCCTTATGATACCTTATTGGAATCTCATCCTAATAATCACACTGCTTTGGCTAGAGATTTGGGTAATTTATACTAAACCAAATTACATGGGTCATGTATCCTTTTGCTAAGAGTGATGGATCTCTTCTTGCATACTCGTATATGACAACATATGTCCCACTGCATCCAATAAATACCTTTGAAGTCCCATGGTTAGAGAACAACACTTAGTATTATCAATGTATAACATCCCATACATATAATACATAGTAACTCAATTAAAAAAGTTCACAAAATATATCACACCTCAAATATTCTATTTTAACTTGAGAAAAATTACCATGTTAGATATCAAGGATGATCATGTTAGGTCTCTTACTACTACTTAGTAAGTCCCCTTACAGATATTCCAGTATCTCATACTTATGGATTGAGACTTACCATTTTCAAAGATAAAATACTGGATAAAGTTAGCCTAGATTGTCAAAGACCCCTTTTCAATAATCTAATACGTACTAGGAACATTTACAATATCGTGATACCAAATATCTTTAGTCTTCTCCTATTTAATTACATTAAATAGCTAGAAATTCTACTCAACATTCAAAATCTATAGTGATAAAGATATAATTGCAAGAACAATATCAACGAATATCTTTCATTAATACTTGAGATTGAAACATTTGATGTATATAAGTCTTAAATTTAAGAATACAAGATTCACTATATGGATTATATCCAACCCCTATTATACCCAATGAATATCTTTGAATGCTTACGGTTAGAGAGCAAAACTTTGTATTATAACATATAGTAATCGAAATATGTAAAATTCAGTACCTCAAATATAAAAGTTCATGAAATACATCACACCTCAGATATCCTATTTTGACACGAGTAAAACAACCATGTAGGATATCAAGGATGATTATGTACGGTCTTTTACTGCAACTTGATAAAAGTCCCCCCACAAATGTTCCAATATCTCATACTAATGGATTGAGACTCACCATTATCAAAGAGAAAGCATCGGATCCTGTTAGCCTAGATTGTTGAAGAACCTTTTCAACAATCCAATACTGACTCATATTAGTTTAGAATATAAAGCTACCAAATATCTTTAGTCTTCTCCTATTTAATCTTATTAAATAATCGAATATTCTACTGAATATTCAAAGTCTACAACGATAAAGATATAACTACAAGAATAATATCAAGAAATACCTTTCATCAATACTTGAGATAAAAAAGTTTTACAATTACAAGTCTTAAATCTAATCTTACAAGATTGACTATAGCGCATACATCCAACAATCTCCCACTAGCACTATAGTCAATCGGAATAGTATCTAATACCTATCTTTAGAAGATGCTTATCTAACTGATGTAACTCTCTTAATATCGATGTTATTCTTCCTGATGATTTCATTAATCAAATATAAGTGCCGCTCAATGTGTTTAGATTTATGATAAGATCTTGGTTCCATTACTTGATCTATATAGTTCACGGTATACATCATATCTCAGATATCATATTTTGACTTGTGCAAAATTATCATGTAGGATTCAAGGATGATCATGTTTGATCTCTTACTACCACTTGATAAATGTCCCCTTACAGATATTCCAGCATCTCATTCTAATGGATTGATATTCACCATTCTTAAAGAGAGAATATTGGATCCTGCTAGCATATATTGTTGAGGACTCCTACTGATCCCGAGGTTTTGATGGACAATTAAAGGTTGATATTTTTGGCGGAACTAATGTGTTTATTGAGTGTTTCAGAAAAAAATTTCCATTTATTGATTGAATCATGAAGATATTATCAGGGGTACAAATATGAAAATTGAAGAAATGAAGAGTATTGAAGATCATAAAGAAATTAGATGAAAACAACTTAATACTCTTATACTCTTAATGCAACCCGAATTAGGATCATACACGGCACTATTAAATTAATTATATTTTTGTGTGTTTAATTTGATGAAATTTAGGATCCTAATTAGAGTTCAAATATATTCTCTTATGTGAAATAAAAAAAATAAAATTGACTTAAGTAAGAATAATGTTTAAAATTAAATTTTAGAGTCAATTTAGTTAACCGAGAAAAGTAATCGATTAACGGGATCAAACATTAAGTTTTGGAGCAGGAATAAGTGAGAAAGTGACCAACCAACATCAATTGGTCAACTGATCTGAGGAGGATTGGTCAACTGATTGAAACAGTGAGGTTTTGGAGAAAATATGAAAGATCTTGCATCGATTAGTAAACAAACCATGAAGGAATCGGTCAACCGATAGGTGTAGGGGAATGACAGTGAAAAGTCTCTGAAATGATCGGTCAAACAATTGTGGGACAATCGGTCAACCGACTGTAGCGTGGTTTGGCTTGGAAAACATCATGAACTAATCGGTCAATCGACCGAAGAGAAATCAGTCAACCGACTGGTGTTTGGTTTTGGATTACCTTACACTCTGAATCAATAAGTCAACCGACTAGCCAGGGTTTGGTTAATTGACTATTTCGGTTGAAATATCGAGGATTTTGGGATTTTTGTCAAAAACTAGCCATTACTAACCTTTTTTATGATTCCAATGGAGTATTTCGGGGGATTTGAATCTACTAGAGATATGGTACATATATTTTGGTATCTCTATTAATTTGGTTCACATATTTAAAGATTCTCTCAATTTTAGCAACTAAATACTTCCTATCTTTGTGATTGTTGTTCAAGAAATATTTTATGGACTTAATTGAAAGATTTAAAAGTTATTTTTGAATGAAATACATCATAATTGAATGAATATGATATATGGGGTGGGGTCTATAGGTGTATTTTAGAGGCATATCTTTTAAAAACTAGCCTTTGGAAGACTTGATCTTATTTCTTATATATAGACCTGCGAAAATTAGATCAAAATTACATCAAGAACATTAGTTTCTGAGATTTTCTAAGAGTTATCATTCTGCTGAGATTCATTCGAGAGAGATATTGTGTTATGTTCTTGATCTAAGGCACTGATTATTTTGGCGTAACCAATTTGTATTGTCTTACGATTCTATTTATATTTTTCAGTATTATCCTGGTGAGATCTTTTCAAGTTATTGTTCTTTATTGTGATTTTATATTATTATATTTGCTTGGTTGTTAAGATCGTTAGAAAATCATTTTCAAATCTAAAATCTTGAAAAATCTTTTTAAAACGATTTTGTGTGATTATCTGATTACGTGCTTTAATTTGTGCTACCCACACTTATTTATAATCAAATTTTAATTTACCTCACATTGTATCTATCACGTAGTAAATTTTGGGACATTAATCGAGTATATATGTTTTGAGGTGGTAGAAACTCTTTGTGGGAAGAAACTCAAAATTTTGTATATTTGTGAGTTTAAGCGGATTCGACATGGTGGGCCAGTATCAGGTTATGGTAGCTAGATTTCAATTTTTTCTAGTAAAAATATTAGGGTTTGATCTTTTCCTAATATATAAAAAAGTTAGGTTACTCTTTTCTTTTGAAAAGAATTAAGTCTTGATTTTTCCTGAATTGAATTGAGTGAATTATGAAGGTTCCATCCTTACCTATGAAAATAATATTTGTGAGAGTTGTGACGTTTGATCTTTAACCTCTAAAATGATTAGGTTTGATCTTTAGCTTGTAAAAGGATTGGGTGGTGATTCTTCTTGTAGTAGATTTAGGTTAGTTTTTGGCCTGGTTAAAAGATAAGGTTCTTCCTTAGCCTGAGAAAAGGAAAATTGTAAGAGCTTGATTCTTACCTGGAAAAGGGATTAAGAGATTAGGGGTTGCGAATCTCCGTAGAGCTCGGGGGACTAGGCAATGCTAGTTTGCTGAATCATGATATATCTTGGTGTGCTTCTTTGTTATTATTTTTATTATATTCTATTTGGGTGTGCACTTAGAATATAAACATTTATCCGTTGCGTAACGAAGATAATAATTGATTTAGGATAAACTGATTATTTGATAATTTAAGTGTTGAAATATTTAATTGTTTAAATTTTTAAAACTACCTAATTCGCCCCCTTCTTGGTAGCTTATTGGGCCAACAACCCTTTTAAACAATCCAATACCGACTCACATTAGTTTAGAATATAGAGCTACCAAATGTCTTGGGTCTCCTCCTATTTAATCTTAGTAAATAACCAGACATTCTACTCAACATTTAAGGTCTATAGAGATAAAGATATAACTGCAAGAATTATATCAAGAAATACTGTATATTAATACTTGAGATAGAAAAGTTTTACAACTATGAGGTTTAAATGTAATATTATAAGAATGACTATAGCGCGTACATCCAACAATCTCCGACTAGCACTATAACCAATCGGAATAATATCTAATATTTATCTTTAAAAAGATGCTGATCTAACTGATTTAAAGTCATAAACTTAGTGAGTGATCTGCTACGTTATTCGTGGTGTCTATTTTCCTAATGTCAACATAATTCCTCTAGATGATTTCATGAATCAAATAGAAACGCCTCTCAATGTGTAGAAACCTCATTTTGACCAGCCTAGTTTTGCGATAAAAAACGTTTTCGAGTTTAACGTGAAATTTCAAGAAACTTTAAGTCAATACTTGAAGGGATGAATTTTGACTTTAGAATTTATTTTAAAATTGTTCATAATGTTTTAGTTAAAGAAAAACCCAAAAAAAATTGGCAATTCTGGCAAAAAACAAAGTTTCGAGCAAAATTAAATTTTCTAAAAGTTAATTCTAGGACAAATTGATTAAATTGAAAGTGTATTTTCATGGGATATAACTTTTAATATATTTAATTTTGGTTTTCACCCTTTAATTTTAAGAAATTTTTATTTTAACATCTACTTTTTATTTTAGTAAAAAAACTTTATTTTTTACTTGTTTTATCAGATTGATATCCAAAAATATTTTATTTTTCAAAATTTAACTTTAAAATATTAATTTGGATACTTTAATTTCACTTTTTTCATTTCAATTTCAGGAGAAAAAAAATAAAAAAATTACATGTAATTGTCAAAAAGTGTCAAAATCACAAAATTCACTTCATGTATACCTCTTGGGAATAAGATGAAGCATTGGGATTCCAAGTTGGAGTGTACCTAGCCTTCCAAGTAATCTCCAAGCCATTTCCATAAGAGGTATAACTTTATTTGATGAAAAATCAAGATTCTACACTTAATTCCCAAAGTAAGGGTTCTAAAAAGGCAATAATCATAACCTAGCCTACTTTTTCCCACTTATGGTAAGACTTAAGGGGGTGGGTTAAGCAAAACAAGAACTCCATATCCAAAATAGGTGAGAAGGAGTCTAAAAAAGGCCATAATCATTACCCAAGCCATTACCACTTATGGTAAGGCTTAATAAGGTGGGTTAGCAAGCTTAACCTATAAATAGGAGCCAAGTCCATCCATTTTCAGTTGAAAATTCACAACTCGCTAGGGTGCTCCCAAAAACTCTTGCAAGACTCTTTCTCTCTCTAAAAACTCTCTAACGCTCTAAAAAAAAAACTCAATTTTTTTTTTTTAAAACCCTCACAAAAAGAGGTCAAAACCAAAACAAAAAAAGAGAAAAAAAAAAAATAAAGAGGAAGAAAAAGGAGGAGAAGAAGAAGAAGAAGAAAGAAGGAAGAAACTCTTACCCGTGCTAAGGCAAGCCTTTCAAAACTTTTCTGAGAACATACTTTTTCTTTTCTTTTTAAACCGCTTGGAAGGATCGGACCTAAAATCGAACAAAGCCTAAGAGGACGTTCTAATGAACACTTAAAAACAGTTAACTTTTTTTTTTTTCAATCATTTAGTTTTCCGTTATTTACTTTTCTACTTTAGGCCTTTCCATGCTTTACTCTTTTTTTTTTTTCATTTATTTTCTTGTTCAGTGTCTTTCTGTGCTTTACTTTTCTTGTAATTTTTTTTTCTCTTTTAGTCTAAGCCTTGGACTGACACTAAGTCACAGACCTTGGCCTAACCCTTTTTGTTTTTTAGTCTAGGCCTTAGACTGGCACTAAGTCACAGACCTTGGTCTGACATTTTTTTTTTTTTAAATTCGAGACCTTAGATTGGCATTAACTCACAGATCTTGAACTGACACCCTATATATATATATATATATATATATATAATATTTAAGTCGAGTCTTTGGATTGACACAATGTATGTAATCTAAGTCAAGTCCCCCATGGTTAATTGGTAGAATAAAGGGAGACCCTTTATTCCTCACGGGATAAGTGCCGTTTTCTTCAGAAATGTTTCTCCTTTCTTCGGCACGAGTAGGACTGTCAATATATATGTATATGTGTGTGTGTGTACACTTTATTTTATATGTGTTCCTTAACCTAAAAAAGAAAAACAAAAAAAATATATATAGATAAAAAAAAATAACAAAATATAACCTTGCCTAAGCAAGTGGGTTTGGTTTAATATACATTTCATCTTGTAAATATATTGTTCTTGTTTTTCCTTGAACAAACAAAAGTAAGAAAAAAAAAAGGAGTTTTTACAAAATAGAGGTTTCTTCACAAAAAAGAACATTTGTCTTACCCTAAAAAAAACTTTAGTGGAATAAAGATACTTTAGCAACAAATTCAATAAATCTAAGTATAGTGCTTGGTGTATTGATATTTTTTGAAAAGGGACTGTCCAATAAATCTAAGTATAGTGCTTGGTGTATTAATCTTTTTTGGAAAGGGAGTGTGCGTGAGTTGTTTATTTGATAGGCTGGATCCACTCAGTTGTACTTTTTCCATTATAACTAGGAAAGAAAGGTGCATGATCTCGCGAATGACTTCTAAATTAAATATATTAAGAAATTAGATTATACGTACTCGTACATAGGCTTCTCCAGTACGAAATGAGCCACTTCAAATAAGTTCATTGCTTCGGCCCAGAATACAATTAATCTGACATGGGCGACATGAGCCCCTAGTAGTTTACCGGACAAATTAATAATGAAGAGTTGGTAATTCTTAACTCTTGGGCTCAGGAATTCCTATATAACTTAAGCGATAACAACAAATGCTTTTTCTATTCTTTTATTAACTAATTTATGTATCAGATTCCATTCACACACAGTTGGGAACTAATCATTGGCTCTGTCAACAAAGATTTTGGATTTGTACATAATAGTTTGTAATCCCATCTCTAACAGTCCAAAGAGGAAAATCTTTGTAATATTCTGAATGATTGATGAACATTACAACAAAAATGATTTAAAACATTTATAGCTCCTATGTAAATAAGGAGCTATGTAGCGGCCACAAAATGGGAGTTCGAAAGAATATAGAATAAGGATATACAAATAAGACTAATCGTTGATAAAATCCTCAGAAAAATGAAAAAAATGGTGGGTTGAAATTTGAAAAACATATCAACTATCGAGTCATCAATGGAAATGAAAAGAGAGAGATTCGAACCCTCGGTACGAATAACTCATACAACAGATTAGCGATCTGCCGTTTTAGTCCGCTCAGCCATCTCTCCCAATTGCAAAATATAATTACTATGTTACATTACATCAATGTAAGGAATAAATTTCATTTACATGATCTCAGAACGAATCATTAATGAGTCTCCCGATCGTTGATACAAAAAATATCCAAATACAAAACGCGCCTCATATCTAACCCCCCAAAAGCAAAAGAAGCTCATAGGTGAACAACCTAACCTTTGGAACATATTACAGCCCCAGGTGGAAAAGAGATGACATCGAGGTGCTAAACCTTCCCGTCAATGTGAGCTCTAGGAGAAGATTAGCCTGTTATCCCTAGAGTAACTATTATCCGTTAAGCGATGATCCTTCCACTCGGCACCGTCAAATCACTAAGGTCGACTTTCATCCCTGCTCGATGAGTGATATCAGAAAAAATATGAATATTAACTAAAAAGAAGTAAAGAGGGAGTGGAAGAGGAGAGGGGATTCTTAAACGTGGAAAATGATCCAATGATTTTTGTCCATTCCGGGTGATCGAAAAATAAAAAAAAATGGTTAACATATTCAAGATAATTATGATTTTACAAAATATCATCTCCATTCATCCTATTTCATCAGATTCGGGATGTGATATGATTTCGAAGGATGAACCGGATATGGACAGTTCCCAAAAGATTTCACTCTTGAAATTTTTTTTTCTATTTTTGATTTATTTCATCTATTTCATGATTGGAACAGGAGAGAATACACCTTACACCGAGATAGACACAAGTGGTAGATAGGTCCCATATTTCGATTCTCGTCCCATTAGCATCATCTCCAATCTGAGAGTTGGGATGAGTCCGTTAGTTTCGATCTGGAGCCGGCCAGTAATGGACCAGCAGTTGAGTTAACCCTTGTTCTATTGGGTTGCTACCAAGACGATTTCTTTATTCCTATCAAACAACCTCGAGATGCTAATTAACCAAAAACGATACGATAAATTCGAAA
This sequence comes from Eucommia ulmoides, assembly GCA_016647705.1. Lineage (NCBI taxonomy): Eukaryota > Viridiplantae > Streptophyta > Magnoliopsida > Garryales > Eucommiaceae > Eucommia > Eucommia ulmoides. The sequence goes on from CM028334.1 coordinate 24,139,318, forward strand.
GAAGGTCGGAAAGGAAACCTTTGCCCTTAAAAATGTTTTTTAAGTTTCTTCATAAAAAGGGAATTTCTTCAAAAATATTTTTTCAAACTTGTGTGTTTGATCTAAATGTCTTCCAAACTTTGTCTGAAAAAAGAGACTTCTTAAAAAGAAAAAAGAAAAAAAGGATTTTACTTCAAAATATTTTTTCCAAACTAGTTTTTATTTTAAAAAGAAAATATCTGAAAAAAATTATTTAAAGATTTGTTTAGATTAAAATTTTTTTACAAAAGTTTTCTAATGTTCTTTCAAAGTTCTCTCTAAACTAAAAAATGTTTTCTTTATGTTTTTTTTTTCTTCATGTAAAAAACAAGGCTTTCCATATTCCTAAAAATATTTTTGTTATTTTAATATTTTACACTTTTTTTCTCTCTTAAAAATGTGTATAAATCTTGTCAAAATGACCAAAGCTAGCTCTAGGACCAAAACTTGTCGATTCTTCCATAATCGATAGGTGGTTTCAAAGGAGAAATTTTTTGTATTTTAATTATTCATTTTATGTTACATGTTTATTTTCTTTATTTACATGCTCATTAGCCTTACTTTATGAACACGCCATAATAAATAAAAAATAAGTGAAAACAATCATGTTAATCAACCAAATCAAATAAAACTTGGACTTGATTTGATATGAAATACTTAGACACTGAGGTACCATTTTCGAATAGGTGTCTTGGGGTGCCTAACACATTCCCCGAGCATAACCGACCTCCGAACCTAAAAGAATACTTACGACCATTTTGAGTCAAATTTTGGGCCATTTTCAAATGATTTTTCTTTATTTTCTTTTCTTTATTTTCTTTAAAACTCGGTGACCTAGCACACCTTTTCAAAACCAATGTTAGATGGCGACTCCAAATCGTTTCTAAAATTTTGGTCCAAGTAAATTAGTTTAAAACCAATGCCTAGAAAAGCCCTTGAATTTGTTTTTCTTAAAATGTTTTAAAAAAATAAAGCTTATCCAAAAACATTTTCTAAAGGATAAGTTGTTTTTAAAAAATTAACGGAATCTTGATATAAAACCGGCACTCGGTTGGTGTTGTCATTCATGAGGGAAATTCAAAGTGTGTCACAATGTATTTCGATTTATGATGAAATCTTGATTTTCTTACTTGAGCTATAGCACCATTGTTGTCACAATCCAAAGGTATTGGCAACTCAATTGTTGGAACCACTTGATGTTCAAAAATGAACTTCATTATGCATACAACATTCCTTAGCTTTATCAAAAGCGGAAATGTACTCGGCCTCAACAAATACGTATCCTGAAGTTGACTTTAAATCATCCACATCGAATAGGAAATCCGAATCAGTATAAGCTCCAACTCCCAATTTCCTTCTTCTATAGACTATAAATTTATCCTTAGTCCTTCTCAAGTATTTTAGGATTAGACTTTATAGCCTTCCAGTATTCCAAATTTGGTTTGCCTGGATATCTGTTGTTCAATCCAACAACGTAACTAATATCGGACCTCATATATAACATTGCATACACGAGACTTTCAATTGCATAAACATATGGAATCTTACTCATTGTAATCTTCTATTCAGAAAAATAAGGACTCATCTACTTAGAGAGTTGATTTCTATGCTAGACTGGTAGGCACCACTTGATAGCTAAGTCTCGACTTTAGGCTTATGAAATACCTACCCGAACAAATTCCCCTAGTGGAAGACCATAAATACACATATCTCATATGCTCTCGCTTACAACTTGATATTTGCTTTGTGGGATATTTATTTAGATCTTATCTATTAATTAATTAATTAATTTGTTTAACATGTATAATATACATATAACAAAATATATAAATTCCCTCGCACACGCATGCTAATTGGGTAAAAAAAAAGTATAGAATGAATTACCCCATGCACGCATGTAAATGGATTGAGATGATCATAGACTTGTAAGTTGATTCAGCCCGAGCCACTAGGCCAGATCTTTAGGTTTAATTTAGTTATGTAATCTATAAATTATAATTAAAAGTAGAAGCCAAGCCTTCAGAATGTACCACAATCAATGTTTTTCCATCTCTCCAATCCTATTATCCTATTGAAATAAAGAGTTAAGATTAATCATTTCACCATATCATTAAAATTGAAAAAAAAAAACATAATTAATACAAAATTTAATAACACATTCAATACATTATCTCTTCTATTACGATTTCAGTAAAATTTACAATAAAGTTAAATAATAAAATTTAAATACACACATTTAGATTACAATTTACTTAACTTATATATTAATAAAATAAACAATTCAAATTAAACCATAAATCATATGCATTAAAAAAGTTGAACTCCGTAAAAAATCAATATCCTATGCATTGCACGGGTATAAACTAGTTAATTAAATGAAAGTCGACTAATTAAATGGGCTTCTTTCTCGGGCTTTCATTTATTAGGTCTCCAATGCTTCATGCTCTATATTGGACTCCGAAAGGGGATCAATATAACGAAAAAGAAAAATCAGGAAGAGCATGCAAGCCCTTGAAAAATCCTAAAAAATTATTTACAACCCTGATTGGATTTAAAAAACCAATCCACAAACTAATCACATAGCTCAAACGATTTTAGTCCTTGATAAGGTTAATCCTATTATGAAATCAGATTGGATCGATAAATAATGATGTTTCTTGACTAAATAAGAAAATTATTCATATCATATAAGAAAATTAATTCAAACTAAATTAAATTAAATTATATGTCTATTAAAAATTATTGCATTATAATTAAAATATAATTCAATTTAAATATTGAATTATCCAAATTTCATGTCTATTAAATTTCTCTCGTAATATTAAGATAAAATTATTTGATAAATACGAAAACTTTTGAAAATGATCCCATATTCAGAATTTGAAAATAGTTGCCTACTAAATAATTTTTTTTTTAAATAAATAAATATAGATTATCAACAAATATAAATAATTAATAATAATCATCATTTATAAATTATTATCTAAAAATAATTTAAAATAATTAATTAATGTATTCAATTTAAGAGGTTTAAAATATAAATTTTAAATAATATACAAAATTTGATTTGATAGATTTTTCTAAATAATTAAAAGGATATCAAATGTTATACATGCATAATTTAAAATTGAAATTAATATGCTTAGTCAAAATTTGACTTAGTCTCCCTAAGTATTTGAAATACAAAATCTTACAGAATCTATGAATAGTAGACAATTTTGAATTTTGTCAAAACAGAAAATGAAATTTTGCGCCCAGGAACTACCACACCCTTTGCGAAGCCACGGTGGCTAGCACCACCGTGGCGGTGCCACTTCGATGCCGAAGTACAACACCACCATCCTTGTTGCTGCATTAGAAGCACACTACTAACACGCTACTGGCAACACCCTATGGCAAGATGCTATCAAGAACAACGATGCACCGTAATTGTGCCACCGCTGCTGCCGTCTCGAGCCTTAGGCTCCCACCAGTATCTTAGTTTTAACCGTGACATTGTTTTCTCGAACATCACGTTTTCCATTTTTTTAAAAAAATATTTTAAAAATAATTTTATAAAATTAATTTCTAAAAACTCTTTCACATTTACACGCTTCGAAATCTTAAATATTCTTATGATCCCACAGTTCATAAAATATAACCAAAAATTATTTTAAGTTAATTATGGAGGTGACTCTAATATCACTTGACGAGATCAGATAGTAAAACTACTAGATCTACACAACGGAGCACAAAAATTTAAATCTAATTTAATATCCAATTCCTTGAAGTGGTCTACCCATATTAACATTAAAACAATGATACAGGTAATATAAAAATACTTTAAATATACTTCTTCTGGTTCTTTAGCCTCAAAGCCATTAGTTCCAGAGTTGTTATCAGACAAGACTCTTTCGAAAGCATCTGAACATAAACAAAGCTGCTATAGGAGGCTGATTCTCTTAGAAGTGACACAAATATCTAATATCTGACAGTATCCACACAAAGAACCTCATAAAGAAGAGTGATCTTAGGATTTCTAAGATCAAATCTAATTTGAAAACTCTAAGAGTTCTGATTTGACTTTAGGAAATAACATGATTAAAACTATTGGTGCAGAAAGAAAACACATATGTTACAGACACAGAAGACTGAGAGAAACTACTTTGCCAATTTTGTGTAGGATGGGTAACCATATATTTTTTTCCTACATATTTATACTGTCTAAGGTTCACAATCCTTTACCCATTCTTTTCCTTTATTGCACTTTGTCCCCTGAACGTCTTAAGTTCAGCGTACCACCCATTTATTTTTCAAGGGTTCTTCTAACTTCAATTCTCTATTTTCGTTTGACACATTATATTCATACCAAATGTTGGATAGTGAAAATAATTAATTAATTAATTATCTCCTCATATATGATATGCGTATTCTACGATCTCTCTATCTGTGTATCCGAAAGAACCAACAGAATATGGCTAAGTCAAAAACCCATAGTCTAATCATATGTATTTGATTAATAATATAATTCATTATCATACCTGATTAGAATTTCATCACAATCATCACATGCTTTGGTGAATTATATTGAACTTTTTTTCTTCTTCTAAGAGTGATATATCCCTTCTTGTATACTCGTAGACTACCATGTATGTCCCACTATACCCAATGAATACCTTTGAAAGTCCATGGTTATAGCACAACACCCAATATTATCAAATTATAATGACCTATACATATAATATATAATATCTCAAGTACAAAAGTTCAAGGAATACATTGCACCTCAATATTCTATTTCAAATTGAGCAAAACTACCATATGGGATATCAAGGATAATCAAGTTCAGTCTCCTACTACCACTTTGTAACTCTCCTTGCAGATGTTCCAGTATCTCATACAAATGGATTGAGACTCACCATTCTCAAAGAGAGAACCTCGGATCAAGCTATCAAATACTTTAAAGACCCTTTTCAACAATCCAATACCGACTAGGAACAATTTAAAATATCAAGCTTCCAAATGTCTTTGGCTATTTAATCATATTAAATAGTCAGATATTCTACTCAACAATTAATGACTACAACGATAAATATATATTTGGAATAATAATATCAAAAAGTACCTTTTATGGATACTTGAGATTGATTTTTTTTTATTTACAAATACAAGTCTTAAATGTAAGATTATAAGATTGTTTGTAGGGCTTACATCCAACTCTATTATCATGCATACTTTGTCTTTGTCATTTATTGAGTACAAGGGCACAAGATCACTATCATCTTATTTGAAGGAGGATAGGGATTCCATATCTAGGAACACTATGAAGTCTGATATTTTCAAAATGTATATGAAAGGGAAAGAAAAATAAAATACACGTTTGAAAAATCTCCTGGTGGATTTTGCTTAATCTCTGATTTGTGGTTATCTTTCACTACTGACGACTATATATGTGTTATGGCGCATTTTGTTGATAGTGATTGGATTTTACAAAAAATAAAAAAGAGTAATATTTTTTCTTCATGTTAGCTTCACATAATGGTGTTTCTTTATGTGATAAGGTTTATACGTTGTTGTTTGAATGGGGAATAGAGCATAAGTTATTTTCTTTGAGCTTGGATAACGATTCGGTCAATGATATGTTTGTTAAAATGTTGACTACTTAATTAAACATGAGAAATGCTATTTTGTAAGGGTGAAGTTTTTCATTTAAGGTGTTGTGCTCACATTTTGAACTTGATAGTGGACGATGGATTAAAAGAAAAAAGTTCATGTATTGAAAAGGTCCGTAATAGTATGAAATATATCAAAAGATCACAAGTAATAAAACAAAAGTTCTTGGAATTTGTGAACTCATTGTTTTTAGATGCAAAGAAAGGTTTACGACATGATGTTCCTACTTGATGACATTTGACTTATAAAATGCTTGAGGTGCATTATATTATTGTGGAGAATTTTGTCACTTGGAATTAAGTTCTACTAACAATAAACATTTGCCCTTGTGCAAGTAATGGGAAAAAGACAAAAAAATTAAGAAATTCTTGGCTATTCTTTATAATATAACTTGTTAATTTTACAAAGCAAAGTATGCTATTGAAAATATGTAATTTCCTTCGGTATTCATGAAATATTTGACTTTGAAATAATATACAAACTCTAAGGGAGAATATATGAAGGATATGGCTATGCAAATGCTTGCTAAATTTGAACCATATTGATCGGAGTTTATTTAGCTAGTGTGGTGATCTTGGATCCTCAGTATAAGATTCAGTTTGTTGATTTTAGCTATAAAAAGTATATGGAGAGTGGTTAGATTGAGTTTTCGCGTATCTCAGATAATTTGCATGCTCTTTTTATATATGATGAAATCTCCTAAGTCTCCTCTCACATCAGTTGGTGCCAAAAAGTGTAGCCAAGATGGCCTAAATGAAAATCGTCTTAGCATAGAAATGAGAGATGTATTGAGAGTAAGTAATTATTTTTTAATTATTTTAAACTTTTAATGATAACTTATTATATGTTGATTAGGTATGTTTAAAAAATACATCATTTTGTTAGTTTTTATTTTACCATTATTGTTTTGTTGAATTTCAATTATAGGAGTTTGATTCTTTTAAAAATAAGGAGTTTAGTATGGGTGCACAAAAATTCAATTCGAATTGTATTGGGATGAATGCAGAATGTATAAAAACTTGAAATTGGATATTTTGACCTTTTGAAGAGAGAATCAATTTCGTTATCCTAAACTTTCTTCTATGGCTTGTGGTGTGTGGAAAATACACTTGTCCGCTGTTGCATCCGAATATGCATTTAACATAAGTGGTAGAATAATTGATCAATTTCAAAGTGCACTCAAACTTGAAACTATTGAAGCATTACTTGTCACTAGAGATTTGTTATTTGGGGTTATCGGTAATTCTTTAATATTAGTTTTACTTTATTTTTATTATATCGAAATTGAGTTTATATTTGTCTTGTAGTTATAAATTTGTAAGTAATTTATTTTCTATGAAAATTAAATGCAGAAACTTTAAGGTTCAATTGAATGAACTTACTCAAGATGTCTTGAATTTAGATATAAACAAAGAGAAGAGGCGTTGACTCAATGCTCAACCATTATTCAGGTTTACTTTTTTCTTTTTGCATTTTTTTTTATGTAGAGAACTTCATTAATTATTAAAAATGATATTGTAAATTGTCTTTCTAAAATAAAATTTCTTTGATGTACAAGAGTAAAGTATTTGGAAATTCATCTACTAGTTTATGATCTAAATTATGGAATTGTTGGTAGTTATCTAAACATTTCATATTTGGTAGTTGTTTATGTAAGTATTGTTTGGGAAGTTCCATTGTATTGGTGGATTTTATTTATTCATTATTTTTTTTTTTTTTTTCTTGAACATGCATAATTTTTTATGTTTTGTTCTTTTAATTATTCGTAAATTGTGTTAACATGTCTCTAATGGGTAATGAATTATACATGTTTTTATTGTGACATGATATGGATAACTTATAATATCGCATCAATATTTTGTGTTATCATGTAACACCATAAATTAGCGTGTTGTGTCATTTTAACCTGATAAATTTCGTGTTATTGTGTAACACGATAAAGTAACGTGTTGTATCGTATTTGTGTTCAAGTTTCATGATACGATAACTTATAGTATCGTATTCGTGTTACGTGGTATAATATTTGCGTCATATCATGACATGAGACAAAACACACCACAATAAAACAATTTGTGAGTCCTATGATCAATAATGAAACAACTCACTATTATCGCATTTCTACTACTCTATTGTAAATATAATTTAATAAGGGGGAATGAAATAAAATTAATCAGAACCCATTTCATATTGAGTTTTTATTTAAAACGTTAACGGGATTTTTCTTTTCTATTTTTTAAACTGAATATAATATTTATTTGCTCATATTAGTCATTGAAGCATGCTCTAAAGTCGGACTAAACAACAGTCTTAATTCACGAGCAATCATGAGCTCCCATTTCATTAATTAAAGAAGTTCCATATTGATTTCGTCCACCATCATGTCTATATTTTTCTGTCATAATCATTTGTGTGTTGAAAACTGATGCAGGTATGCTAATTTGAATACCATTGAAATACATTTTGCACCCTCGAAGAGTGAAATGATTTGCATTTTGCACTCTCATATTTGCTGTTTTACACGTGCCAAGCATGCAGAGTGATTATCTAAAATAAAAAATTCTTAAACTTCGTTGGAAAATGCTCAAAGACTTTTAACAGTCGGGCCTAAAACTTGTCAATCATGATAAGATGGAACAAAGTAAGGGCCGGTTGCATCACCAACAGTGGCCTCCGAGCATCCAACTTTTGACCACCAGATTCTGACTAGTGTCCATCGCTAAAATTTTGGTCACGGGTGGTCACAATTATTTTTATATACATTTAATTATTTTTTACTAATATTTTTTAAATATCTTTTATTTATAATTTTTTAATCATATTCAACTAATTTTTTCATCGGCCGAAAAATTATGTGAATATAACTAAAAAATATTAAAATATAACTTAAAATTACACTTAATGAATATAACTAAAAAAATTATTCAAAAAATGGTTATATATAACTGGAAATACACAAAAAAATTAGTTATATGTAACTAAAAATTATACTAAAAAAATTATATGTAGCTAATTTAAATTTTGGCACCTAGTGGCCGGACTTTTGCAATCAAAGTCCTTAGGTCCAACAGTAGGCAGCGGCAAATGGCAACGGAGGGTGGCATCGGAGGTGGACAATGTAAACTTTAATTGAAAACATTTAATTGAAAATATAATGGAAAATTTACCATAGGACTAAAACACAAATCAAAATATAATTAAGGGATTTGGCCTCAAGTTAAAATTAAAATAGGATAAATTATGGATTATACTCTCTATTTGGGGACTATCCCATAAACTAAATAAAAATATGAAATTTCAATCATGAAGTTAAAATGATAAAGTGCCAACTGACACGTTGTTTCTTCTCTTTGGGTGAAACGTGTAATTTAGTTTAATCCACAGTCAGCAAATACCTACTGAGAACATCAGCGCCGTGATTAGCACTCTGCTTTTAAAAAAATAAAAAAGGAACGAGAAAATCAAAATAGAGGCAGTTTTAAGGAGTGGAATTACCATTTGACAAAGACAGAGTTCAATAATAAAAATGGGTTTTGACACTTTGTATACCTAAACTGTGATCAAAATCTTACTTTAGGTATCAATTTTATCTTTTTGCGAATAAATGTATATGGGCTTTGGTCAGTAGGTTAAACCCTAATTCTATTAAGAAAACAAAATTCTAATTCGTTTAGGAAAATCCTAATTACTGTCTACGGTACTTTGTATATTGCACTTTTTACATATCGTCTTATATTCTCCCTCAATATTCCGCCTCTTATTCTAAAATGTTATCAATAGTCAATTTTCTTGGTCCTCTTCTCACTAAAATTCTGTAATTTTTTTCTTGAATCACTGTTTGCTGCCTCTAATATGCTCTATCACAATTTCAGTAGCTCAACAAGGAGTCCAACACCACCAAAGAACAAGCCAACCAAGCTTTTACACGCCCCTACGTGTCACCAGGGGACTCTACACTGCTGTCACTATTTTTAGCCTCTTCTACAACAATTGTTGCTCCTACAACAACACCACATACACCATCATCTTTGTCATTCCAAGACGAAACCAATACCACCAAAATCACTGTCAAAGGAACACCCATGTGCCGTCATGCGCCGATAGAAGATTTGCCATCTCCGGCGTGCATCACTCATGCACGCGCTTCGTAGCTAATAACTCAGCCTTAGCCATATCAGCGTCATCTGGTATGCACGCCATCGCCATATCAACGTTATAACATCGCCATCTCATCACAATGTTGTAGCCACATGTGTGTACGTCATCTATCACGTCAGTAGAACAGTGTGACGTCAACACCAGGTCTTACGCCTTGTTACTGCTACGTCATCAGCTATATTAGCACTTTGCCACGTCGACTTCCACTTTAGACGTCACATCACCCTAGTAAGCATTCTTGACTTGCCATATCATCAGTTATATAATTTTTCGCGTCAGCATATCGTTGCCACATCAATGACAATTCAACTATCTGGTTAGTGCCACTTATTGTCAAGTCATTGTAGCCATAGTCAACTCTGTTGTTGATCGGTTCTTGAAGGTTTAAAATCAGTTCCTCACCAATTTATGTGCTCTGAATTCATCCGCGGTATCATTTTATTTAAATTCAGGATCATACAATATACTTCTTCGTATATTGTTGATTTGGTCTATTATAGTATTTTGATCAATTTAAAGGTGCATCAATTGGTTCTTAATGATCTTAAACTGTTATTTTTTTTAATAATTTCAGTATTCTAAATCCATTTGTGGCATTTGTTTGTACAGAGTCACAATATACTTTTCTTTCTATTGCTCATCCAATTCATCGACGATGTCCAAAGATTGTCCTTCACCGGGCATTCTTGCTTCCAGTATGGGTTCTGATCTTGGCTTAAGTTTCTATCTTTATTGGGAATATGGTTTCAATCTTCAAATGCTCTCTCTTCAATTTCAGTACAAGCTTTTACCCTATCATTTCACTTACTATAGGTAATTTTTCATGATTATTTTATTCTGTTTGTCGTAATCATATGACTTATGATCCCAATATCTTCTAGTCCAAAGTATCTGTTGTGAATGCTCCTACCATTCATACAACTGATAGTTCTCATATGCGTGTTAGTCATACCAGTCTGATTTCTACTTCACATCGTTTTATTTCTGACATGTATTTAATTCCAAAATTGAATTTAAACCTCTTATTTGTTGGGTAACTATGTGAATTGTGATTTGGAGTAATATTTTCTAATACTTGTTGTCATATGTAGGATCCCCGAACAGAAAAAACTATTGGGATTGGTCATAAAATTAGACGTTTATTTGAGCTCAGTGGTTTGTACTTTCCACCTTAATTACCATCACCATCACCTTACCCATGTCTCTTCATCAACTTGTGCAACCCCACCCCCATTATAATCATTATCATCACTATCATTATCCTCATTGCTATTACTATCATACCCATCATAGTATGACTACCGCTATCATTACCACCATCATCACATGATTTATCTTCTATTAGAATTTGTCGTTCTCGGTTAGGTTATGCATTCATTGGATGTATTCTCACTTTAACCTCTGGTGGGAAATTAGGTTTTGTCTCTACCGAGCATCTCAATTTTCTTCCATGTCAACAAGATAAATAACATAACTTACCTTTTTTTACTAGTAAGTCGGTCTCTCATATACCTTTTAACCTAGTCCACTTTGATGTTTGGGGACCCTTAGGCCCCGTTTGGTTAGTATTCCCAACCAAACCCAACCCAAAAATTCAGGGATTGATTGTTGGGAACGCGTTTGGCAACGCACAAAACCCAACCCAACCCAACCCAAAAAATAGGAATTGATTCTCAAAATCCTAAAGAAACCAGAAACAAAAAAAAGTTATTTCTTTTTGTGCCCAAAAAACTCAACCCAAAGTTTTCAACTTCCGACTTCATTTGCCGGCCGACCACCACCACCCGCCGCCGCCGCCGCCGTCCGGCACCTTCCGGCGACCGTCCGCCGTCTCCGGCGACCGTCCGGCGACCGTCCGCCGTCTCCGGCGATCGTCCGCCGTCTCCGGCGACCTTCCCGCTGCCGGCGGTTACCTCCGGCGACCATCGCCGGCCGTCGCCTCCCCCGTCCGGCGACCTTCCACTGCCGCCGACTAACTCCGGTGACTGTCGCCGGCCACCTCCGCCGCCGGCGGCGGCCGGCCGGCCACCTTGCCGCCGCCGCCGCCTTCTGGCTGCCACCAAACCAAAAAAAAATAAAAAAAAAAAAATTAGTTTTAGGATAAAATCGTTACCAAACACATTCTGTTCTCAGCACAAAACAAAAATTGTCGTTACCAAACGTAATTCTATTCCCAAAATTCTCAACCCAACCCAATTCAACTCAACCCAACCCATTCCAGTTGGGTTCAAAAAAGTGGGAACACTAACCAAACGCCACCTTATCTTTTGCCACAATGGGGGATCTAAATACTATTATATTTGTTGATGACTACTCTCGAGACACCTGGTTTTACCTCATGCATAGGCATTTCGAATTACCTTAAATGTATTAAGAATTTGTTGCCATGGTTCAAACTCAATTTTTCGAAATATCAAAATCTTCAGATTTGACAATGCCATAGAATACAACGACCAATATTTCATTGCCATCTGTCAAAAACATTGCACACTTACCCATAGATCTTGTCTTGGCACCTCTACCCAAAATGTTTGAGCTGAATGTAAATATCGATATATCATAGATACTGTTCATGCACTACTCATTTCATTTTCTTGTTGAAAGTGCTTCTGGGGAGAAATTTCTCTCATTGTTATTTATACTATCAATTGGGTCCCTTTATCCGCCATTGTAATCTTTGCCCTTTCAAGAAGCTGCATGGAGTTTCTCCTAAATACAACCTCTTAAAATTCTTTAGATGTGCTTGCTTTGTCCTATAACAACCTCATGAACATACCAGACTTCAACCTTGAGCTCGAGTATGTTGTTTTCTTTGATATGAAATTGCACACAAATTATATTGATTTTAGAATCCTATTTCCAGTCATCTATGTATTTTTGATCATGTCACTTTCTGGGAACAGAAGTTATTTTTATTCCGTATCTAAGTTTTATTTTATATATGTCACCAACCATTCATATTTTAATAATCCATCCATTGACCTTTTTTTTTTTTTTTTTTTTTTTTTTTATGATCATCTATGCACAAATATCACTAAGCCTTAAATAGATTCTTCATATATCTTATTGACCCCTACTAACGTTCTTTCTTCATTTATGGATCCGGAGCATAACTCTCCCGAGCCTATCCCAATGACTTCAAATGTTCCACCAATTGAGCCTATCCCACAGAATTCCCGTCGCTCTAGCAAGGTAACACAACCTCCCTTATATCTTCGTGATTTTCATTGTTTTTCTACCATACTTAATTTTTTTTACAAGAGCCTCAATCCTATAAGAGGGCCAACACTAACCCTTTTTGTCAGAAAAAAAATGGACAAGGAATTTTATGTCTTAACCAAAACTCATACTTGGTGTAAGACCCTAATTTTAGCACGTACAAAATTTTAGTTGCATTTAGAAAAATACGGGTTGGAAATGTGTCATTTAATATTTAAATTAAAAGTTTAGGAGTCGATTAGCAATTTTAGAAACATTTATATTAAATTTTGGGATTTAAATGTCAACTTAAAGAAAGTTAGGGCAGGATAATGTAATTTGGAAAAAAAAATATTAATATATATATACACAGCTGCGGGATCAAGAAACCCAAATAGAGAGAGCGCGATCATGACATGGAAATCTAAGGGAGCAAGGAGATCCACTATAAACATGCATATAAATACATACATCCATGCAAACAGAGAGGATGAACCAAGGAAAAAAAGAAAAATCTGAAAACAGAAAAGAGAGAAAGGATCGGCGGTGGCGGGTTCTGTCATCGCCGTTTGGTGTGATCGTTGGTTTGTACGTGTCTCCGCCAATGAGAAGGGGGTGTGGGGGTGTTGTTCGACTGAATTATGTGTGGGTGTGTGTTCGTTCAGACAAGTGTGTGCGTGTGTTCGGCAGTGTGTATGTGTGTGTGCCGTTCTTCAGTTTTATCGACGGTGTGTATGGGTGTGCGATCGTTGCTGGTTATCGCCAGCGTGGGTGTGAGTGTCGTGAGTATGTGTGTCCTGTTTTGTTCAGATGGTTGCATGGGTGTGTGTGATCGTTGTTGGTGGTCCGGGTGTGTGTGTGTGTGTTCGGTAATTGTGTGTGAATGTGTATTGTCGTCGGTTTCATGTGTGCTTGTGTGATTGTTGTGTGTGTATGGCCGTCGTAGGATGTAGGTGTATGAGCAGTGTTGGGTCGACGGCTGAGGAGTAGTTAAAGTGGTGTTGGCGGGCTAAACGCAAAATAGAAACAGGAGCAGAGGAAGAAGGCTGTCGCCGCGGCGGTGAGGGTTCAACAGAAGTAGAATAGGGATGAAAGATGTTCACCGCAGCGGTGGTGTATCGCTGAGGCGGTGAGGTCTTAGCAGAACAGAAAACAAGAGAAATAAAAAAAAAATCAAATAAAAACCAAAAAAAAAAAAAAAACCCAAAACCTACTTTTCGGCCGACGAAAAATTCAGAGCAGGTACAATTTTAATCGATTATTACTTTTGATTTAATTAAATTATTAAGTATTAAAACTTTGGCAATTGTAACAATAATTGTCGTAATCGTAATAATATGTTTATCATCGTTGATCTTAATAGATTGGTATAGTAAATATTAGCTTAAGGAAATGGACAAAATAACAATTTTGCATAATCAATTCTAGGGAATAAGAAATTCTGCATTTTAGGGCCATACATTTCATAGTAGGATTATTTTAAATAAAATATTAATTTAGGCCCTATCGCTATTAGGTTCGCAGGCTCCAATGTCCTGATAGGTTTTGGATGGTGAGATTTTTGTAGTGCGAGAAACGAGATGAATGTATTGTCTTCTATGTAAATTTACAAATCTTATTTTTGTATAAATTGTAGAAAATGTTCTTATTTTAAATGGACGATTTTGCAACTTATATGGATCAGGTTGGTTTTAAAGGTGGGAAAATGATATTTGGATCAGATTAGTTTTAAAGGTGGAAAAATGATTTTTGGGGTTAAGTCGGTTTTTAAGGTGGAGAGTGATGTTCAGTCCGACTATGCCATAATTTTTTCTCGTTGGGTATGACTACGAGATGTGGATTTTCTTCTCGTTAGGCGGATATAACCTACGAGATGTGTATTTTCTTCTCATTAGGCGGATATGACCTACGAGATGTGTATTTTCTTCTTGTTAGGCGGATATGATTTACGAGATGTGAATTTTCTTCTTATTAGGCGGGTATGACCTATGAGATGTGGATTTTCTTCTTATCAGGAGGATATATCCTACGAGATGTGGATTACCTGTTAGGCAAAGTCCTGCAGGGTGGTTTGACCGTCAGGAGTGCAAAACCTGCAGGTGGTATGGTACCGTTGCAACTCCCGATTGTGAGGTAAAAACAATCCTATGGCTAGTAGGAGAGGATGTGAGGAGTATTTTATATTATGTTGGAATGTTTGACTGACTAATTTAAAATATATGGATTGGTTAACTTAAACTATTTGTTTTGGATGTTTTAAATACGTTATTCTTTACATTAATGGCAGTGGGAAATTGGTTCCAAGTATGGTAGGGGATATATGGTATTATCGTTATACTATTTCATTCATTGGTAATAGTGGAACTAGATTTTTGATCGGGTATGCGATTATAAAATATTATTTTTTTTAAAATGTGGTATTTAACATTTGTGTTTGATCCATAAAATATTTTATTATGAAGACAGTACACCGATAAAAAAAATTGGTTTCAGGTACCGCGGTTAGGAGTTGGTTCACTATTGATACTAGGTAGAGTCCGGAGGTAGTGTCGTTCTGGAAGTGAGCGAGTCGGATGTGAACCGTGAAAAATTCTAGTATTTTTGTGTTTTTGGTTGTGAACATTTGGGACCGGTATATTCTCAAATTTTGGAATCGGGTATTTATATTTTTATTTTTAGAGAAAAATTTACAGTAGCACGAGTATGTAGGTATATATGTATGGATGGATATACGTCGATGGGTCTGGTCATGTCAAGTTGATGTCATGCCTGGCCTAGACTGACGGGTGCCCGGGGTGGGGTGTGACAATTGTGGTATCAGAGCGCTGGGTTATAGGGTCTGTAGACATGTCAGTTTGTTGAGCCAGTGGTGGACTATGAGATAGGATGTCGATAGGTGGTGTCGAGTCAGTGGTGGACCATGATATAGGGTGTCGATAGGTGGGTTCTACACGTGAGTGGTAGTATTGCATTGTATTAGATAGTACATTGGCATCGTGCACTGTTATTTGTCTTGTTGACAATTAGTAAGTGCGACGAAATTGTGATACTGCTAGTTGGTGGTTTGGGTGATGTTGTTGGTAGTGGTTATGGATGGATTACGATTGTGGGGGGGTGCTAGGAGTTTGAAATATTAAATTATAACTGATAAATAATCATATTCGTATTACATGACATTGGGGATTCACTATCGGTAGCAGTGCAAACTTAAGTTGGATTATTAAACAATACCTTACTTATATTATGAGACTACATAACACATTGCGCTTCTACTTGATATATATGGAGTCTATCCTAGTGTACAACATCCAAAGGTATGCACAAAACTGCCTTTTAAGAAACACTAAGGAAACCTTGTGATTTTATTGGAGAATAGAATTCATATGGTTAAAACAGGAAGAGATGACCATTCGGCAATATGAAATCAAATTCGATGTCTAGTCCCAATTTGTTCCTGATTTGGTGAAAACGGAAGAAGCAAGATATAGAATATTCCAAAAGGGACTCGATCTAGAAATACGTTCCAGGTTGACAGGGAGGCAGATCAAAAGTTATGCAAAAATTAGTAAACACAGTGAAATTAATAGAGAATGATATGTGGGAAGCAGTTGAGAATTGTGAGTCCATGTTGATAGATAGTGCGTATAAATATATTCCGCTTCGTATTGGTGATAGGGAGTTTTCGGTGGATCTATTACCCTTGAATATTCACGATTTTGATGTGATACTGGGTATGGATTTGCTATCTGGTTATCATGCCACGGTGGATTGTTTTAAAAAGAAAGTTACTTTTCGGGTATCAGGTAAGTCAGAGTTTGTATTTTTTAGGAGACGTAACCATTACCCTAATCAATTTGATCTTAGTCCTGGAGGCTTGGAAATTATTAAAGAAAGGATGTCAGGGATATCGCGCACATGTGTTTGACTCCAGTCATAGTGGAGTTCAGGTGGGCCGATATTCCAGTAGTCAAGGATTTTCCCGATGTTTTTCTAAAAGAATTGTCAGGTTTTCCAGTGGATAGAGAGATAGAATTCACTATCGAGTTACTTCTAGGAACTGCTCCGATATTTATTCCACCCTATCGTATAGCGCCTACCGAGCTAAGGGAATTGAAAATTCAATTGCAAGATCTGTTAGACCACGAGTTTATTAGACCTAGTGTTTCTCCCCACGGAATCTCGGTGTTGGAGCCCCAATATTTTTCATAAAGAATAAAGATGACACGCCAAGGATGTGTATTGATTACCGATAGTTGAATAAGGTGACGGTTCGTAATAAATATCCGTTGCCTAGAATTGATGATCTGTTCGACCAATTACAGAAGGCCAGGGTGTCTTCTAAAATAGATCTTCGATCAGGATATCACTAGCTGGAAGTTAGAGCCAGTGACGTAGCGAAGACAACGTTCCGGATGAGGTATGGGCACTATGAATTATTAGTTATACCATTTAGGTTGACGAATGCCCCTGCTGCTTTTATCGATTGGATGAATTGGATCTTCCAACCTTATCTAGATCAGTTTATTATCATGTTCATGGATAATATACTGATCTATTCCCAAAAATAAAGAAGAGCATCTCAAGGTTATGTTGCAGACTTTGCAAGAGAAGTAGGTGTATGCAGAATTCAGTAAGTGTGGGTTTTGGTTGGATAGAGTGGTATTCTTGGGGCATGTTATCTCGGGGGATGGTATACAAATGGATCCAAAGGAAGTCAAAGCTGTGGCTCAATGAGAAAGGCCAAAAAGTGTGACCGAAGTTCGAAACTTTTTGGGATTGACGGGTTATTATCGTCGAGTTGTACAGGGACTTTTTATTATAGTTTCCCTATTGAATCGGTTGACCCACAAAGAATCCAAATTCGAGTGGACTAGTAAATGTGAGCAGAGTCTCCAAGAGCTGAAGAGTAGACTAAATATCTACGCCAATACTTTTCTTTCTGACTGAAGGTGGTGACTTTGTGATCTATAGTGATGCTTCACACCATGCGCTAGGGTGTGTACTGATGTAATATGGGCACATGATTGCATATGCTTCTCGGCAATTAAAGAATCATGAGTATAATTGCCCGACGAATGATTTAGAATTGGCGGCGATTGTGGTTGCCTTGAATATTTGGAGCCATTACCTGTATGGCGGGACTTTTGGGATATACACCGACTACTAGAACTTGAAATACTTGTTTTCTCAGAAGGAACTAAATTTGAGGCAAAGGCGTTGGATAAAATTGATCAAGGACTATGATTGTACTATCCATTATCATCCTAGGAAGGCCAATATTGTAGCAGATGCGTTGAGTCGAAAATCGGCGAGTTCGGTTGCACACATTATAGTTGTTCATACTAATATATATGTCGAGTTGAGATCTTTGCGAGTCCAGTTGAAAGTTGGTTAATCGGCAGCGTTGCTTGCGACTTTGATCCTGAAACTGACATTGATTGATCGTATTATAGAAGCGCAGAAGTCGGATGCCCAATTAGAGGAGATCCGTAATGAAGTGAAACGTGGTCACAGAGCTGACTATCGTGTCAGGGATAACAATGAGCTTTGATGGTGGGGAATAGATTGTGTGTGCCTAATGACGTCAATCTGAAGAATGATATCTTGGAAGAAGCGTACAGCTCAACATACGCAATGCACCCAGGTAGTACCAAAATGTATCGGGATCTGCAAGAACACTATTGGTAGAATGGAGTGAAACGGAAAATTACAGAATTTGTTGTTAGGTGTCTCATTTGTCGGCAAGTCAAGATTGAACACCAATGTCCAGGTGCGTTGTTGCAGTCTCTACCTATCCAAGAGTGGAAATGGGAGCATATCACGATGGATTTCGTTTCGGGATTACCCCGTATACAAAAGGGGCATAATTTTATCTGGGTGATCGTTGATAGGCTTATGAAATCTGCTCATCTTCTGGCCGTAAAAACGATGTACTCTCTTGATAAGTATGCCCAACTGTATATTGACGAGATTGTTCAGTTACATGGTGTGCAAGTTTCCATTGTGCCGAACAAAAATCTAAGATTTACCTCGAAGTTCTGATCGAGTCCCCAGACTGCTCTAGGTACCAAACTGAAATTCAGTACTGCTTTTCATCCACAAACTGACGGCCAATCAGAGCGTACGATTCAGACGTTGGAGGATATGTCGAGGGATTATGTTTTAGAATTTCCTAGTAGTTGGGATGATCATTTAATGTTGATGGAATTTCCTAGTAGTTGGGATGATCATTTAATGTTAATAGCTACTATTCAGCAATCGAGATGACATCGTATGAAGTGTTGTATGAAAGGGATGTTGGACTCCAGTCCAACATACTGAACCAAAGTGGGAGAAAGAAAATTGATGATGCTGGATATTGCCCAAATGACAGCGGACAAGGTAAAGGTGATTCAGGAGAGATTGAAAATTACTCAGAGTCGACAAAAGATTTATGTTGATAAGCGTAGGCGAGAGTTGAAATTTGAGGTGGGCGATCATGTGTTTTTGCATATCCCCGTGGAAGGGCATAATGAGGTTCGGGAAGAAAGGGAAGTTAAGCCTGAGATATATCGGGCCATACGAGATCCTAGAATGGGTTGTTGCGATTGCTTATTGACTTGCCCTATTGCCAAAATTATCCAGATTACATTATGTTTTTCACATGTAGATGATTAGGAAATATATGCCAGATCCTTCGCATGTGTTGACTTCTCAACCCATCGAATTAGAAGAGGATTTGATGTACGTTAAGGAGCCGATCCAGATCTTAAGTCATAAGGATCAGGTGTTGCGGACGAAAATAATTCCATTAGTGAAAGTGTTGTGGCGCAGTCATTCGATAAAGAAGGCGACGTGGGAGTGAGAGAATGAGATGAGAGATAAATAAACACACTTGTTCGATCAAGGTAACTAAAATTTCGAGACGAAATTTATTTTAGGAGGGAAGAGTTGTAAGACCCTAATTTTAGCACATACAAAATTTTAGTTACATTTTAGAGCATTTTGAAAAATATGGGGTGGAAATGTGTCATTCAATATTTAAATTAAAAGTTTAGGAGTCAATTAGAAATTTTAGAAACATTCATTTTAAATTTTGGGATTTAAATGTCAACTTAAGAAAAGTTAGGGGAGGATAATGTAATTTAGAAAAAAAAAATTAATATATATATACACAGCTGCGGGATCAAGAAACCCAAATAGAAAAAAAACGATCATGACGTGGCAATCTAAGGGAGCAAGGAGATCCACTACAAACATGCATATAAATACATACATCTATGCAAGCAGAGATGATGAACCAAGGAAAAGAAGAAAAATCTGAAAACAGATAAGAGAGAGAGGATCGGCAGTGGCGGGTTCTGTCGTTGCCGTTTGGTGTGATTGTCGATCTGTGCATGTCGCCGCCAATGAGAGTGGGGTGTGGGGGTATTGTTTGACTGAATATTATGTGGGTGTGTGTTCATTCAGACGAGCGTGTGCGTGTGTTCGGCAGTGTGTATGTGTGTGTGTCGTTTGTCGATTTTGTCGACAGCGTGTATGGGTGTGCAATCGTCGCTGGTTGTCGCCGGCGTGGGTGTGATCATCGTGAGTGTGTGTGTCTTGTTCTGTTCAGACGGTTGTGTGGACGTGTGTGATCGTTGTTGGTGGTCCGGTAGTGTGTGTGTATGTGTGTGTGTGTGTGTATTCGGTGATTGTGTGTGAGTATGTGTTGTCATCGATTTTGTGTGTACTTGTGTGGGCGTCATAGGGTGTGGGTGTATAAGTAGTGTTGGGTTGACGGCGGAGGAGGAGTGAGAGTGGCGTCGGCAAGCTGAACGCAAAACAGAAATAGGAGCAGAGGAAGAAGGTTATCGCCGCGGCGGTGGTGTATCACCGAGGCGGTAAGGTCTCAACAGAACAGAAAACAAGAGAAAGAAGAAGAAAAGAAAAAAAAAAATCAAATAAAAACCAAAAAAAATAAAAATTCAAAACCCACTTTTCGGCCGGCGAAAAATTCGGAGCAGGTAAAATTTTAATCGATTATTGTACTGTCTTCTATGTAAATTTACAAATTTTATTTTCGTATAAATTGTATAAAATGTGCTTATATTAAATGGACAATTTTGCAACTTATATGGATCAAGTTGGTTTTAAGGGTGGGAAAATAATTTTTGGATCAAGTCAGTTTTTAAGGTGGAGAGTGATGTTCGGTCCGACTATGCCATAGTTTCTTCACGTTAGGCGGGTATGACCTATGAGATGTAGATTTTCTTCTCGTTAGGCAGATGTGACCTACAAGATGTGGATTTTCTTCTCGTTAGGCAGGTATGACTTACGAGATGTGGATTTTCTTCTCGTCAGGAGGATATGTCCTGCGAGATTTGGATTACTTGCTGGGCAAAGTCCTGCAGGGTGGTTTGACCCGTCAGGAGTGCAAAACCTGCGAGTGGTACGATACCCTTACAACTCCCGATCGTGAGGTAAAAACAATCCTATGGCTAGTAAGAGAGGATGTAAGGAGTATTTTATATTATGTTGGAATGTTTGACTGACTGATTTAAAATATTTAGATTGGTTAACTTAAAATATTTGTTTTGGATGTTTTAAATACGTTATTCTTTACATTGATGGTAGTGGGAAATTGGTTCCAGATATGGTAGGGGATATACGGTATTATCGTTATACTTTTTCATTCATTGGTGACAGTGGAACTGAATTTTCAACTAGGTATGCGATTATAAAATATTATTTGTTGAAAATGTGGTATTTAACATTTGTGCTTGATCCATAGAATGTTTTATTATGAAGACAGTACACCGATAAAAAAAATTGGTTTCAGGTACTGCGGTTAGAAGTTGGTCCACTACTTGCACTAGGTAGAGTCTGGAGGCATTGTCGTTCTGGAAGTGAGCAGGTCGGATGTGAACTATGGAAGATTCAGGTATTTTTGTGTTTTTGGTTGTGAATATTTGGGACCGGTATATTCCCAAATTTTGGAATTGGGTATTTATATATATATTTTTGGAGAAAAATTTACAGTAGCGCGAGTTTGTAGGTATATATGTATGGATGGATATGCGTCGATGAGTTAGGTCACGTCAAGTTGACGTCATGCCCGACCTCGACTGACGGGTGCCCGGGGTGGGGTGTGACAATTGGGATCTTGTTGACCTTTTTCCAGACAAAACTCTTATTCGATACAAGTGAATTTTCACAATCAAAACAGTTTCTAATAGCTCTGTGGAACATTATAAAGCCCTACTTGTTTCAAAAGGATTTGCTCAGAAATATGGTATCGACTATGGAGAAACATTTACTCTTGTAGCTAGACTCACATCTGTTAGTACTATCCTTGTCGTCTCTACTATTTGTAAATGGATCTTTGTTTTAGGGATGTTAAGAATGCTTTCCTCGATGACAATCTCCTTCAAGAAGTTTATATGCATACCCCCTCATAACCTAACTGCTCCTCAACACAAACTTTGTTGCCTTTCCGTGCCCTATATGATCTCAAACAAGCTCAGCATTCTTGGTTTGCAAAATTCAAAACCATTATCCACCAGTTAAGGTTCATATCTAGCGCTCATGATTCTGCCTTGTTTATTTTGCCAAACGAATAACGACATTATCCTCATTTTACTATATATGGACAACATGATCATTACAGGAGATGATCTACATGGAATCTCCAAACTAAAAATATTTCTCAGTTGTCAATTCGAGATGAAAGATCTTAGCGTGCTCACCTATTTCTTTGACCTTGAGGTTTTATCTGATTCAGATGAATATTTTCTCTTTCAGGCCAAATATACCTCTGATTTTCTTTTCAAGACTGGAATTACTGATTCCACCACTACCAACATTCATCTCGAGCCGAATATCAGAGTTACTCTACCAGCTGGCTCACTTCTTTCTGATATAACTCTCTATCACCAACGGGTTCTAAGTTTAGTATATCTTATCATTACTCTCCTAGATATTGCCCATGTTATCCATCAAGTCAGCCAGCTTCTTTTCGCTTCTCAAACCACTTACTACTCAATGATCTTTGCATTCTTCAATATGTCAAAGGCATTTGGTTTCACGGACGTCATTTCTCAGACTAGTCTACTCCCATCTTAAAGGCCTATTCTAATGCTAACCAGGCAGGAAACCCTACCAACATATGCTTAATCACTAGTTATTATTTCATTTTGGGTGACACACTTATTTCCTGGAACATTAAGGAAAAAAACAGTAGTTACCCATTCTAGTACTGAAGCTTAGTAGTGTGTCATTGCAGACACAACATAAGAATTACTTTGTCTTTGCTGACTTCTCTTTGACACGGGAATCTCTTTCCCTACAACTATTGTTTTAAATTGTGACAATCAGAGTACTATTTAATCACAATGACTTTTTCATGAGTGTACCAAACATATCGAGATTAATTATCACTTCAATATAAGAGTTACCTACCGTACACGTAACTATTCTTAAGGGGTGGATTTATGGGCATTAGTAGCCTCTTCCTATTCCCTATCTCATTCTCCTTCCGACTCAAATACTAAGAAATATACATGTAAAATAACATATACATGTAGGTGCACATTAGTTAGTTGCATGCATGATAGATTACTGTTTGTCATTGTTGGCCCAGTGAGCTATCCAAGAGGGAAGTGAATTGGGTAGTATTAAAAAATTAATCCAAATAATAACACTTCAAAAATTAAACAATTAATTTTATCCTAAAATTAATTATTATCTTTATAGCAACGGATAAGTGTAATAAGCTCTAGGTACACACCCAAACAACACAAGATAAAATAAAGGAAATAAACAATGCAGTACACACCGATATATCCTGATTCACCAAGCTACTCTTGGCTAATCCATCCCTCCAAACCCCATAGAGATTCGTACCCACTAAACTCAATATTCCTTTACAGGTAGGAATCAAACTCTCACAATGATTCTTTTCGCAGGCTCAAAATCAACCTTTACAAATTCATTTTTCCAAGCTCAGGAATAACCACTACTTTTTACAGGCTCAAGAATAACCTAATTCTTTTTTTTACCTTAGGCTAAAGAATCAAAACATCACAAACACTCCAAATATCCTTCTACCCGGTAAGGATTGAACCGTTACAAAATTCTCACAAAACAATTTAATTCAAGAAAGAATTAACACCTAATCTTTTTATACCTTAGGCAAAGATCAAAATCTCAATCTCTTTACCCGAAAGAGATTGAAATCAACTAACCTTGATTAGACATTCTCAATATTATCTAATCTGCACACAACTCACCAATTACAAAAATTGATAAGTTCTTCCCACTCGAAGCTTTTACTACCTCAGATTAATTAATACTCAATTAATTACCTGATACTAGTGATAGAAATAAAGTGAGGAAACAAAATCTGATTATAATAAAGAATACGGGTAGCACAATTAAGCACACAATTAGATTAACACACAAATCGTTTTAAAATATTTTTATGCTTTTAAAGTTCAAAAAACGATTTCTCAAAAAGATTAATTCACTAAACAAGTAATAATAATAATAATAATCAAATACTCAATTAAAGAATAAACTTGGAATGATCTCACCAGGAAAACACCAATGAATTACAAAACAGATTGCTAGACAGCTCAGATTGGTAACGTCAAATAAATTAGCGATTTAACTCAAGAACTTTAACTCCAGAATAATCTCACAATATTTTTCAGTATAATATCAGAATGATAACTCTTAGAAAAGTTTAGAAACTGAATAGTTCATGATATTATATATATCTTATGTGAAATCCGCAGGTCTCTTTTAATAGCCCTCAAATGAGACCTCCAACAGCTAGTTTTCAAAGGTTATGTCAATAAATGACACATATAGACCTCATATATCATATAGATTTATAATGGCTATATTTATCCAACAATATAACTTCTAAAGTTCTCAATTTAGTCCTAAAATAATTTGATCTTAATCAATGAAAGTATAGAAAGAATTATATTTAAATATATGGACTAAATCGTAAGATCAAAATAAAATCTCTTAAATCTCTCTCATATTTTAGGCTCAAAATATTCTCCACCAAAATAACAATATTTAAACTCAAAATTCGCAGGTTTAAATATAGGAATTTCAAAAATATCTTATAACAACTACTTTTCAATTATTATGTCATTAAATAACACCCAAGACCTCATACATCATATATAATCATAATAGATCTTTTTCATTTAAAAATATTCTTGAAAAATCTCATTTTGGTCCTTAAACATTTTTAAATCGAAATTCATCAAAATAGAAAGTATTAAAAAACTTTAATTAAAAGAACATTTAATTAAATAGACCAAATTAATAGGGATAATAAAATATATATATATATAGACTATATCTCAATTAAATACAAATTCCTAGAATATCTTAACCAGGCAATCCAAAAACGACTTGGTAACAGCTAGTTTTGAATCAAAATCCTCGAAATCCTCTAAACCTGAAACTGACTCATCAGTTGACCGACCAATACCCATAAGTCGACCGCTCGATTTAAGATACTAGGCAAGCCAAAATTCTTTCGCCCATCAGTCGACCGCCCATCCATCATATGTCGATCGGACAATTCAGAGAGTTCATCTTTTAAGCATAGGTCAACCTATCTGTCGACTGGGACATTCAGAGACTCCATCTTCTATGCTCCGGTTAACTTACTTGTCGACTTGCCAATGCTGGAAACCTCTTCTAAATTCGTTTTTAATTCATTTCTTCAACGTTTTCGTCCCTTTAACTTTTTTTTTTTTTTTTTCTCAATTAGCTCCACTAAATTCTAAAATTCAATTTTAATTAATTATCAATATTTTTTTTCAATTACACATAGGAGCATATAATTTCACTAATTAGGATCCTATCAAAATACACATAAATTTTTTAAAAAAAATTGTGTCATGTGTGATTCTAATCGGGATACATTAAGAGTAAAAATTAACCTGAGTTGTTTTCTTTTAGATTCTTCAAAATCTTCGGTCTCTTAATGTCTATCGTCTTTGTCTATCTCTTTTGCATGCATTCATTACTTGTCATCATACCTTCATCATTGGAACTAATAAACTGAAACATTTAATCAAACCGTTAGTTCACTAAGCATATCAATCTTTAATTGTTCATCAAAATCTTAAGATCAACAGTCATCCAAAATTGTACACATTTATTGATTTGGACTGAAGTGGGATCATTACGAAACTTGAGGATATCACGTGTTCCAATTAAAATTACAAGGGTCAAATTGAAACAATGGTCGAACTTCAATGGTGCAAAATGTTAAAAATCGTAACAAAAACTAGTCTTTTTGGTGCACATAGTGCTTGCATTATTTAGGCCCCGTTTGGTAACCATTTCCATTCCAGAATTTTCCATTCTATTCCCAGATTTTTGGAAATTCTGTTTGGAAATAGCGTTTGGTAATTTTTGTTTTCGTTTCCATTCCATTCCCATTTGAGAATTGTGCCCATTTTTTTCTTAAAAAATGAGAAACCAAAAAAAGTTGTTTCTCATAATTCCCATTCCATTCCCAAAACCATTTTCTACTGTTCATCCGTCGGCCACCACTATCCGCCGCCATCCGCAGGTCAACGTCGTCCCGCTCCCAGACGGCCATCTCCGGCACGATAACCTCCGGCAACGCCGACCGCCCACTATCCGGCCACCGCCACCGCCGGCAACTTTCCGTCCACCTTCCGGCCACTGGCCACCGCCGGCCGTCCGGCACAGTCACCCCCGCCGCCGCCGTCCACGTTGCCGGTGCCACTAGCGCCGCCGCATGCCGTCCAGCCAAAAACAAATCTAAAAAAATAAAATAAAATTGATTTTAGGATAAAATCGTTACAAAACGCGATTCTCTTCCAAAAATAAAAATAAAAAATTATCGTTACCAAACACGATTCTACTCCCAAGAAGGAAACAAAATTCTCATCACATCCCATCTCATTCTCATCCCACTGCTGGAATAAAAACAGAAATGGTTACCAAACGCCACCTTAATTTTCAACATAATATAATAATATTTTATTTTTAAATAGATATTTATAATAATAATTTAAATAAAATCATAAGAGAGTGAAAATGTAGAAAGGTAGTCATTATTGCACAAAAAATAACTACTACTTGTGCTCCATTTATATATATTTTATATATTAAATGCCAACAAATTCTTTTATATATGCATATATTAAATACTTTTTTCTCAAATACCAACAAATTCTTTTATGCATGTACCTATCAATGTTTTAAAAACCAAACCGGACTGGCCGATCGGACCGTTTAAACCGTCAACCGGTCGCCTTTCCGGTCCGAAAACCCCCCCAAAACCTCCTGGGGTTAAAAACTGGCCAACCGGACGGTTAAACCCGATTCAACTGCTAACCGCGAACCGGTCCGGTTTTAGGCGAACCGAGGAGGTTTTTGACATTTGCCCAACATATAAATACTTACCCCAAAAAAACCCTACATTCTTCAGACTTCACCATTGCAAGAGGCATCATCAGGCTTCGTTCGTTCCTCAATCTCTCTTTCTCAAATCTCAACGACGACGACGATTTTACCCTACTTTTGTCCGATTCCTTCTCCGATTTCACCATTGCAAGAGGCATCGTCGGGCCTTCGTTCATTCCTCAATCTCTCTCTCTCAAATCTCAACGATGACAACGATTTAACCCTAATTTTGTCCGATTTCAACAACGACGATTTCACCCTAATTTTTTCTGATTCCTTCTCCGATTTCACCATTGCAGGAGGAATCCTTGCTTGTGCAACCTTCGACGATGACGACGAACGATGGCCAGACAGCGGACGGCCTTCAATGACAACGGCGAACGACGGCCAGACTGCGGACGGCGGACGACGGCCAAACGGCTGACTGCTGTAAAAAACATTTTTGTCTGACATTTATATTTTGTTCTTCACTCGAATTGTTGATTGCTATTGAGTTGTTGATACTTCAGTTTAGTTTTGTTCTTGATCAATTGTTTCGGTTGAGTATCCTTTAGTGTTGTTGAGTTCTTCACTATCGTTCGCACTTGTATTCACAGTGTATTATAGATGATTTGGACTCTACAATTGTTTTTGTGGTTGTTGGACTATTTATTTTGAACCCTTGAATGATGTAGTGCTGTTTTATTAAAAAATGTGTCTTTGTTTATGAATTATATATTGAAAAATGATAATTTGAATTTGAGTATTTAAAGTTAATAGAATTTAGTGGATCTTGTTTTTTATGTTTTATTTTTCTTCAAATAAATATGTGTATAACTGTATACATATATTTTGTATTTTTTATTTAAATAAATATATGGAAAAAATAATTATGACGTAATTATGACGTCACCGGTTCAACCGCGGTTCGCTTACAAGTTGAACCAGTGACCCGTGACCCGGTAACCTTTCCGGTTCGATGTCCGGTCCGGTTTTTAAAACATTGGTACCTATTAAATACGATTTTCTTTAGGTTGGGGTAACAGATGTGATTTTAGTGATTACTTTACGCCCTAATTTATATTAGTTAATGGCATTTCAAAATTTAGTTACATTTGGTATCCTTTTAATTTTAAAATTGGTACTCAAAATTGCAATACAAGAATGTAACTCTACTATGTCATTGCAATTCTGTTCATTTATACTCCAATTTTTTTAAAAAAATTTAGTACAAATGGTTGCAAGAGAAACTTTTGAACTAGATTTAATATGGGAGAAATTTTCACCCACGATTAATAGAAACTTGAAAGCTTTGATGGGTCAGGCCAAGTTGAAAATCCGACCCGGAAGAAGTAACCCGGTGGTTATTCTGGGTTGAACGCACCAACCTACTAGAAATGAGGTCAGCTCGCAATAACCGGCCCGATACATGAATAGAAGAATGCCCTTTAAAGAGGCCCAAACAAGGATAAATAAAACCCACAGTGGAAAGGCCAATTAGAGGTAAGCCCAAGAACTCCCACAACCCCTATGCCTTGAGGTAAACTGCAACAAACCAATCGTTTGCGAGCGAGGTCACGATCTCGTCAGATCCCATGCACTTAGGAGAGGATCATGGAGAGAAAGATCTCACCAAAAAAACGATACAAATTGAGAAGTCTATATAAAGGGAAGATATCAACATGATATTTTAATCCATCAAGTACTTGATCTCCCTCTCTCAAAAACAGACTAACTTATTCTCAAACCGGAGATTTTTTGGCAGACACTACACTGGTGTCCCTTTGAGCTAATCGGTTTTGCAAGTTGTAGTAGAAGGTTGTGAAGGTCTTTGGCATGTAGTTGATCCTTTGAACATGCTAGGGATTTTTGGCAACATTATTTGGTGCCATTTGTGGAAAATATGAACGAAAAGCTTATCGTCATAATGATGAGGTAGTTACGAGCAAGAGGAGTAGGTTCGAGCCAGAGCAGCGACGTTCCGCCACCAGTCAGTGTTGAAGTTCCTATAAAAGCGTCGGAAGAAGTTCATGTTGATTCTCCGCTAGAGGTGCAAGCCACTGATTCGCGGATCGATGCTCTGACAGGGAAGATATCACAAATGGTAGACGTAATCAGGATAGCACAACAGATTGCCAACAACACACAACAGCCCTTTCCTGTTAACAATGGTTTGGAAGAAGAAGTGGAATCCCTAGAATCTCTGGAACCATCATCACAAGGAGAAATGGTTGTTTAGCTGGATCGAGATCGTTAATTCCCATCAACAACCCAGAAACAGAGAGAATAGATATCTACCCCTAGATGAATTGGAAACGCTATTGAAAGGAACTGGGATGTCGTTCACCTCTGACATATTAGAGGTGCCACTCTTGGATAAGTTCGATCCAGTGAACTTCAAAAAATACAATGGAAAGACAGTTAACCATATTCACCAGTTCAGACATGTTATGGCGCTGTATAGAGCAAGCAACTCTGCGTTATGAAGAGATTTTCCCACCACTTTGAAAGGATCTGCTTTGGAATGGTTGCACAAGTTGACGCCCAATTCCATCTCATCATTCACAAACTTCGGGAAACAATTCATCAGTCACTTCATAACTTACCAAAGGTTGATGAAAGGGGCCGATTACCTGCTAGCTCCACGCCAAGAAAAATGGGAGTTCTTGCACAAATACATGAACTACTTCAAGGAAGAACAACCGTGTATTGAGGGTTGCGACACAAACCTCATAATCAATGCCTTTACTTTAGGGTTGCACCATGGTTGATTCCAAGACTCTTTCACCAAGCACAATCCGAAGAGTATGACCAAACTGATGGAATGGCCAAAGCCTACATTAAGCTGGAGGATGTCAGATTCGCAAGAGAGGGTAGGGTATCATCCAAAGATAACCCTAGGCAAAGCGAGAAAGACAACAACAGAACAAAGGGTAGTAGTTCGAACAGGCAGAAACAACGTCCAATGAGCTCAGGATCGAGACCTAATGCATGACAAGAACCAAACCTCCCAAGACATTGATGCCAATTTCCCGAATTCTGCATGAAATTCATTCGTCCGAGGTAGTTTAGTGGCCACCCAAAATCTATGCGAAGTCCAATAGGAAGAATAAGGCGAAGTATTGTGAATTCCACAAGGATCATGGCCATGACACAAATAACTGTTGGGATCTCAAGAAGGAGATTAAGCGACTAATTAACACGAGTCAGAAAAAGTAAATAACAAAAAAATAAAGCGCAAAAAGGTAGAGAAAAAGTAAATAATAGTAAAATAAAAGCGCGAAAATGAGCAGAACAGGAAAGTAAATAATGGAAAAATAAATAGCAAGAAAATAATATTTTTTGTTTTTGTTAGTTTGGAACTTTTCTTAGTTTTTTGGTCGTTTTTCACTTGACAAACAAAATAAATGGTGTGAGGGGGTTTGGGGAGGTTTACTTTGCTAGGGAGGATGTCTTTCCCCAAGTGTTTCCACATCCTTCTTCTCATTCTTTATTCTTCTTCTTCTTCTTTTCCTTTTATTTTTTATTTTGTTTTTGACCTCTTTTTGTGAGAATTTTAGAAAGCTTTTTTGGAGCTTTTTTTTATATTTGTTGAAAGTTTTAGAGAGAATGTTATAGCAAACCCAAGAAAGTATTTTGATCTTAGAGAGAAAGAGTGTTCAGGTGCAATTTGGGGTGAATAAAGGACCCCATATTTATACTGCTAGGAGGCATGCTAATTTAAGAATGCGCAGGCCATCCAGGGGGCATTAAATGCCCTAATTGATGGGGGGCTACCTTTCCTATTGCATAAAACATACGCTTTGGCCCCTACTTTTGTTATGGCGTGTATAATCTTTAATTTGCACAAAATCAAAGTCATACCACTTATGGTAATGACCTTGGGAAGCTCAATTTTGGTTATTGCTGCTCCCAAGAAGCATCCCATGCTTCGTCTTGTTCCCGGGAGGTGTGTGCGTAAAGGCTTATTTTTTTATTTTTCTTGAAATTGAAAGTTTAAAAATGAAATTTAACTATCCATAATATTATTGGAAGGTTTAATTTCAAAAAATAAAATATCTTTGGCCGTCAATTTAATGAAATTGGCGAAAACAAAAGTTTTGGGGGTTGAAACAAAAAATAAGTGTATTTGGTGAAATTTCTTCAAATTAAAGGGTAGAAACCGAAACTAAACATATTAAAATTGATATCCATAGGAAAACCTCTTTCAATTTTATCATTTTGGTCCCCAATTAAATTATAAAAATTTTAATTTTGACCCAAAACTTTTGTTTATGCCGGAATGCAATCTAATTGGTGATTTTACTATTTTTTTATTTTTATTTTATTTTTATCATTTTTTAATAATTAAACATGTAATCTAAGGTTAAAATTTATCTCAATGAGATTCCCCCAACGAGAATGGCATGTATAATTACTTAAAGATCGTTGGCTTGATTTACAACAAATTTGGAATCCACCGTTACATAATCAAGGAATTTCCCGACTACAAATTTCTTTGAGCCGGCGTCCCCCGTTTTGTATTTTTTTATCCAAGGATTCCCACAATTCTTTAGCGGTTGATATTCCTCCATAAACTTTATACAAAGAGTTGCTAAGAGTATTAAAGGTGTAGTTCTTACATAGATAGTTTTCTTCCATGTTTCCACCATGGCCTTCGTTTGAGCATCGACATTCTTAGCCAAAATTGGAGCATCTTCTTTGAGAAAACGAATCAATATCAAAGTCGTAAGTTAAAACATCATCTTTTGTGTCTACCTCTTAAAATTACTCTCATAAAACTTATTAGGCTTTTCAGTCATAAGCAATGGAGTAAGCACCATAGTGATAATAATCTGAGTCACAAAAGGCATCACATTTGACATCTTAATCAGCTTAGTGTTTTCACTTTCCATCATAGAGTAATATGTCTACAATTTAAAGAATGTAAATTCACTTAGGAAGTTTAACAGTAAAAACTTTAAAACCAAAGCACGAACTAAAGATGTGAACGTTCACAAACTAGAAATTGGACGTTAACATTTACAAAATAATCAAAAACAAAACCCAAACGTGAATTTTGGCCCAAATAATTACTCAAGAGGGGGAGTGAATTGGGTAATTACAAAAATTAAACGATTAAATCCTTTAAATATAAATAATTATTTTTTCTAAATCAATTATTATCTTGTTACGTAGCGGAAATATGTTTAATACTAAGTGCACACTTAAAACATAAGATATGAAATAAAGTAGTCTTACCGAATTTATTATTGTTCGGCTAACTAGTCTTACCTACGTCCAATCTCCCAAGTTTCACGGAGATTTGCAATCCACTAAACCCCTTGATTTCTTTACTAGGTAGGAACCAAACCTTTACAAATCTTGATTTATTTCACAAGCTCAAAATCAACTTTTATAATACTCTAATTCTTTTCACATGCTAAGAATCAACCTAACACTCTCTCACTTTTCCTTTTCACAACGTCAGGACTAACTTTTATAATTCACTCTTTAATTCAATTAAAGATTGAATCAAAACCTAGTTCTTTTCAAGTGAAAAGAATAACCTATCCTTTTTAACAGGTCAAAGATTAAACCCTAATGTTTTTTATAGGAAAAAGATCAGAACCAAACTACCCTGACTAGACATCGTCCCAAATGTGTCAAATCCTCTTAAACTCACAAATATAAAAAAATAAAAAAAATGTAACTTTCTTTCCACAAGGAGCTTCTACCACCTCAATACAGATATACTCAATTAATGTCCTGAATAATTATCATGTGATGGATACAGTGTGAGACAATTAAAATCTGATTAATAAATAAAACGAGTAGCACAAATTTAGCACGCAATCAAATAATCAGACAAAAATCTTTTAAAATTATTTTCAGACTTTTAAGTTCAAAGTAATTTTCTAGCAATCCTAAACCCAACAATCAATATCAATATAAATACAACTATAGAAAGCAAATAATAAAGTTTGGATAGATCTCACCGGGAAACATTGAAGATAATGACAATATCATAATTAGAACTTAAATCGGTGACGCTAAACAATAAGCGCTTTAAATCAAGAACTTGTATAAAATCTTTCGTAAAAATATTAGCAAAAATCTCACTTTTGTAATAGCTCAAATTTATGTTCTTGATGTACCAAATCTTATTCCCACAGGTCTTATTAAATAGACTTAGAACTAGCTCTCCAATTATTAGTTTTTAAAAAATATGTCATTAAATGACACTTTAAAATCCCATATAACATATCCTATCAATTTAGATATGTTTTATTTAAAAATAATTTTTGAATTACTCATTTAAGTCTATAAATTGTTTCCAATTTCAAATCACAAGAATAGAAAATATTAAATTGTTTAGATTAAGATAATCTCAAAATATATGGATCAAATCAATAGGGATCACATAAATAGGTTATTCATATTTCAATTACATTCAAATCTCCCAAATTTTTTTCTTTGAATCATAAAAAACGAATAGTTTTTTACTAAAAGACCAAATCAGTTGAACTCCTGACTGAGATAGTCGGTTGATCGACCAAAGCCATTTGGTCGATCGCCCATTGCCAAGGCTGAAATAGCTGTTGGCATTAATTCCAGTCAACTGACCAACCCACCTAGTCGGTTGACCAGGATCAGTGTCTTTCTCAATTCTTTCAATTTAGACACTGTTTTAATCAGTTGACCGACCTTTCTCATTCGGTTAACTGACTTGATCAGTGTGCCAACTTCCTTTCCCATTTAAACTATTGTTTTAAACGATTGACTAATTGTTTTTCTTGGTTGACCAATTGGATCAATATGATTTCATTTTAACTCCCAAAACTCACTGTTTTAAAAAGTCGACCGATTTCTTTTCTCGGTTGATCGAATTGACCCCAAAACACAATATTTTAATTTTTAAAATAAAATTAGGCCAATTATCAAAATCATTTAACATAAGAAGCACATAAAATATCTCATGTCAGAATCTTAAACTTATCACTTTTTATTATGACACATATAAAATTAACTCATTTTAAGTGTTGTGTGTAATTCTAATTTAAGTTGCATTAAGAGTATATAAGTAAAAAAATTATTTTCACCTCTTTTTCTTCACCGTCTTCATAACTCTTCATATCTTCAATATGTTCATCTTGCACCCTTTATATTTTCTTTAATAATTCTTCTTCTTAATCAAACAAATAGAACTATAAATTGGAAACACTCAATAAAATTATTAGTTCCACTAAAAACATCAATATTTAATTGTTCATCAAAACCTTAAATTCAAGATGAATGTTTGTGAAACAGATTAAGAACGTGAATAACACAGATTTGAATAATAATTAATTTATTGTTCACACATAGAGTATTATTGATAATTAATTACAGATAGAATTAATCTAACAATAAATAAGTATTGTCACAATAATATTTTGAACAAGTAATTTACAATAATTAAATATCATTTTAGAATTTGAGTAACAAGAATTCCAAATTAATGTTGAACAATGTCCTGTTTTTAAAACTATACAATTTCCAAAAGTATTTATTTTAAAAAATTCCGAATGTTAAAAAGTTGAACCTGCTTTAAGATGGTTGATGATAATGAGTGAAATTTCAAGATAAATACTAAAATATTTATGGAATAAAACTAATAATTGTTAAACAATATCAACACGAATATTAACTAATCATGTATAGGTAGTAAAATTAAAATATAAAAATTTTGTGAAAGATTATAAAATGAATATATAACCAGAAATGTGACATGAACGTTAACGATTAGATACAAAATGTGATCATTTAGCATTAAAAATCTGAAATTGGTTGTGTACATAACTGTTCACGTAACAAAAACAAAAGTAACAATAGATTTGAGAAGTAAACATTTACGTAACATAACATCGAATCAAACTTTGAATAAAACTTAACCAGATATTCAAACAATGAATAGAATTAAAGTAGATCGATATTAGAGTTTGACTCTATATCCTAAACGCAGATTCGCGTTCTCACACTATAAATAATGGTTAAATGAACGTCTACCTTCAAAGATACAATAATCTTCAAGTTTCTAGTACAAACATTTGAAACCAAAAAGTTCGACAAACCGAACTTGTGCTTGAACGCTTACGAGATTCTGTGTTTGTGCTTTAGTGATAACATGGAGTGATAATTTGTGAATCAAATTATCTGAAACAAAAGTGAAATCTCGTATTTATAGTAGACCAAAAGGCACTATTGAATTGGTGCAATTTAGAAAATGCATCTATTCGCGTGAACGTTCACACAAAAAGTCACTAATGAACGTTTATGTCTGTTAATTGGTACTGTTTCAAGATTAACTATTAAACAATTAATTGACTGCTTAACTGCTACTTAATTAAAGTTTTAAACTATCTTGGTAGGTTAAGATCCAACCCGACCCAAAACCCGACCTGACTCGATTCAAATTATATGTTTCTTGCCTTGTGACTTGCCTTTTATTTCCGACTTATAACTCGATATAGGTTCAAGTTCTTTCTCTGCAAGTGATGTGGGATTAGTTATGACTTGTAACTTGATATGATACTCAAGTTTTTTCTCCACGAGCGATGTGAGATTGGTCATCCATTATAGTTTTCAACTAATCTCAAGTGAGTTACTTTGAAAGTTAAAATCTCATTTAAATTTTAATCATTTTTTGTGTATAAATATACCACATCATTCCGAAATGAGAAGGAACGCATTGGAATACTAACCCGATTAATTTAATTAATATGTCTCACTTTAATTAATCGATTAGGATGATACTTTGAAATTTGAAAATAAATAATATCAATACGGCATAGACAAGAAGATATATCATTTGAAATTAAAATTATTTTTACGAAATGATTTTAGACTAATTAAGTAGAAGTTGTAAGATTATATATTATTAAACAAAGACACTAACGAACAATTTCGAAGGAGAAAACACAACTCTCAACCACTAAAATGATTCCCAAAGCAATAAAGGTAAGCCAAAGGATAAACAAAATCCACAAATTAGATATCACCAGACTCTATTCGGTATATTTCCTGTTGAGGCAATTTCACAAGCAGGTGGTGACGAGGAAATATCATCCATAAATTCAAGGGATCTATGAAAAATAATACACATACTCATCTTTTATCTCCGTATTCATAGATCGTTCCTTTAAATAGTGAGATTTATGAATGATGAAGGCATAATCAAACCAACAAGCAAGTACTAAAATGATTTGACCCGGACATTGCCGCTTTGCCCGTTTCTGAGAACAATTCTGGGTTTTTCTAAGAAATTTGCTCTAAAAAAATCGGGAGTACAAGATAAACAGATTTTTGTATCTGTTTACGAATGGAAATTGAGAACAAAAATACAACACTTCTGTATTTGTTTGAGAACATAAATATGCACCTGCATCTTCTGCCCCTTCGTCCTGCTCCTATGCTACTGATCAACACATCAATGACACGTAACCCTAAAAACCAAAGCACAATTGAGCTTCAGTAGGCCAAAATAATAACGATAACAAAGAATAGATGATCTATAAGGGTCAACACGAACAGAGCATGAGATTTAAGTGAATCTAAGAGTCGGATTTAGGGCTTCATGAATCTGAGGGAGACATGAGACTGATAAATATGCAAGAGAGTTGGCTTCCATGGTAGTTGTTGTCTCTCAATGATTTCGCAGCGGCATGAGGAGTAAGGCGGCGACTGAGCAACCACATGAGAAAGGCGACGATTTAGCAGCGGAGGAAAACGAAAGGGATTGCTGTAAGAGAGAGAGGGTTGAGGTTTTCTTTTAGGGAAGGGAACAAAATATAGGAGCAAAATCTAAAGAACGGGAGAGGGAAAATGTTTTTATACGGCACTACCGATTTTTTTGCCTTGAAAATAATTTTGTAGGCACATTAGATGTACTGTCCTATAAAACAAAGTGCATCCGTTTCAATTTTTGTTGTACTGCACCCAAAATAATATAGTAGTTCGGCAAACTATTCTAACCTAAGCCTATTCTCTTGAGTTTTCGCAAGGATTTCAATCCACTATAATCGGATTCTTTTCCCAAGCGAGAATCAACCTCGTACACCCAATTTACGTAAATTGCCCTTATACTCAAATACAATCTCGTTCGGACTAATTACACTTAAATTCGAGTTACAAACCTCATTAACAAAAAAAAAAAAAAAAAAATTCACACGGAGTTTCTACCAACACTTATAAATATCAATCATAATTTAAATAAACTAAGTGTGATAGAAGTGAATACGATATATAGATAATTAAATTATAACTTGTAAACACTGCATTTTGTCCCAGCCAATATTACAATAGAATGCTTATTTGATAAGATTTTCGATCAAAAGCCCTTGTTTTAAAAGTTTAAGGGATCATTTTGTCAATTAGTGCAAATTTTAACCAAATTGAAAAACTATGGACTAAATTCAAAATTAAGTAAACTTAATTCTTAGGGCCTTAGAGTAATGCTCAAAGTGTTCAATAAAGACCCAAGTGTTGCCTAGTCAATCTTAAGTATTAATTTGGTCACTTTTGAAACAATAGTTCGAATTGGAAAAGTTTAGGCACTTAAATGAAAACATGAAAAATTCTAATAAAATAAAATAAAAAAATAAAATCAAATATCAAATCAAATCAAATCAAATCAAATTTAAAAGCATAAATTTTTTAACAATCGAATGTACTGTTGAGGCCACCAAAATTGGCCTTTCAAAACTCCAATTAAAAGTTTTCAAAGGTTAAGGGGTCAAAATCAAAATTTCAAAAAAAAAAAAAATATTTAACACCCCAATCGGCCAAATTAATCGTTTTTTTTTTTTTACTTCAAGTGTTTACAGGG
Organism: Eucommia ulmoides; assembly: GCA_016647705.1. Taxonomy (NCBI): domain Eukaryota; kingdom Viridiplantae; phylum Streptophyta; class Magnoliopsida; order Garryales; family Eucommiaceae; genus Eucommia; species Eucommia ulmoides. Next base: position 24,177,596 of record CM028334.1, read on the forward strand.
CCCTAATTTTGTTTTCCACAATTCACTTTTGAGGAAAAACGTTGGAATGAAAACTTTCAAAAAAATCCTAAATGACCCCAAATTTTAGAAATTTATAATTTTGATTGAATTCAATAAAAAAATTTCATGGAAGAATATTACTATTAACCCCCCATCAAGCCAAATTTTGATAATTTTAACTTATTAACCCTTATTTTTGAAATTCAAAAGTTTTGAGGACTAAATTTATTTATTTTATATATTTTCATCCTTAATCAATTTGATTTGGCATTTCTACTCCAAGGCAAGTCAAACTTTCTCTTCCTAGTGTTTGGTTGCCATCCATTATCAAAAAATAACTAGAATCAAGCCAAGTCAATGAGAAAAATAAAGGGGGTACAACCTGGAATTTGCAGGTTGTACCAGGGCAGCCTACAATTTGTCCTTTTACTTAACAATACCAAAAAAAATAAAAAATAAACACCAACAAAAAAATTATTTTTGTCAACATTCAATATGAATTAAATTCATAAAAATTATACCATTTTAATCTCTTTTTTATGTTGTTCGTTTTGATATCTATATTGACTATTTTTAGTGAAAAATAAAAAATGAATGTCCATTAAAAATGTTCATCATTTTCTTAATAATTCACTAACCATATAAATAAACACAAAATAATAAATTCATTTTGTGAATATTCACAATAAATTAACTTCATTAAAATTATACAATTTTAATCTACATTTTATATTCTTCATTTTGATATTCATAATGATTATTTTTTAGTGGAAACAAAATAAAAGTAAAGTAGACAAAATGATTTACAAATGGTTTTAAAATCTTTGCAAAATTCAAAACTATATTTGATACTTTCTAAACAAACAAATGAACAAATTGATTAAGGATGAAAAGTTAGCGGTTTCCAAGAGCGTATCATGCAAAGTTTTAATATTGAGAGTTCACTAATGAATATCTAGAAAATAATAAAAATTTATTAATAACGAATTTTTGATAATAAACACTCAATAATGAACCTTTACTAACGAACGTTAATTATTTAAAGGGTATTTGTCATTTATCTCGCCTGTCTTTTTGTCATTAATTAGAAACACTCTATCAGTTACTAAATATCAATGAACCCTTATCATTTTTTGTCAAAAATCACTTAATTTTCCCATAACTAAAAAGTTACTTAAATTTGTTATTGTAATGATAACTTTACCCTTAACTATTTAAAAATAATTAAACAATGAACAATTAAAATACATAAATATTCTTTTGATTTTTTTAATTTGTTTCTCCTTTATATTTTTACACTAACATCCCTATTTTAACAAAACATATTTTTTTCACCGATTTATTTTTAACAAATGAAAAAAAAAAAAATCTACATCCTCCCCCCACCCCCACCCTGCCAGAACAACCACCACAACCCACTGAAACCTCTCCGGATTTTATTTCTCCTTCCTATTTTTTTGTTCTTCTTCCTCCTTCTCCCCTCCTCTATCTCTCTCTTTCTTCCCCTTACTAGCTTCGTCACAATGACGGATTTGGGGAGGAGAAAGAGAGAAGGAGAAAAGGAGAGATAGAGAGGATAAGCAGGATGGAGAAGAAAAATGAAGATGAGGAGGACGAAGAAGAAAGCAGAAGAATGAGGAGAAGAGATTCCAATGGGGGGTGATGGATGCGGATGGGATGGGTAGCAGTGGCGGTGGGAGCGTGGGGTAGAGTGGGGGTAAATGTAATTGTTTAAACAATTAGGGGTAAAAAACTATAATTTTAAAAATAGGGGGTGCTATTAATTTTTTTTTTTAAAAAATAAAACAATAAAAAATATAGTTATTTTTAAATAAGAGAAGGGCGTCCATGTCTTTTTACACAAAAAAATGGTCGAAAGAGGTTGTTGAACCTAATATTTTGATGGACAATTAAATCTTGATGTTTTATGAAACTAATGGTTTTATTGAGTAATTCATATTAAAAGTTCCATAGGTTGAAATGAGAAAAAAGAAAGGGTCGTAAAGATTAATCATTGAATAATTCATAAAGTGTTTATTGAAGAATTAAAGGAATTTAAGACGGGTACAAGATGAAGATAATAAAGATTTTCAGAGTATTGAAAACATTGAAAATATTTAGGTAAAAACAACTCATGACTTTTATACACTTTAAAATGAATAATCTTATTTGTATTATAATAAGAAGTGATAAGTTTAAGGTCCTAAAATGGTTTTTATAAAATGTTAAATCATAAGAATATTTTTGGTAAAGAATTTAATTGAAAAAATGGTTTTAACACATAAAATTATGAGTATTCGGGTCAATTCGGTCAACCAACAAAATAGGTCGGTCAACTAACGAAAATAGTAGCTTAAGGAAGGTAAATGGATAACCTACTGGCCAATTCAATCGACTTTCATTATGGTCGGTGGACTAACCCAGGGGCTCAATCAACCTGCGGGTTAGATAGTCAACTTTGACTGTTTCGATTTTTGAGTCAAATCTCCTTATTTTTAACGATTTTAAAGAGTTTTAAGGAATTTTAATGTTTTATTTTTACATATCATATATTATATATTTCCTATTTATTTGGTCCATATATTTAATTATTTTTTTAATTGAATTGGTAAAATTACTTTCTATCTTTAAAGTCGTGTTTAGGTAAGAGATTTAGGGGAGAGATTTCATTTGGGGAAAGGATTTCAAAATCTATTTTTAACAAATACTTTGTTTGGATAGTTATGAAAAAGGATTTGATAAATCCTTTTGTTTTAAAAAATAGGTGGAAAGAGGAATTGAGAAATGACTTTGGGAGAGGTGTCATTTGGCAAATCTTTTCAATAGAAGATTTCACAAATCTCATCCTTCGTGACCTCCTTCGCGACGACAGATGACCTTTGCAACATATACCTCATTTTTGCGACGACCATCGACAACAACGAGCCTTCTTTTGCAACCACCGATGACAGCCCCTGCTTCGCGACCGACGACGACCCTTATACCTGATTCCCATCATTCTGCTTCGCGACCACAGCCGCTATATCTGATTCACGTTGTTCTGCTTCACGACCACCGACGATACTAACAACAGGTTCGTTGTTCTTCGATCGCAATTAGGGATCGTTTGATTCGCGATTAGGGTTCGTTTGATTCCAATTAGGGTTTGCAATCGTTCCTGGGTTCGCAATTAGGGTTTGCAATGGAGCTTCTCCTTCACCGATGACCGCCATATTTGTGTCTCCTTCGTCTTCTTCATTCATCTTCTTTGTCTCCTTCGCAATTAGGGTTCGTAGAAGTGGGATAAAAAAAAAAAAAAAAAAAACACTATGGGATTAAAGGAATATTGTTTTGTTCTGTTTTGTGATTCTAATAATTCTGTTTTGTTCTCATAAATTTGTTGTTGAAATTTGGGATTAAAAGAATACTGTTTACAAATACTTTACCTATCCAAATAAAAGAATTGTAAATTACACGTTCAAATACTTCAGCTTAAACAATTATTCAAATAAGGGATTTATAAAGTGAAGTGATTTCAAAATTCAAAATTTTGAAATCCCATCATTTTACAAATCTCTTGAATTTGTCAAATCCCTTACCCAAACGCAACCTAAAAGTTTTGAATGAAAAACGTTTTGGATACCAAATCAAGCTTTTCTAAAAGTATTTTTAAATGAAACATACCTATTTTGATAGTATATAATATATGGGGTATTAAATGGTCATTTAAAGTCATGAAATTTGAAAACTAGCTATTAGAGGTCTAGTTAAATGTCTATATATAAAGACCTACATTTTTCATATGAGGTTAATTAAGAACAATCAACCTTTACTATTAAAATATAATGATTTATGCTAAGAAATTTATAAGAAAGTTATATTGAAAAGAGTTATTGATCGAGGAGTGAAAAAACCTTCCATCACCGGTCTTTGTGCTTCACTGAGCTATCATATTGGTTTTCAAGAAATTCCAATAAGATATTTTCAAGTTAATTAAAGTGCTTTCTTAGATTATATATTTGATTACTTGGAATAATTGTTCTATAAAAATCGTTTTCAAATCTAATAACTTGAAAATCTTATAAAACGGTTTTTATTTGTGATTTTGATTATTTGTTATATGTGCTTTAAATTGATTAAATCATATTTATTTCTCACATAATTCTATCACTTAGGTTTCAGGATATTAATTGAGTATAATTATTTTGAGGTGATAGATGCTCTTGTGAGTAGAAAAATGTTTTTTTTTTTTTTTTTGAGGAAGAGTGGATTAAACATATTTGTGACGACGTCTAATCTGGGTAGTTAGGGTTTAATTTTTAACTTGTGAATAACAATAGAGTTTAATCTTTAACCTAAGACAAAGATTAGGGTTTGATCTTTATTTTGAGAAAAAAAATATTAGAATTTGATCTTTAGTTTGTGAAAAAAATTAGGTTAATCTATAGATTTTTAAAAGATCAGATTTTGATTCTTCCTGTAATAGAATTAGAGTGAGATAAGGTTTTTCTTAAGCCTGTAAAAATGATAAGTGTAATAGTGTAAGAGTGTGAGAGTTTGATTCTGAGATTGTAAAAATAATCAAGATTGTAAAGGTTAATTATGAGTTTGTGAAAAAAATCAGAATTATAAGGGTTTGGTTACTACCTGAAAAATGAATCAAGGGTTAGTTGATTGCAAAATCCCTGTGAAGCTCGAGGGACTGACCGTTGGTAAGAATAACTTGCCGAATCAGGATAAATATTTGTGTACTACATTGTTATATTTCTGTTGTTTGGGTGTGCACTTTAGTTAAACAAATTTTCTTTGCTTAATAAGGTAATAATCAATTAAGAAAATCGATAACTTATGTTTGAATTAATTGTTTAGTAATGATTTTTTTTTTATTATATATTATTTTTTTAAAAAAAAAAATAATGCATTCATATAAAAAGAAAAAAGAAAACACAAACAAAATTATCAAGGTACTAGGTCAAAACTGATAGAAAAAAAAAATCACTCATCCTAGTACAAATAATCATCTATATATTTGGAGTGATACCTTCTTCCCATAGATCTTCCCATTGATCTTGTTGTAACATTTCTCATTGGGAATTGAACCTTCTTTTGTTTTTTTTTCTTTTTCTATAGGAAACTAGCTGAAAATTAGCTCCATCAAGATTGACATCTGTTGATCCTAAGATTTTGATAGACAATTAAAGGTTGATGTTTTTGGTAGAACTAACGGTTTAATTGAGTGTTTCAGTTTATTAGTTACAATGATAAAAATATGATGACAAAGTAATGAATTGATGCTAAAAGATAATAACAAAGATGATGAAAGATTAAGAGGTTGAAGAATTTGAAAAATCTAGGGATAACAACTCAGGTTAAATTTCAACTCTTAATATCCTAATTAGGATCACACACGACACAAAAAAAAATTTAAATGATTTTTATAAATATGTGGTTTTTTTTTTTATAGGATCTTAATTAGTTAAATTATTTATTCCTATGTGTAATTGAAAAAAAAATATTAATAATTGATTAGAATTGAATTTAAGTATTTAGTGGAACTAACCGAGAAACGAAATCGGTTAAAGGGGCAAAAACGTCAAAGAAAATAGATTAAAAACGAATTGAGATAAGTGTTCCAGCATTAGTAAGTCAACAGGTAAGTCAACTGGAGCATAAAAAGAAAAGTCTTTGTATCTCTAAGTCGATAGGTAGGTTGACCAGAGCTTAAATGTGAACTCTCTGAATCGATAAGTCGACTGGGCAGTCGACCTGTGACAAGAAATGTAACTCTTTGAATCTCTAGGTCGACAAATAGGTTAACCGATAGGCATATAATTTTTGGCTTGGCTACATCCTGAATCGATCGGTCGACAGGTGATATTGGTCGGTCGACTTATGGAATTGTTTCAGGATATTATGAAATTCTGAATTTTATTCTAAAAGTAGTCGTTACTAGCCGTTTTATGGTTAAGATTCATGAGATATTTTAGGAATTTAATGTTATTTGAGATATGCAACATATATTATGATATCCCTATAGATTTGGTTAATTAAGTTTGAATATTTATCAATTTGGTACATGTAATTCTTTCTATCCTATTTAATTGTGATTGAGAAATATTTGAGGGACTTAATTGAGAAGTTTAAAAGTTATAATTAAGGCCCCGTTTGGTAACCACTCCCATCTCAAAAATTCTCATCCCATTCCCAAATTTTTGAGATTTATTTTTGGGTATAGCATTTGGTAATCCATCTCACTTTTTTGTTTTCATTCCCATTTAATTTCAAAATGGGAATCCATCCCAATTTTTTGTATAGAATTGAGAAACAATTTTTTTTTTTTTTTATTTCTACCTATTCCCATCCCATTCCCAACCAAAAACAATCCAGAATCTGAGCTCACCGTTCCTCTGCCTTCGTGTTCATCATCTCCATTGTCGTCCTCCGTGTTCATCACCTCCATCATCATCTATCGGCTTCGTTTGGTTCTTCGTCTTAGCTCGTCGGCGTCGTTCGTTTGCTTCTTCGTCTTTGTGTTCGTCTGCTTCGTTCGCTCGTTGTCGTTCGCTCCATCGTGTTCGTTGTCCTCCTCTGTTTCATCTGATTCTTTGTCGTCTTCTCCATTTTTCTTCTTCTCCATCGTCAGCTTCCTCACCATCTCCGTCGTCGTCTACTTATTTCTTTTTATTTCAAAATCGAAACTCGAAATCGATTTCGAAATCAAAATCGAGTTTCATTTCAATTTTGAAATCGAAATCGATTTCGGATAGGGCTTTGAAATTGAATCAAAATAGGGTTTCATTTCGATTTCGAAATTGAAATCGATTTCGGATAGAGAAATCGAATAGGGTTTCGAAATCGAAACTCGAAATCGATTTTGATTTCAAAATCAAAATCTAAATAGGAAATAGATTTCGAGTGCTTAGTTTGATTTTGAGTGCGATTTCGTTGTTGTCTATTTGGTTAGATTTTGAGTACGATTTCGTTGTCGTCTGCTTGGTTCGATTTTGAGTGCGATTTCATTGTTGTCAGCTTTGTTTGGATTTCAAAATCGAAACAGGGATTTGGATTTCGAAATGTGAAATCGAAATCCATTTTAAATCGATTTCGAAATGTGATTTCATTGGGGTTTAGGGTTCGATTTCGATTTCGATTAGGGTTTAGGATTTCAATTTCGATTGTGTTTTAGGGTTTGATTGCTTGATAATTTCTTGATTGTGGTTTAGGATTCGATTACTTGATTGTGGCTTGGGGTCTTTTTTGATTTTTAAGATAAAATCGTTACTAAACACAATTCTTTTCTAAAAAAAAAAATTATCGTTACCAAACACGATTCTCTTCCTAGGAAGGAAACAAAATTCTCATCCCACTGCATGGGATGGGCACGGAAATGGTTACCAAACGGGCCATAAGTGTTTTGAATCAAGATGAAGTCTTAATGATATAAGGAGTCTATAAGAGCAATTAAGTGTCATAACAAGTGATAACTAGCTGTTAGAGAGCTTATTTTATTCTCATTTATATAGTCCTGCATTTTTCATATTAAAGGGAGAGATCAAAAGTATTATACTGAATTTTCTAAGAGAAATCATATTGAGAATTGTGAGAGCTTTTCCAAGAGTTATTCTTGAGAATTATTTGCTTTGAATCATTGCTCCTACCGAATCTGAAGTGACATTGCTATAATTATTCTTTTGGTGGATTATGGGTGAGATGTTTCCAAATAATTTTCTATTTAGTATTGCTTGATTATATTTGGAATTTGATATTTGAAATTTTTTTCTGATTTTTTATTGAAAAATATTTTTGAAACAATTTCTTGAAGAAATCTGATTACATGCTCAATTACGTGTTATCCAATTTTTGTTTAAAATCAAATTTTGAATATCTTACTTTTCTATCACTAGTTTTGGGATATTAACTGAGTTCTAATTTATCTGGGGTGGTAGAAACTTCGAGTGGAGAAATCACTTATCAATTATTTATAATTGGTGAGTTGAGTGTCAGATTAGATACTACTGGAAGTGTCTAATCAAGGGTAGCTGGTTTCAATCTCTTCCGGTAAAAAGATTGAGGTTTTGATCTTTGCCTAAGGTATAAAAAGATTAGGTGTTAATTCTTCCTTGATTGAATTTGTGAGTGATTTTGTAACGGTTCAATCCTTACCGGGTAAAAGGATATTTGGAGTGTTTGTGAGGTTTTGATTATTTAACCTAGGGTATAAAAAGAATTAGGTTATTCTTGAGTCTGTAAAAAGTAGAGATTATTCCTAAGCCTGTGAAAAAGAATTTGTAAAGGTTGATTCTGAGTTTGCGAAAAGAATTATTGTGAGAGTTTGGTTCCTACCTTTAAAGGAATCTTGAGTTTAGTGGATGCGAATCACCGTGGGGCTCAGAGGACTGGATTAGCCAAAAATAACTTGGTGAATCAGGATATATCGGTGTGTACTGTATTGTTTATTTATTTATTTATTTTTATCTTGTGTTGCTTGGTTATGCACCTAGAGCTTATTACATTTATCCTCTGCTATAAAGATAATAATTAATTTTAAGATAAAATTAATTGTTTAATTTTTGAAGTGTTATTATTCTGATAATTTTTAATACTACCTAATTTACCCCCCCTCTTGGGTAGCTCATTGGGCCAATAACGTCCTCACTAAATCGCCTTGAAGAGAGGTTAAGTTTTGAAATTGGATGGGAATCCGAATCTTGATTTTAATTCTTATTAATCTCCGAAACCATTCGAGCAGAAAAAGCTTCCTCATCTTCATCACCTAAGTTTTCAAACGTTGTCTCCCTAAGACTAGGTGACTCCTTGTCGCCAATACTTTGTTTAATAATGAATGTTCACTAATCAATTGAAAACCACCATTCCAATAGATAGTGAACATTTCAAAAAAAAAAAAAAAAAAAATCTTTATTAAAAATGGTCAATATAGGTGTCGAAATGCAAATAAGAAAACAAATTATTTTGTAATTTTTTTTGCAATTTAAACAATTTGAACATTCATAATTTTTTTTTTTTTTTTTTTTCACGTCATTCTCTTACATTAATGATATTTATTGGAAGAAGTGACGTGTGACTATTGGTGTGGACATAGAATTGTACACGCAATTGTATGAACAAAAACTTGAGAATAATTTAGTGAAAATTCTGTGAAAGCTTCGTATATATGTAGGATACAGCACCTGCATCAGTAGTCGCTTGGCAAAAGAAAGGAAAAGGCACACCCGGGGCAAGTTGTTATAGGTAAACAGAATCCACTGCTTCGGCGGTCTATGATATTCTGTCGGTATCTATCTAACAATCAAGGGCGGACCTTCCTGCTTGCTTTCTCGATCCAATCTCGCACTTGTGAAGACTAAATTTTTTATTGTAGAAGATAATTTTTCTTCTTCTATAATTTAGCTTATTTTATACAATAATGCAAGATTAAATAATAAATTATCAGGGACACAATTAACTACAAAAATTATATGGGATATTATTTGAAATGATTAAGAACACTAATAAAAACTAATTAAAAATATAGAATATAAATAAGAGAAATTATTTCTTGTTGTTGCAGAAAATAAGTAAAGAACGAGTTTACCAAAATTTCTTGGGATGAGTCGCGGATTAGGTCGCTCTCTTTAAGACGTTTCGCGGCTCTGCCCAAGAACGTGCAAGCAGTGTATCAGCCCCGTCGTCCCCAGGATAAAACAGCCCAGAATTCTCCTCTGTCTAGGACGTTCTTTGCACTGTAGAAGTCCCGAATACCAAACACCCCCACACACTGTTCGCAAAACGAACAAACTGCTCGGAAACCAAAATAGGACTGACAAAACAGTACCGGAACAAATCGGAACAATTCCGGAAGATCAAAAAAAATTGTTTCGGAACAAAAACAGAAACAGAAAAAAAAAAATCCGGAACAGAAACAGAAACAGAACCGGAGCAGAAACAGAACCGAAACTGGAGCAGAAACAGAAAACACTGTTTTTTGTTCTATATTTTGTGCTGAAAAATGAACACTATTTATAGGAGAAAAAAAAATAAAAAAAACGTTTGAATTAAAACCGAAATTAAATAAATAAAAACGTTTTTAAAGAATTTATTCAAAACGTTTCAAAACGTTTGAAATATTAAAAAAACGTTTTTTTTTTTATCTCCAACGGTTCCAAAAAAAAATGTTTTGTTTGTTTATTATTTTTTTTTTTTAATTAAACTATTTTTTTTTTCACAAAAATAAATAAGTGCCACCTCATCACACGCGCGACTCGACTCGACTCGGCACGGCCGGACGGACGGCGGCGGCGGCGCGCGCGTGTGTGGTAAACCGATAGGGATGTAACTCCTCTCCCCTCCACAAAATGTGGGTACCCCTTGGGGTACACCCCAAGTGTCTCACATACCCCTAGATATCCACTTTAATTTTTCCTTTCCCAACCAATGTGGGACAAAAGATTTTGAGGAAAAAACCATTTATACACATTTGGCACTTTCTATTCAAAAAATTAAATTAAAATTCATTTGTTTCAACAATCCCCCACTTGAATTTTTAAAAACAATTTTTTCATCGAGCAGTATAATTCAATATAAGATTGTGCATAAGAAAAGGTGTCTATCGACTTGAACTTTTACATAGTGAAGATGCTTTAGATTATACTAGAGTAACTCGTAATTTTGAACTCTATCTCTAACAACATCACACACACAACCCTATCAGGGTGTAGTCCAAAAGCCCGTGCTTTTACGGCCATGCACGTGTATCCCAGTATAGTGAATGCTCTAGAGAATTTTGCCCAAAATTCCATAGGAAGCGGCCACACTTCCACATTCACATAGGTGAATCTATCAAGAGTACTCTTGTAGCTAGGTACTCCACTCAAAAAATAGAGTATAGATCTCATTAAGAGTTAATAAAAACTCAACCTTTTATCGCTTCAAGATATCATGCTTCAAACAACACATTTATGAAATAGAACTCAAATTTATAGCATGATTTTTCTCATACCACTTCATGAGTTGTTATTACCCTTTGAACCTATTTCTTGGGATCTCCAGTCTATAGGTTGGGTTTCCCTCACAAGTGACGCGTCAATCTATGGGCTTGAGTCCCATTCCTTTCGAGGTTTTGTAAACCTTTTCTCGAGCTAATCCTTTCGTCAAAGGATCGGCTAAGTTATCATTAGACCGTACATGATCCACTCTCACAGCCCCTGTAGAGATATACTCTCTAATGGTGCTGTGTTTGCGACGTATTTGTCGCTTTTTTCCGTTATAACAACGGTTCTGAATCTTTGCAATAGCCGCGGTACTATCACAATGGATCAAGACAACTGGAATCGGTCTCTCCCATAAAGGGGTATCAGAAAGCAGGCTCCTTAACCACCATGCTTCCTCGCTAGCCGAAGCTAGTGCAATCATCTCAGACTCCATGGTAGATTGAGCCAAAATAGTCTGTTTCTTAGATTTCCAAGAAACAGCTCCACCAGCTATACTAAATATATAACCGCTAGTTGCCTTGGAGTCATCTGAAAGGGTATTCCAATCAGCATCACTATATCCTTCCAGAACAGTGGGAAACTTCTGATAATGTAATCCAAGGTTCATAGTTCTCTTTAGATATCTCATAATCCTCTCAATAGCATGCCAATGCTCAATACTAGGTCTACTTGTAAACCTGCATAGTAATCCCACAGCATACGCTATGTCGGGCCTAGTGCAGTCAGTGGCATATCGGAGACTGCCAATGATGCTCGCATACTCAGTTTGTCTAACACCGTCACCGGTGTTCTTGAACAACTTCACACTAGGGTCATAAGGAGTACATGCTGGTTTACAATCTATATAATGAGATTGGTCCAAAGAAATTCCATGTTTAGACCTAGTTATTTTAATACCTAGGATTACACTTGCTTCACCAAGATCTTTCATATCAAAATTAGCACATAGCATGGATTTTACAGTATTCACAACATGAATATTGGAACCAAAAATTAGCAAGTCATCCACATAAATACATATAATGGTGCAAACATTATTTTCAGATTTATAGTAAATGCATTTGTCACTTTCATTTACTTTAAAACCATGTGAAATGACTAGATTATCAAATTTCTCATGCCATTGCTTAGGTGCTTGTTTCAAACCATAAAGAGATTTATCTAATTTGCATACTTTGTTTTCTAGACCAGGAATAACAAATCCTTCAGGTTGGTCCATATAAATCTCTTCTTCTAATTCACCATTTAAAAAAGCAGTTTTAACATCCATTTGGTGCACAATAAGATCATGAATTGCAGCAAAAGATAAAAGCACACGAATAGATTTAATTCTAGAGACAGGTGAGAAAGTATCAAAGAAATCTACATTCTCTCTTTGTCTAAACCCTTTGGCTACAAGACGAGCCTTGTATTTATCAATGGTTCCATCGGGATTCAATTTCTTCTTAAGAATCCATTTACATCCTATTGTTTTACAACCAGGAGGTAAATCTACCAAATGCCAAGTTCTATTTGACTCGAGAGAGTCTAACTCGTCATCTATAGCCTCTTGCCATAAATTGGCATCTATAGAGGATAATGCTTCTTGGAGGGTAAGTGGATCCTCCTCTAAGGTATATGCATAGAAATCCGAACCAAAGTCTTTAGCTATACGAGGTCGTTTACTCCTTCTAGGTTCAATATCTAATTCCTTATTAGATTCATTAATCCTAATGATAGGTTCATTACTAGAAGTCGAGCCCCCACTATTTTTCAATTTGAAAGGAAATTTATATTCATAAAAATCAGCATCATTTAATTCAATGATAACTCTATCTTTCAAATCATAAAATCTATAAGTTTTGCTATTTACCGCATAACCAATAAAAACACATTCATAAGCTCTACTGGCAAGTTTTCTTCTTTTGGGGTCAAGAATTCGAACATATGCCAAACAACCCCAAGTTTTAAAATAAGATAAATTTGGTTTCTTATTTTTGAAAACTTCATAAGGTAAAATTTTACTTTTCAATTTGGGAACTCTATTAAGTACATAGCAAACCGTTAATAAAATTTCACCCCACCAGTGAAAAGCTGCACCGGAATTAAGTAAAATAGCAACTACTGATTCAGCAAAAGTTCTATTTTTCCTTTCAGCCTTACCATTCATTTCAGGAGAATGCGGTGCAGTTTTTTCATGAATAATCCTATGAGATTTATAAAAATTAATAAAAATATCGGAATCATATTCTGTTCCTCTATCACTACGTAATCTCTTAATTTTCTTATTGCATTGATTTTCAATCTCAGTTACAAAATTCTTAAACATTTCAAAAGCTTCACTTTTATTTTTCATGAGATAAACATAAGTAAAATCAGAACAATCATCTATGAATGTAATAAAATACCGTTTACCATTCCTAGTCAAGACTCCATCAAATTCACAAATATCAGAATGTATTAAGTCAAGAGATTCAGATTCTCTAATTACTGATTTATGAGGGGTTTTAGTAATTTTAGCTTGACTACAAAATTCACATTTTTCAAAATCATTCAAAGACAATTTAGGAATTAGTTCTAAGTTACTTAAGTTTTTAATAATGCGTTTGTTAACATGACAAAGTCTAGCATGCCAAATATTAAATGAACACAACATGTAAGCAGAAGAAGAAATTTTATTAATTTCAACATTTAGTTTGAACATTCCATCAGTTGCATATCCTTTCCCAACAAAAATATTATTTTTGGTTAAGGTGTACAAATCAGCCCCAATAGTTTGAGTGAAACCCGCCTTGTTTAGAAGATAGCCCGAAACTAAATTCTTTCTCATCTCTGGAGTATACAGAACATCTTTAAGGATGACTGTCTTTCTAGAGGTAAACTTTAATTCCACTTCACCAGAACCGGCAACAATAGTGGAGTGGGAATCACCCAGCAACACTTTCTTGTCTTCACTTTTAGAATAAGATTTGAACATGGTACGATCATAGCAGACATGGCGTGAAGCACCAGTGTCTACCCACCACCTTTCGGATCCACCAACTATATTGATTTCAGAAATCATAGCTATAAGTTGGTCCTCGGTAAGATTCGCCTGTGGAACAGGACGACGTCTTTGCCGGCAGTTCCGAGCCAAATGGCCCGCCTTCCCACAGTTATAACAAGTAAACTGTTCAGAATTATTTCTTGAAGGGAGTTTGTTTCTATTCTGATTTTGATGCACATTTATGTTCTGGTTGTTGTGGTTGCGATTCTGATTTTGATTTTTCATATTTTTCCCTTTAGGTTTCAGAATAGCGTAAGATGATTTTTTGTGAGCGTTGTTAGAAACAACAAGCACTTCATCTTTCTGATCTTGTTTTCGGGCCTCCTCCTCAATCCGAAGACGAGTGATCAAACTTTCTAAAGAAAACTCTTTAGTTTTATGCCTCAGAGTATTCTTAAAATCTTTCCAAGAGGGGGGTAATTTGTTAATTAAAACAGCAACTTGAAATTGTTCATCAAGGGACATACCTTCAGCAATTATTTCGTGAGCGATTTTCTGAAGTTCATGAGACTGAACCTCCACTGATTTGTCGTCGGTCATTTGGTATTTCAGATACCGACTAACAGCATATTTTTTACTTCCAGCCTCCTCAGTGTCGTATTTCTTCGAAAGAGCATCCCAAACTTCCTTTGTAGTTTTGTTAGAGCAGTAATAATCATACAGATCATCAGACATACCATTAAGAATAAAATTCTTACAACGGAAATCATTTTCCTCCCAAGACTTAACTTCTTGAATCTGAGCGTCAGTAGGAACTTGAGGTAATTGTGGTTTTTCGGTCGTACAGACATATGCTACTTTTTCGATAGTAAGAAAAAATAACATTTTCTGTCTCCACCTTTTAAAATGAAACCCTTCGAAACGAAAGGGTTTGTTGAGATCAACAGTTACTTGTTTAAAATCGTGAACAGTAGACATCTTAGCAGATATTGAACGTCTTAAAATTGTTGTTGCAGAAAATAAGTAAAGAATGAGTTTACCAAAATTTCTTGGAATGAGTCGCGGACTAGGTCGCTCTCTTTAAGACGTTTCGCGGCTCTGCCCAAGAACGTGCAAGCAGTGTATCAGCCCCGTCGTCCCCAGGATAAAACAGCCCAGAATTCTCCTCTGTCTAGGACGTTCTTTGCACTGTAGAAGTCCCGAATACCAAACACCCCCACACACTGTTCGCAAAACGAACAAACTGCTCGGAAACCAAAATAGGACTGACAAAACAGTACCGGAACAAATCGGAACAATTCCGGAAGATAAAAAAAAATTGTTTCGGAACAGAAACAGAAACAGGAAAAAAAAAAATCCGGAACAGAAACAGAAACAGAACCGGAGCAGAAACAGAACCGAAACTGGAGCAGAAACAGAAAACACTGTTTTTTGTTCTATATTTTGTGCTGAAAAATGAACACTATTTATAGGAGAAAAAAAAATAAAAAAAACGTTTGAATTAAAACCGAAATTAAATAAATAAAAACGTTTTTAAAGAATTTATTCAAAACGTTTCAAAATTAAATAAATAAAAACGTTTTTAAAGAATTTATTCAAAACGTTTCAAATATTAAAAAAACGTTTTTTTTTTTTTTTTTTTTTTATCTCCAACGGTTCCAAAAAAAAATGTTTTGTTTGTTTATTATTATTTTTTTTTCACAAAAATAAATAAGTGCCACCTCATCACACGCGCGACGCGACGCGACTCGGCACGGCCGGACGGACGGCGGCGGCGCGTGTGTGGTAAACCGATAGGGATGTAACTCCTCTCCCCTCCACAAAATGTGGGTACCCCTTGGGGCACACCTCAAGTGTCTCACATACCCCTAGATATCCACTTTAATTTTTCCTCTCCCAACCAATATGGGACAAAAGATTTTGAGGAAAAAACCATTTATACACATTTGGCAATTTCTATTCAAAAAATTAAATTAAAATTCATTTGTTTCAACATTTCTGAAGGGAGGCACGTAGTCCCTCACAAACTAGTATCCGTCGGCCCCCGAGTGATGATCAAACGCGGCTAAATTGATTATAATTTTTTTAGTTGTGTCGTAAACAGATGGTATGATTTTGTTTTAACATTGGCTGTTAAAATCATCAGACAGTATGATTCTATTTTAATTCTCAAATATTGGTCTCAATTAATAAAGAATTGATGCTTAGCTTAATTGACACATCTACTTTTGGCACAGTTTTTGTTTTTTGGAGATTTGACTGCCTTTTCTTAAAAAGAAATAACAATTAAGGTCCTTTCGGTCACTATTTCTATTTCTTAATTTTTATTCCCCTTCTCAAAATTTTGAGATCAATGTACAAAATTACATTTGGTAAACATGTTTTTGTTATCAAATTTTTAGAGTAAATCCTTAAGAATTAGAAGAAAAAAAAATATTTTTATTCACTTCTACAAAACTATTCACTATACCATCCTGTCGGGCAATACCACCACGCCGCCCCACCATACATTTAATTTTTTTTTTTACAACTAAAAGTGTTTCTTGTTTCTATTCTTATATATTAATTTTTTTTTTCCAGAAAAATGGTCGTTATCTAACATGTGTTTATTTTTGGAATACTTCAAAACGGAAACAAGATTTTCATCTCAAATTATTAGAATTAGAAATAGAAAAACAGAAACACTAAAGGTACGTTTGGTTGGAAGGATAAAAAATGAAAAGGAAAAGACAAATAATAGGAAAATATTTTTATTTATTATAGTATTGTTTAATTATGAAAGAAAAATAAAAGAGGGAAAAATAATTTATTATTTTACCCTTACATATTATAAAAATAAATTAAAAATTTAATATCAAGAGTATAATTATAATTACTTAGAAAATTATGCATTTTTCTTCGTATTTTTTTTTTCTCTCATTTTTCATCCATACCAAACAAATTTAGATTTTTTTTTTCTTCTTATTTTTTTTTCCATTACTTTTCCACCCAATGAAATTCATTCAAAGTAAATGTTCGTCTTATGTCCTGTGTGAGTGTGGGTACACTTACGACATGCTTAAA
Organism: Eucommia ulmoides; assembly: GCA_016647705.1. Lineage (NCBI taxonomy): Eukaryota > Viridiplantae > Streptophyta > Magnoliopsida > Garryales > Eucommiaceae > Eucommia > Eucommia ulmoides. The sequence continues at coordinate 24,194,591 of CM028334.1, forward strand.
AACAAGAAGAAGAAGGGGCCATGATGTGATATTGCAAATCCAGGGTGTCAATTGTATAATTATCCCCTAAAATAATACAAAAGCAATACGCTATATAAATCATACCAAACAGTTTTTCCTTCACTGATACGGGATACCATTTGCGTTCTTTCTTCGTTTCCTTTTTATCAGTGAGCAATCACTTGTCAGTGGCGACTTCGATAAGCTGTTTCTTTCTCGGTTTTCGCTTCTTCACATTCTAGTGGCAGAGCAGAAGCTATGGAGAGGAAGCAGGGTTTCTTTTCGACTTTGAAGGAGGAAGTCGTGAGAGGCTTATCGCCGGCGCGGTCGAGGGGGAGGAGCCCGTCGCCGAGCTCCGGCCTCCTCCGTCGGCGGAAGGGAGGGCATGTGGCGCACCACGACTCCTTGATTTCGTTTACCGGGAGCTTGAGGGCCGGGGTGGAGATGCTGTCGCCGTTGAGAGAGGGTCCGGATCCGAACGGGTCGGACAGCGGGGATTCTCGGTCGGAGAAGTGGGGACACTGGATGAAGGGCCAGCTCTGTCGAGCGCCTTCCGTTTCGGCGTCGGGGTCGGCGTCGGCGTCGGCGTCTGCGTCGGCGTACCAACGGTCGGATCTGAGGCTGTTGCTGGGGGTTTTGGCTGCGCCGCTGGCGCCAGTGCACGTCAGCAACGACGACCCACTTCCTCATCTCAGCATCAAAGACACCCCCATTGTTAGTCTCTTCGTTTCTCTTCAAAATTCGATTCGATTTTTCCAATTTGAAGGATTTTTGGCGTCTGCGACTGACGTGTTTAGCTTACTTGCTGCTAATTTTAAGGCTTCTATATTCAATACGTCACACAGTCTAACGTCCGGTGAAATTGTCCAATCAGATTGATTTCCTTTTCTTTTTCTGGGGTGGAAATTTTATCTACCTTTATCTGGAATCTCTTAGATTGCTCCTTATATTTTGATTTCATTGGTGGCGTTTGCTTACACATTTTTTCTGAGAACAGAAACAGAAATCTGGGAGGGGAAACGCAAATGTTGTGCAATTTTAGTGTTGCTTTTGTGACATTTTCTGTTCCCAGAAAGAAATTTGTACTCCTCCCTGAAATTTGTCATAAAAATCTGCTAGTAGGTAGAACAGAAAAAGTGTTTTCGTTTTGTTCCCAAATGCCTGCCTGAAGAAACAATTTTTTACTGAATCTGGGTTTTGAAAAACAGGAAACATCCTCTGCTCAGTACATATTGCAGCAATACACAGCAGCCTCCGGTGGGCAAAAGCTTCAAAACTCGATCCACAATGCTTATGCAATGGGGAAGGTGAGGATGCTGACGTCGGATATTGAGACAGCCACAAAGGTTATAAAGAACAGGAATTCCTCCAAAGTGTCTGAAACTGGCGGATTTGTGCTCTGGCAAATGAATCCGGACATGTGGTATGTGGAGCTTGCACTTGCTGGCAGCAAAGTTCACGCTGGTTGCAATGGAAAGCTTGTCTGGCGCCACACGCCCTGGCTTGGCCCCCATGCTGCCAAAGGCCCTGTCAGACCCTTACGCCGATCACTTCAGGTGAATATATATGTATATATGCCTATTCTCGTCGAGTGCATGTTTTGTTAGATTGTTAGCTGAGGTGCCGTTTATTTAGGGTTTTTCCGTTTATTTAGGGTTTTTGCTCCTTGATTTCCCATTTTAGAAATGCCGGAACAAAAGAATCTGTTTTTGTTCTGTTTTTAGATTTTTAGAACAAGTTTATGGGAACAAAAAACACTAAACAAACAGCACTTTAGATAACAATCTAACCAAAACATAAGGAATCAATACAATTGAGAGAAAAAAAAAGAAAGGAAACCTGTTCTTTAAGGTAGTGGTTGCTAGTGTTTTTTGTTCCCAGATTTCTGTTTCAAGAAAAAGAATTCATTTCTGTCTGTTTTAGATTTTCTGAACAAAATTCTTGGAATATAACATAAACAGATATTTTCTTTGTGAGAAATCTGTTTCTGTTACAATTACAAGTTTCCAGAACAGGAGCGAAACTCCAAGGAATCTGTTCTTAGTTTTGTAGACCAAATTTCTGGGATCAAAATCACTATTCAAACGCCACCTTAGGCTCCATTTGATATGGATGGAAAAGGGAAATGAAAGATAATGGGGGAAATGAGGAAGATAAGAGTTTTGGGGAAGAAAGTACAGTTTCCCTCCTTCATTGGTATGCATGATCGAAAAGTAGAAGTATTTGGTTGTTCCCTGATTTCTGTTTTAGAAATACAGAACAAACAATCTGTTTCTGTTCTGTTTTTAGTTTTTTAGAACAAATTAACCGGAACAAAACACTAAACAAATGCCACCAAAGGCTCGGTTTGACAAGGAGGAAAAATAGCGGGGGAAGATAGTATATCTTCTCTCCTTTACTGTTACAAGTTTTCAAGGAACATAAACAAAAACTATAAACGAAATGACTAAGGTGGTGTTTGTTTAGTGTTGTTCTTCCTAGATTTTTGCTTCAATTCCCAAAAAAAACTTAGACCAAAAATAGAAATTGAAAACAATTTTCTCTTGCTAGAAATTTGTTCTAAAATTTGAGAGCAGAAAATAAACATACTTCCTTTGTTCCTGTAATTCTGTTTCTGAAACAGAAACATTAAAGAAACGAGGTCTAACTAAATGCTGCCTAAAGCTCCCTTTTATAAGGATGGCAGAGATCATACCACATGTCCTTAACAACATCGGTTATTATTACAGGGTCTCGATCCTAGGACCACTGCGAGCATGTTCACCAAGGCAAAGTGTGTGGGGGAGAAGAAGATAAACGGAGAGGATTGCTTCGTCTTGAAGCTATGCGCGGATCCCCACACATTGAAGTCAAGGAGTGAGGGGCCGGCAGAGATCATACGACACGTTCTCTTTGGCTATTTTAGCCAAAAAACGGGCCTCCTCATATACTTGGAAGACTCTCACCTGACTCGAATCCAATCCAATGGTGGTGATGCCGTCTATTGGGAGACCACCATAAATTCATTCCTCGATGATTACCGGCCCGTGGAGGGGATTGTGATCGCTCATTCGGGCCGATCGGTTGTGACCCTTTTTAGGTTTGGTGAGACCGCAATGAGTCACACCAAGACCCGGATGGAAGAAGTTTGGACCATCGAGGAGGTGGCCTTTAACGTTCCGGGCCTATCGGTTGATTGTTTTATACCTCCTGCCGAACTAAGGTTCGACTCCTTTTGAAGGAAAAAAACTTGAATTTGATAGTCTGACTTATCAATTCACTTTTGGTCTCAAGCAGTTTTAGTATATGGGAGAAGTCCTGAAGTTATATCTGTTATTTTTTAGTCGGTTTGCTCTTTTTATTGTAAATATTCAAGAACAAGATAGACTTGGGAGGTGGAGGAAATTTTTGGACTCATAATTGATAGTTGAATTATTTGATAGCATTAAACTTGACTGACTGAGAGGACGATCAGTACGGCGTAAACCTCACTGGAGCTCATGGAGGTAAGTTTTTTCTTGGTTTTTTTGCTTCATGCATGAATAATCTGTTTTGATGTTTCTCCGATTCAAATAAGAGGGTTTTGATTTTTCTTTTTTCCATTTTTTAAGGTTATTGTTGTAAAATTGTTTATGCCAAGGCAAATATACAAACTTCTATAGGATAATAGTATTATATTTGGAAAATTTTAAATGTTTGCTCAATTGCAGAACACGGCAATTGAAGAACCTGGCAAACTCTCCGTCTATTGGAGGGAATTGGTATTTTTTCTTCTTCATATGTCTGGGTTAGTTCATGTCTGGGTTAGTTTATGTGCACTTCGACTGATCTTTTCCCGAGCGATTTTAAGGGCAACGTCCCCTACATTGCCCTGCTGCATTTATGATTAAATTCAAGATTTAATTATTACTCAGAGAGTCAAACCGGGGATATTTCCTTGCTTGCTAACAGGATTAATAGTTCATTTTGGTGTGGTGTGTTTGAAGTGTAGAAATTTGATATGAAATATTTACCCTTCTTTTTAAAGCCATGTTTGGTTTGAAAAGCACGATATGCAAACAGGACGATGTCATTTTTTGAGCAAGGGGAAAAAAGTTTTTAACGTTGAAAATAATGATAAAAATGTTAATATTAAAATTAATTAATATTAATCTTATTAAAAAAATTAATTATGTCAAAATATATATACAATCAAATTATAATCATGAACAATGTAAATTCAAATTAGTGAAATTTATTGTTGAAGGTAAAATAGTATAGAATATTAAAACAACTCAAAACAAATATTTAAGAAACTCAATATGACAACAAATATTTTAGAATGTAAAATACACGACAATAAATATTCTAAGGTTGCATTTGGGTAAGAAATTTGACAAATTTCAGGAATTTGTAAATGATGAGATTTTAAAATCTAAAATTTCGCAATTCCATCATTTATAAATTCTTTATTTAGATAACTATTTTAACTGAAATGTTTGCTTATGTAATTTTATAATTCTCTTATTTGGATAAATTAACACCATTTGTAAAATACACTGGAATCATGGAATAATTCTCAAACTGAGAGCATAATCAAAAGAACAAAATGAAAATAACGAAAAATTTGAAGAGCAAAAGCCAATGAAATGGCGACAAAGAAGAAATTGCTACGAAGAAGAAACGACAAAGAAGAAACGAAAATGAATGAGAAAATCTGAATCAACGAAAAGCACTCAACGAAAACGAGTTTGATTCTGATTCCGATTACTGCAACACATTTGATTTTGATTCCGATTCCGATTTTTTGCAATCAAAAGCCCTAAATCGGAATAATGGATGACGACGATGAAGAAGAAACTGCGGCGAAGAATGAACCCTAAAACGACGAAGAAGGAGAAGACGATGGATGACGGCGACGAAGAAGTGGAAGACGATGGACGACAGCGACGAAGAAGTCAAAAGACGACTGCGTAGATTGAAGACAACGGCGAAGAAGATCGGGCCTTAGGAATGAACTAAAGACGCGATCGCGAAGACAGAGGAGTGAAGAGTTTTGATTTTATGAAATCCCTCATTCAATGGATTGGCAAATAACACATATTTCAAAGTCATTTTTAAATCCCTCATATCACGATACAAGAATTTGACAAATTCCTTTTTATAATTATCCAAATAAGGTATTTGTTAAAAAAAAATAAATTTGAAATCCCTTACCCAAATTAAATCCCTCCCCCAAATCCCTTACCCAAACACAACCTAAAATACTATCTAGCACCGCAACAAACATTACAAATTTATATTTATTAACAATAATTAAAAAGATGATTTTTTTGGGCCCCAAAGCCCATAACTCTTTATATTTATCCTCATCCTTCTTTTCTATTTTATGAAAATCTCAAAAAAAAAATAAATAAATTATTTTTATAACAAAAATGCCTCTCAAATGGTTACTGATAATAAATACTAATCATCACAGAAAATATTCAATATCTCACCACAATCATAGTAGCCATTCACTATCATTACCGCTGCAACAACAACAAATATTCTTATTACCACCACAACTACAATAAATATTTACTATTACTATTGCCGCTACCACAAAAAATATTCTCATCACCTCCACAACTACAATAAATAGTTTCTATCACACCATTACAATAAACATTTACTATCATCACTGTCACCACCACAGTAAATATTCATAACCATCACTGCCACTACCATAACAAACATTTACTATTATCACCATCACCACCACTACCACAATAAACATCTACTATTATCACTACCACAAACATTCATATCACCTCTATCACCACAGTAAAAATTCACAATTACCGCTACCACAACAGTAAAAAATCACTATCAAGACTACCATCACAATGAAAATTTTCTATCACTACAACAAATAATAAAAAAATCAACAACAAATATCATAATTATACAATTAAAAATAGAAAAACACAAGATAATCCAAAAATCAACAATAAATAATCACTACCACTACAACAAATATATATGATGAGTTAAAAAAAAAACATATACGGTTAATCTGAGAACCAAATCTTGAGGTTAAAGAAACAAACAAATCTGGAAACCGGATTTGGAGAAAGAGGAAAAGCATGCTTTGGCAGGGTTGGTGGCGCGGTGGTGGCATGAGTTGGTGGTGGCCGTGTTAGTTAGATAGAGAGTGAGTGATAGAGAAAGAGGGAGAGGGAAGGAGGGCTGGAGAAAAGGATTTGGTCATCTACGACCAGATTTGGATGGCACGATCTGGTCGTCGCCAGATCGTACAGGGCCACCACCAGATCTGGTGGTGGCGGCCGTGTTTTGGGTGTGTGTGTGTGTGAGAGAGAAAGAGAGAGAGATGTGGTTGTTTCGGTGAGTGTATGTAGCGGGTTCATACTTATAGCATTTTACTGATTACAATATCCGAATTTTGTGTTGATCAAGATTATCATTTGATGATATTTTCTTAAAGAAATTTTTGCTCCACTCAAGTGCTTACAATTCCTCCACTATAGATCATTTGATATTAGCACTCGAAATCAAAAGATCAGATGAATAAAATAAGTGTTGAATTCTCTATAAAAAACAAGCCGACATAGATTTAAAGTGTATGTATAGTAAAAGATGCACAAAGTTTCGTGCTAAAATTATAATGCCTAACTTCTCTATTTATAAATAAAAATAATGAATAACTCCACCAAATGTTTCACGTAAAGCTGCTAAGAATTAATCACATGTTACTCATTAAAAATGAGTTATAAGTATGAAATGACAAGTCTTGTTTAATTGAAAAATTACTAAAATTAATTTTGTTTTAATTTTTTTTTTTTTTTTTTTTAAAAGTAGAAAGAATTATTTCTAGTTGAATCACCCATGTCCAAATGCAAATAGGGGCAGAGGGAGAGCATTTTGAAGGGGCATGTGCCCACTGAAAAAAAATAAAAAAAATCATTACTACTCTATATTTTCGGTTTGTTTTTATTAGTGTTTTTGATCATTTTAAATAACACCCTTCATAACTTTTTTTATAGATAATTGTGTCCTGGTGATTTATTATTTCATCTTACATTATGTTTAAAATAAAAAAAAAAAAAACTTTTCGTCTGACTATTAATATTTTGTTGTAAATTAGTTCAAATATATAAAATTAAGAGTTTTAGGTGTATTTTTATTTTCCTACTCTATTCAATTACATAAATAATATGTTAAAATTGAATTTAGGACAAGCATAAAGAATTAAAGAGGACACTCCAAATAATTCTTGCTAAAAATATTGTGATTTTAGGAATTGTATTAAACAACCATTTAGGGATTGTATTGAATAATCATTAAATTAACTTTAATATTTGATTAATTTTGTGGATATTGATTAATTTAGGACTGTTTTTTATTTGGTGATTTTGTGATTTGGGAATAAAAATTCTTGATTAACATGGAGTTGTTAGTTTCATGTATTTTACCACTTTGCATGTAGATTTGATTTAAGAAATTTATTTTCTTTATCTTCTTTAAAATATAATTGAATAATTTTGATTACATTATTTTTTATTTGTAGTATTTGGTTACCAGAAGAAAAAATAATATATAAATAGTGAATCTTGATTTTCTTTGAAAGTGTCGAAAAATTCTTCTAGAAGAAAATCAAACAATAATTTTTTTATTGTTATTTTTTGCCCCCTCCCCCTAGGCTAATTTCATGGCTCCCCCACTGAATGAAAACCCACAGCCGGACCCAGGTCCAAAATTCAAACATGGCTTATAAATGTTGCGTAAAGGATTTTCACTAACCAATACGAGATTGCTCATTTTACATACTTCATCCAAATTCACGGGATTACTTTAAAAGATAATTTCTAATTTAGATCTTACTGATTTTAGACAAATCAATATTTCATGTTGACCTTCTCACTAAGAAGAATGTATTGATATATGAAAACATCTCAAGCAACAATTAAGTCACATAAATAATTAGACTTAAAATAGTTTAAAGATATTTTGTTTAAAATTCCCAAAACATGATGAAATTGGTTGGATAAACATGCATATAGCATGCAAATACATGAGTGAGAGCTCAATAAGAAAACAACTATGTTGGAAAAAATAGATTTTTACCTTATGCCTTCCTTTGTGAAAATGTATCAAATTTACTCGGCTAACTAGTGAACAAAATATCTTGAACTCTTTGGCCTTTGGAGTAAACCAAGACAATGGAAACCACACAGCCGCCTCTAGACATAGTTTGTTCTATGGTTGCGTTCGTTTTGGCCCTAAACACCCTGGTTGTTTTGTGAGTACTCTATAGAATTTAGTCTTCCCATTCTCAAAAAATCGACCCAGTTCACACTTATATAGATGATTTCCTATATAATTTATTCTCTAATACACCACTTGATAATATCAAGTTTTAGGAATCATCACATATATTTCAACCATCATTATTTCATCCTAGAAATTATGTATATATATTAACTCTACGCAACAATACACGCAATCACCTTTATAATTTTGTTGTCCTTTTGAACCTAGATTTTGGGATCTCTAGTTAATTAGGTTGTGTTGTCATTATGATGATTTTTTTTTATAGGCGTAGCCTTATTCCCCTCAATGATCAGTTAACTCTCACTCCAGTTTGACCTTTGATCATCAGATCCGCAACATTATCTTTTGACTTTATAAGCCAATTATAAACTCATTTTGAGAAAAACTATCTAATATTATTGTGTCTCTAACATATATATCGAGACTTGGCATTATACACAACCTTGTGCCCTACCAATAATTCATTATCTATCACGATATATATGAAACTTTTTCTCATGATTTATCACAAAAGATAAACACATTTATTAATGTGAACCTCAAAATTCATAATTATTTAGAGGATTTTATTGGCCTAAAGAGCTACCCAAGAACAAGGTGAGCCTCAAACTCTAATCCTTTTAACAGGCTAAAGATCAAGCGTACCACTCCCTCACATTTTTACACTTGTCATTTTCTCAGGTTTAGGAAGAACCTTTACAATTATTTAATTCTATTACAGAGAGAATCAAAATCTAATTCTTTTCAAGAGAAAAGAAAAACCTAACCTTTTTACAAGATAAAGATCAAACCCTAATTTTTTTCACAGGAAAAAGATCGAAACTTACTTACCTTGACTAGACACTATCTCAAACGTGTCTAATCCACTCAAACTCCCAAATACAGAAAACATAAGTTTCTTCTCATAAGGAGTTTCTACCATCTCAATACAAATATACTCGATTAATATCCTGAATAATTACTATGTGATAGATACAATTTGTGGCAATTAAAATCTAATTAATTAATAAAGTGGGTAGCACAATTTAACCATGTAATTAGATAATCAAACAAAAATTGTTTAAAAAGATTTTCAGGCTCTTAAGTTTAAAACAATTTTCTAATCAAAGCAATCAATAAAAATATAACTTCAAAGTAAATAATAAAGCTTGGATAGATCTCACCGGGAAACACCAAAGATAATGACAGAACAACAATAGAACTCAAGTTGGTGATGCCAAGTCACAAGCGCTTTAGATCAAGAACTTAGAATAAATTTCTTACAAAAATCTCAGCATAAATATCACTTTTAGAATAACTCAAGCTGATTGTTCTTGATGTATTAAACTCAATTCCCGTAGGTCTATATTTATAGACCTAGAACTAGCCCTCATGTCACAACCCACCCCAGGGACCCGTCACCTAAGGCCGGGCTTGATGTTGACATGACATCACCTAACCGACTAACCAACCATAATAGATAATATCATATACAAAATGTCATCTATACAACATATACAATATTTCATCAAATAAGGATACACCTATCCCAAAAATGGAACAACCAAATAAATATCATGAACCTCCTTTAGGTTCATCTCTGATACCTCGTCTCAAAATACTTTTAATGACTCCATCACGTGACCCGCATAACTCTATCTAGTGACAGTAGGGGACCGACCGACTCCTAACTATTTCACCTGCGAGTGTACTGCCTTCTTAGTAAAAATATTTTCAAATAATAATACATTTTATAAACATTTAAATGGATCAAGCGTAAGTATATAAACATCATATAGCTAATAAAAATCTCCATAATATAAGCACTGAAAATAAATCAATAAGTATAAGTTCCATTCAAACCCATTCATTATAAAACCATACCAATCACCATAAATAATAACTTGCCCAATATAAGTAAAACACCACACCACATCACATCACCACCACATCACACCACATCATACCACACTACACCACACCACATCACGCCACATCACCACCATATTACCACCACATCACACCCCGGTTAGCCATGTGATCGTTTTAACCTCACGATTGGGAATTGCAATGATACCATACCATCCGTAGGATATGCCTTCCTAACGGAACAAATGACCATATGCCCGGACCACCCATGAGACAACTTATAATATCAATATCCACATACCGGACCACCCATCGGCAGGATATAATATCAATAATCGTCTGCTGGACCACCCATCGGCAAAACATAACATCAATAACCGCTTGCCAGATCGCCCATTGGCAGGATATAAAATCAATAACATCATCAAATCAACAACATCATCATCAAATCACAACGTAATGATATCGTCTAATCAACATCGTCAGATCACACATCCATTTCTCTTTCCCAAAACCGACTTTTAATTCGAAAATCATATTTCTCACTTTCTTTTTAAAGAAAACGTCTGATTTTACCAAAACCACTTTTCCACTCTTTATTTTTAGAAAACCAGGCATTTTTAGAAAAATAGATATTTTCCACTCTCTTTTAAAATCACCCAAATCCAACTAATCTCATTTTTCAACTTCCTTTTAAAACTACCATAATTTAACGAAATTCATTTTTACTCACTCACCCCAAAATCTGCTTGATCCATATCGTCTATAAAATTATCTAATCTCAGTAAAGCCATTTTATATATATATGAAAATAATTTGGTAAGAAGACAGTACACTTACCTCGTGATCCGCTCCCAAAAGCTTTTACTGACTATACTCTAATGTTACTCCAGTGTCTGCGAACCTATTAGTGACAGGGTCTAAATTAATATTTTAGGTAAAAATGACCCAATCATGCAAATGCAGGCCCTATGTTTGATATTTTTCCATTCCCTACATTTTATTATGTAAAATTATTATTTGGTAAATTTCATTTCATTAAAAGTTACTGCATTCCCAAATTTATTATTCCGGCTACGAAATTTTTGATGCGTTAATTTAATTTTATAAACTAAAATAAATTCAACGAAAAACGTTACCCGTTCCGAATCGTTCACGGGTCGCGAGATGTATTTTGGATTCTACTGGGGTTCTTTATGTAATTTTCTTTTTTTCTTCTCCTATTCTTATTTCTTTCTTTTATCCTGTTTCTGTTCTGTTTTGGTTTCCGCTGGCCGGCCACACACCACACGTCGGCAATCACCCTCACACACCCAGCAGCAGCTCTGTTAGACCAGAACGTAGACCCACACGCTAACAGCCGGCGCTCTCTCTCTCTTACTAACTCCTGCTCACCGCCGGCCTATCACCCACACCCACTGATGATCACCCAAATACTGTCGGCAAAGCAGAACACATATACGCATACCATCACAGCTGGCCGACGACCAACGACCGACCACCCACACATCGCCGAAGTCAACAATCACATACAAAAATACCTACACACCTGCCGACCGAACAAAACTGACGAACACCCCACACGCATAGCGTCGATGGTCAGAAAACACTCACAACACCCACGCTGCACAAAACAAGAAACAAAAAACACACCCATTCCACCAAACGCCACCCCCGACGATCGATAAACGTTCGAACCCACTCACACCCATGCTCGTCGGATCTTACCACCCCTACGCCGACCTCTCTCTCTCTTATCTGTTTCTTGTTCTTGGTTTACAACCAACACATACACACACACTCCACTCACCCAACCAGAGAGACGACGACGACACCCCCACCGGACAGACAACGATGCCCACCAACGACACAACAATGGCGATCGAACAACACACACACACAGAGCACCTCCGCCGGAGCAACGGCTACGATATGAAACTCACCACCATCGAACCCCTCCTCTCTATCTATTTCTTGATTTCTTCTGGTCTTTTCTTTTTAGTTGTAGAATTGTAGAGCATACATTTATATGCACGGATTTAGTGGGTTATCTTGATCCCTTGGCTTGACACGTTGATCCCCCTTTCTCTATTTTTGGTGTTTCTGGTTTTGTGCTCCCACGGTTTGTGTATGTGTGTTTATGTATATATATATATATATATATATATATATTACTTTTTCCCAAATTAAATTAATCTCCCTCCCAAATCTCTTTAGGTGATCATTTAAACCCATTTCAACATTTGATATTTCTCAAAATTTTAAATTCGCCCCTTAAATTTTTAAATTGAGTAGGAAATGACATATTCTACCCCGTTATTTTCTAAATGCTCTAAAATGCAACTAAAATTATATGTATACAAAAATCTGGGTCTTACACCTCAAATGACTAGTTTTCAAATGTTATGTCAATAAATGACACATATGGACCCTATATATCATATAGATTCATAACAACTATATTTGACCAACAATATAACTTTTAAAGCTCTCAATTTAGTTCCAAAAATAATTTGATCTTAGTTAATGAAAATATAGAAAGAATTATATTTAAGTATATGAACTAAATCATAAGGTCAAATAAAATCCCTTGAATCTCTCTCATATCTTTGACCCCAAATATTCTCCACAAAGATAGCAATATTCAAGATTCGCAAGTTTAATAATAGGTATTTCAAAGATATATTTTAATGGCTACTTTTCAAATAATATGTCATTAAATGACACCTCAAGACCCTATATATTATATATGTTCAAAATAGATTTTTTTCATTTAAAAATATTTTTGGGAAATCTCATTTTGGTCTTTAAAACATTTTAAAATCAAAATCAATCAAAATATAAAGTATTAAGACACTTTAATTTAAAGAACATTTAATTAAATAGACCAAATTAATTTGGATCATATAATAAGTCATGCATATTTGAACTATACTCAAATCCCTTAAAAATCTCTCTCGGAATCATAAAAGCCGAATAGTTTTGACCAAAATAACAAAATAGTTGCTCATTTCACTATAGCAGTTGGTTAACTGACTACACCAGTTGGTTGACCTACTACACCCAAACGGTTGACCGATAGGATTAGTGGTTTTTCTCTTTTCGTCCACCTAATCGACTGAATCAAATGGTTGACCGATCCTATCCATTTGGTTGACCAAATTGATCAGAGTACTCACTTCCTCATTCATTTTTGCCATTGTTTTAAATGGTTGACCGATCATCTTCATTTGGTTGATCAACTAGATCAGTGGCACCTCGTTTTAACTCCAAAACTCACTATTTGATTTAGTTAACTGATTATTTTTCTCGGTTAACTGAATTGATCCAAAAACTTAACTTTTTATACTTTAAAATATATTTTTCAATTAGGTTAATTACCAAATTCATTTCACATAAAGAGCACATGATAATTCATATATTAGGATCTTAAATTTATCGCTTATTATGAACACACATAAAATTAATTCATTTTAAGTGTCGTGCGTGATTCTAATTTAGGTTGCATTAAGAGTATATAGGTAAATAGTTATTTTCACCTAGTTGTCTTCGATGTCTTTAAAACTCTTCACGTCTTCATAATTTCCATTTTGCACCCGTTATATTTTTCTCAATGATTCCTCTTCGACGATTCATCTTCTTAAACACATTACATGAAACTATAAATCTGAAACCACTCAGTAAAAACATTAGTCCCATAAAAATATCAACACTTAATTGTTTATCAAAATATTAGATTCAATAATCTCCCCCTTATTGATGATGACGATTAACTTTGATGCTTTCTTCAAAATATAATGTAACTACGCTCCCCCTAAATTTGAGGACAGGTATTTGAGCTCATTTAAGCACAATTACGAAAACATGTTTAAAGATATTCAACATAAGCTCAAATAAACCAAAATAAAGATATTCAACATAAGCTAAAAACTCTTAATAATTTTTCCCTTTAATTAATGCAATGCTTAGGCAAACAAATCTATAAACATCAACTACTCATTAAACATCAATTTCGCCCCCTTTGTCATCTCAAAAAGTAGAGACGGAGAATCAAAAACATTAATCTAGGCATACATTGTCAAGCCTAGCCATACCTAAACCTCGAATGATTTTCACGAATTGATTTTCAACTAGAGGTTTGGTGAAAATATCAGTAAACTAATAAGAGGTATTAACATATTCAATAGCCCATTTTTCAATTTAAGCATAACATATTTTTGCCCTACTTATAAAAACTTCTTCCCCCATATAATTGTAAACATTAATTCATGCTTAGGAGAACACATTCAATATCAGAATACCATATAACTTTTTCCCCTTAATATCATATTCGTTTTCCCTTTGTTACATCAAATAGTGGAGATCATAAATAGAATAACTTTTAAGATTAATCTAATTATCTTAAGGTAATTTTAAGAGATCATGAAAACATTTCAACAATATAGCATAAAATTATATAATTTCAATTAAGTCAACATGCTTTATTTCATGATACCAATTAATATCTTCCCTTTAGATAGAATAAAAAAATATGTAATGTTTTAACACACTAGGATAAGAAGCATATCTCAATAATAATATGAAACCATTGACATAAATATAATGTATGGATAATTGTATACTAAAGATGTTATATCATAAAATTCTAGATCCCTTATAGAATAATAATCATTTGAAACCAAGAGAAATAAAACATATGCTAAATTCATATTATCATGTATTCAGTTAGGCACTTGATGTTTATAAAGATATCAACGTTCAAAATATTAATAATAGATTGATATGACATGTATATTAAGATGATTATTCAAATGGTATCGAAAATAGATTAACATAATTTCATAAAGCAATACCAACCATGCAAGATTAAATTCATATGATCATGTCATCAAAGTAAGCCATGCTAAATACTGATATTATAAAATATGTAACATGTGATATGAGAAATATGATAAGCTTAATAATCATCATATGACTCAATCTTAATCAATAAACCAATATTATCTAACAATTTAGATCATATAACATGTTTCATATATCAAATAAATGAACAATACTCGATATAGGCATATCATAAAAACATATTAATATTCTTTAACTAAATGTGATTATCAGAATCACCATGTAATGTTTTTAAGACAACAAGTAAAAATATCATTTAATATAGGCCTTAGAAACCATTACTGACTTACCTAATTGGCATGTCGGACACCCCCATCTTTAACAAATTTAAAAAACTTAATATGCGAAAGGTTATGAGTACCTCTTGTATTCTTAGGGACGACTTTGCTTTTTACCTTATTTATACCAACGGTTGATTTAGATGCACAAATTCTCTTGGCCTGTCCATATACTCTAAGCCTTTGATCATTATCGTTTAATTCAATTATATTTCTATTTACACGTATTACTCGGGGCTTCTTGGTGATATCCCATCTTGGCTTTGGTACATATTTTCTATTTGCACGTGTCACTTGTGATTTCCTGGTGATATCCCATTTTGGATTTGGTATTTTTTTTTTCTATTTGCATGTATCGCTTGTGGCTTATTTGTAATTTTCCATCTTGGCTTTGGTACATCTTTTTTATTTGTACGTGTCGCTTGTGGATTCTTGGTGACTTCTCATTCCAGTCCCGACATTATGTAACTCTGCACAAGACACTTGCATAACGCTATTTGGTATTCATTTCATTTTGAATCCATTCTTATTTGACATAAACTTAGGGTTCCTATTGCAATAATTACATCTCAATTTCAATTAATTATCATAGATAGCACGAGAAGTAAAGTATGAATTATTTCTAACACCACCAAAATTACAATCATTGGATTGTGATAAAGAATGGGATGATAAAATATATCCAATTCCATAGATTGTTTTAAAAGATGAAGAAACCTTTTCAGAATATTTTGAAATAGACTTGAGGTCGAATTTTGATTTTTCAAAAAAATTCTTAAGTAAGCCAATATTTAATTCAAGATCAGACCTTTGTCTGGAAACCAAATCAAAATCATTTTTCAAAACTCTGTTTTCATTTTCAAGAAAATCTACTTTATAGAGCAAATTATTTATTTCAAAAAGAACATCCGAAAACTCTTTTGTTCCACAATAGTCATCTAGATGTATTTTAGATTTTCAAACATTTTCTCTTCTATTTTCAAAAGAATCAATTTTTCTTTTTAAACTCAAGTCTTCTTTAGCAAAAAGAAGGTTAAGAGAAAGTAATTTTTCCATGACAATATGGATATTCTCATTATTATTTTCTCCATCACTACCACTAATGGAACAGTAATCATAAATAACATTATTATATATGGATCTATCACCATCAAGAGAGAATACACAAAAAATATTATCCATGGTGTGTGCCACGTGATCGGTTTAGCTAGGATGTTAAGCCTAATCAAGCTAAAACCAGCTTTGATATCAATTGTTGGCCCAAAGAGCTACCCAAGAAGGGGGGTGAATTGGGTAGTTCCTAAAAATAAATAATTAATTCCTTTAAACACAAATATTTAATTTTCCTAAATAGATTATTATCTTGATATGTAGTGAAAATGTGTTTACTTCTAAATACACCCCCAAACACAATAGAAGAAAATAAGCAATGCAACACATAAAAATATATCCTAATTCGGTAAGCTACTCTTGCCTACATCCAGTCTTCCGAGCTCCACGGAGATTCGCAATCCACTAAACCCATGATTTTGTTCCCAGGTAGGAACCAAACCTTTACAATCTCGATCTTTTTCACAGGCTCAGAATCAACCTTTACAATTATCATTTTTCTAAACTCAAGAAGAACCTTATCTTTTTACCAGGCTCAAGGCTAACCTAATTCTATTACAGGAAGAATCAAAACTTAATTCTTTTAACAGGTTAAAGATCAAACCATTCCCTCACACTTTTACACTTATCATTTTCTTAGGTTTAGGAAGAATCTTTATAATCACTCAATTCTATTATAGGGAAAATCAAAACCTAGTTCTTTTTAAGGGAAAAGAATAACGCAACCTTTTTATAGGAAAAAGATCAAACCTTAATCTTTTTCACAGGAAAAAGATAGAAACCTAGCTACCCTGACTAGACACCATCCCAAACGTGTCTAATCCACTTAAACTCACAAATACAAAAAATATAAGTTTCTTCTCCCAAAGAGATTCTACTACCTCAATACAAATATATTCGATTAATGTCCTAAATAATTACTACGTGATAGATAAAATGTGAGACAATTAAAAGTTGATTAATTAATAAAGTAGTAGCACAATTTAAGCACGTAATCAAATAATAATAAAAAAATCGTTTAAAAATATTTTTAGACTCTTAAGTTTAAAATGATTTTCTAATCAACCCTATACCAAACAATCAATAAAAATATAACTTCAAAGTAAATCATAAAGCTTAGATAGATCTCATCAGGAAATACCAAAGATAATGACATAGCAATAATATGACTCAAGTGGGTGACGCCAAACTACAAGCACTTTAGATCAAGAACTTAGAATAAATCTCTCACAAAAATCTTAGCCTAAATTCACTTCACTCTTAGAATAGCTCAAACTGATTGTTCTTGAGGTATTAAACTCAATTCCTGCAAGTTTATATTAATAGACCTAGAACTAGTCCTCCAACGGCTAGTTTTCCAATGTCATGTCAATAAATGACACATTGGACCCTATATATCATATAGATTCATAGCTGCTATATTTGACCAACAATGTAACTTTTAAAGCTCTCAATTTAGTCCCAAAAATAATTTGATCTTAGTCAATGAAAATATAGAAAAAAATATATTTAAGTATATGAACTAAATCGTAAGGTCAAATAAAATCCCATAAATCTCTCCCATATCTTTGACCCCAACTATTCTCCACAAAGATTTCAATATTCAAAATTCATAGGTTTAATAATAGATATTTCAAAGATATCTTACAAGGGCTACTTTTCAAATAATATGTTATTAAATGACACCCCATGACCCCATATATCATATGTGTTCAAAATAGATTTTTTGTTTCATTTAAAAATATTCTTGGGAAATCTCATTTTGGTCCTTAAAACATTTTTACATCAAAATCAATCAAAATAGAAAGTATTAAGACACTTTAATTTAAAAGAACATTTAATTAAATGGACCAAATTAATAGGGATCATATAATAAGTCATGCATATTTCAATTACACTCAAATCCCTAAAACATCTCTCTT
Organism: Eucommia ulmoides; assembly: GCA_016647705.1. Taxonomy (NCBI): domain Eukaryota; kingdom Viridiplantae; phylum Streptophyta; class Magnoliopsida; order Garryales; family Eucommiaceae; genus Eucommia; species Eucommia ulmoides. The sequence continues at coordinate 24,212,943 of CM028334.1, forward strand.
GGAATCGTAAAAAATGAATAGTTTTGACTAAAATAATAAAATAGTTGCTAATTTCACTGTAGCAGTTGGTTGACTAACTGCACCAGTTGGTTAACCTACTGCACCCAAATGGTTGACTGACAGGATCAATGGGTTTTTCTCCTTTTGTCCACTTAATCTACTAAATCAAACGATTGATCGACCCTATCCATTCGGTTGACCGAGTTGATCAAAGTGCACTTTAGGGTTATCAATAAAAGTATTATTAAGATATTTTTGAACAATATTTTACTCTACAAAATCTCATAGTTATGATTAATTTTTTATTTCTATTTTATATATATAATAAATCAGAACTGAAATATTCACAGTTGTCGGATGACAGACAAAACTCTAGACATTTTGAGACCGTCAGATTATTTTTATCTTCATATAAATTACTTAGATTAGGGTTTGAGCCGCCGTGTGTTGGTCCACCGAACGTCTCTCTCTATATTCCACAACCAGCGCCTTCATCGCTCTGTCGCTCCTCTATCAATCGTAGCTCTCTTCTCTCTTCTTGCTGGCGGCCACCACCGCTACCACCACTACCACCGAACGCTCCCTTTCTTTGTTCTCTCTCTACCGTCCGCACCAACACCCCGTCGCACACCTCCGAACAACACCGTCGCACACCTTCACGACCACTATCGTAGAGCCATCATCACAGTGCCATCGTTCACATTCCTTTTTTATACCTAATTGTTTTGTAACTAATGTAATCCCTGAAAAGGTATAATTTTTTAATTCCCTCTCTCTCTCTTAGTTCTCTCTCTCTTGGTTATACAAATCAGAGCCTTAGGGCCCGTTTGGTAACCATTTCTGTTCCCATCCCATACAGTGGGATGGGATGGGATGAGATGAGAATTATGTTTCCTTTTTGGGAGTAGAATCGCGTTTGGTAACGATAATTTTTTTTTTTGGGAACAAAATCTCGTTTGGTAATGATTTTATCCTAAAAGCAAGATTTTTATTTTTATTTTGGGAATATATTATTTTTTGTTTTGGCTGGAGGCGGCAGCGACGCCAGTTGGCTGGTGGTCGGATGGTAGCGGCTACGGTTGGACGGTGGTCGGACGACAGCGGCGGCGGCAATGGCCCTCTTTAATTTTTGGGAATGGGATGAAAATTTTTAGAAATAATTTTTTTTTTTTGGTTTCTCAAATCTTAAGAAAAAATGGGCACAATTCCCATTTTCGAATGGGATGAGAATGGAAACAAAAAAATAGGAGTGGTTACCAAACGCTATGTCCAATAAAAATCTAGGAATGGGATGAATGATCTCTCTCCCTAATCTCTCTATATGTAGTCCTCACATAGTATCAATCATCACAATACTCACACAACTACACCTTCATCATTGTCATCCTTCGCCGTTGCATAAAGGTAAGTTGTCGTCGCACACAACCCTCGATCCTCTATCTATTTTATGTTTATGTTCCCATTTATGTTTCTCTTCTGTTCTTTTTGTGATTTTATTCCCATTTGTGTTTCTCCTATGTTTGTTTTGTGTTTCTGTTCATATTTGTGATTCTGTTGCAATCGTCATTTGTGTTTCTCCATATTATGGATTGTCGATTGCTTTCTGCGTGTTTGGTTTGTTACTATATAATGTGTTTAGTTGTGGATTTATTTTTGTTGCAATTGCCAGTAACAATATGCAAAAAATAAAAATAATCTCTTTTACTTTTTTAATCTAGGGTTTGTCTTAGCTTAATCAGATTAGTGTAGACACCGTATTTTATCTTGGCCAGCCAGTGTCAAATCAAGTATAAGTTCAAATAAAATTTAAACTTAGGTTTAAAAGGAATGAATTTCTACTTGAGATCAGATTATGCAATATTAAAAAACAACCAAAAACATGACAAAAATGCAAAAATGCTGCATTTGACAAAATACAACTAAGTAAAAGTTTCAGGTCAAAATCGAAATCCCGTGATTTAAGGAGGTCTAAAATGACTTTACGAAAGTTTGATTTTCATCAAATCATCTTTAGTATAGATAAATCTTAGTCTCTACCCTTAAATCATAGGATATTTCAAACAATTAACTCGGTTATCCTACCCTGACTTTGAAACATTTACTTTTCACTGAATCTTGTCAAGTTTCACACCAAAAATAATTCTTTATCTCATGCATAACAGATCACACTACAAAGAAATAATCCAAGACACCTTAATCAAGCCTGGAAAGGTCATGAAAAATCCCAAAATCACTAGGTGAATTAAGGTGTGGGCTTGACTTGGATTTTCACCAAATCCAAGTTGTCTTGACAAACCACCCTAGGCCCAAGCAATAAAAGAGTCTATACATAATTTAAATCCCATAAACAATGCCTTATAATGACCAAGTATCCTTCCTAGAAGTTTCTTACCAAATGGCAAAGGAAGAGGACAAGCCACTTAGGGCACAACCAACCATTATCGAAACTAAACCGACTCGGTTCGCCACCTAAGTAAGGCATTAAATGAGAATTGAATGCTCATACCATCAATCATTAAATTATTGGGATGACATGTCAAGACCACATTCACGGTATCTAGATATTTTAAGTAAAATATCTTAGGAACCAATCGGAAGCCTTGCATCGTAATGATCCATTATCGAAACCAAACAGGATGAGTAGCCTCTATGTAAAGCATTTAATGCACATCTCATCAAGCATTAAATTTTTGGGATGAAATGGCATGGATAGGTTCAAAGGATCTAGATATTTTTACAAAAATATCTAAGGGTGACTAGGCAACTTGGAAACCAATCGACGATTACAAGGAAAGTTCACCCGATTCCATCTGAAATGAACCGAATATGTGGCCTCCAAGTCATGACTCATCACTTTTCATTAAATGCAAAGTTTCACTTAAGGACTAGGTTCAATGCATCTTGGGAGCATTTATGACAACCAAACCGAAATAGTGGATTTAATCGATGTTAAACCAAACCGGATCCATCCCATTAAGTCATAAGAGTGCCATTGCTGGAGAGGTAATGATTGGAAATCATTGGTAATGATTTCCAATGATTACCAAATCTTTAAGAATCTAGCATTCTCCCCTAAATTTGTTCCAAGACAAATCAAACCAAGACAAGATAGAAAGTGTTCTAAGCCAAACACCCCTCAAGGAAGAGGCTGGATTGGCCTGCTCATTTCCCAATGTATAGGCCCCCAACCTATAAGTAGAGGTGCTGGGTCCTCATTTTTCAAGACTTGAAGGCCTAACTTTTCTCTCTAAACTCGAGCACAATTCTAGAGTCCTAGGCCTCTCAAGAGGATTTCTCTAAAAACACGTTATTATTATGTCGAAATCTAGCTGTAGAAGAAATTCTTGAAGTTCTTAGAACAAGAACTTCAAGGATCGACGATCACCGATCAACACCGAGCTAAGGAGAAAATGAGGAAGGTTACTTAGGGATGACTACATCCCCTAAGTAGGTTGTTGTTCTTGGGTTCTTGGCTAAAAACTCAAAGAACCGCAACCACCGATCAACCATTGGCTGACTACCGATCAACCACTGGCCAACCACCGATCATGGAGAAAGAGGTAAACAATTAGGAAAGACTACATCCCCTAAGTAGGTATGTTCCAACAAAATCCCCTATGATTCTTGGTTGATTTTCTATATTTTGTCTTGTATATTGTAGAATCTTGTAAATAATACACTCACTTTCATGTTCTTAACACATCGAACCCATAAAAATCAAACAAACCCTAAGAACAACCTAACAAGCATTTGATTTTGTCAAGAATATCAAGCGTTTAAGATTCTTGACAGAATCAAAGGTTTATTTTAGGTTTGTGATTCAGATTTCTTGACCAAAACTAACTGATAATCAGCTAAACCTTAACTAAATTACCTTAGGTTTTAATCAAAACCAACCCAGCTTTTCAAGTATAATAGGATTGAACTATGTTGGACTTGATCTTTGGTAACTACCTAAAGTACGTAGGCAGCCCCATAAAGGTTTGGTTACACCTCTAATAATGAATCCAATTTTCAACATAACAAGACTGAACTATGTTCGACCTGATCTTTGGTAACCACTCAAAGTACGTAGGTAACCCACAAGGTATCAATCATATCTCTAATAATAAACCATACCCTTTACCCTAATTAGAACGAACTACGTGATGACCTGATTCTCATTTGAGATACGTAGGGAACTAATAGGTGTGATCTACTTATCTATTTCCAAACTGAACTAAGTTAGTTTTTGAGCGTTTTTATAGTATTTTATTACATTTTAATTAGTTTTTATTCTTTTTGTATAAATTAGATGTGTGGGGTGAAAATGTATAAAATTGGAGTGTAAACGATCAGATCGAACCAAGAACGGTGGAAAAACAAACACGGAGGCAAGATTCTGAAAACTAGCCCACGGCCTAGGCGTCCAGACCACTGCCTAGGCGATGAAAATGCAGAGAGGCCCTAAATCTACTGGAAGCTCATCGCCTAGGCAGTAAAACTGCAGTATGGTCACTAAATCTACTGCTGTCTTCACCGCTGCGGCGATTACTGAATCGACCTACCCACCGCCTAGGCGGTCACCTCTGCACAGATTTAAGATATTTTTAGGATATTTTTTTTATTTAATCCCCTATTCTCTCTCTATTTTTGGCCATTTTTGATCTCCAACACCCCTAGAACACTTAGAACACATTTTAGGTGGAGATTAGAGTGTTTTTGAGGGAGAGTTCACAATCCGAAGAAGGAGAAGTTGAAGGAAACGATCGTTCTACGGCTTAATCTTCGGACTAGGCTAAGTTCTTTCGTTTTCTCTTTTATTTGTTTACCTTAGGTATTTGTTGAGCATGTTTAGCTCGTTCGTATTGTAAATATGGTTATGGCTGCTAGCTAAACGTGGATTGTTTAGGGATTAACAATACATTTATAAATATGTGGTTATTTTGATTTTGGTGTTTCGTTAATGTGTGTTTTTTAATAATTTCGATTGTGTTTACCGTTATTCTTTGATATTATGCTTGCTTAGATAATTAGAGAATACGAGATTTGACACTTGGGAAAGGTAACTCCAGATTCGGACTAGGGTAAACACAACACGATAATCTAACGACCCGGGAGGGCATTAAAAAGTGTGCAATCAATGACGTTGGGGCGAGACTCACATAACTATGTATTCGAAAAGACATTCGAGGGGGACTTTGGCATCAACGCGAAGTCATGTAATTATTCACTAAACACTTGGGAGAGGGAGTGAATGAGTTTTAGATACCGAGATTGTCAGATACCCGAACACCATTAACGTAAGTCAAACGAGATCGAACACATATTTGTAAACAACGTTAATCCCTAGATAATTCTTTCCCCGAAAACATCTCATTATATTAGTATAGATAATTTAGTTAAGGGGCGCACACCAATAGGTCCCTTTTCACAATTCCATGTACCAATCAAACCCCAAGCTTTTTTTTTTTTGCACTGTTAGGTCCTTTGTGTTTTTTCGTGACCATCCTGCCCCTGCAAGTGTCCGGATTAGGCATTCTTTGTTTCCTTTCCTGGAGCTGCAATTAATGTTCGAGAATTGCATTCCACAAAACCTAGGCGCTGACTGTTGCACATCAAAATAACATGAAACTTGGTTGTTTTGTGATTTTTTTGGTGTTCAAAAAATAAACTTTTTACATCATATTAATCAGGAAAAAAAAAAACAGCATTAATTTGATGTGCTATTCGTGATTTTTGGTCGAGTTGATATGAAGTTGTGTAGGTGTCACATTCAACATTCGAATGGTGTGTGTGGAATGTAACATCCAAATATATGTATTTTGGATGCACGGTGCCGTGTATCGCGAAGCACCAAATCATTCCCCCCTGCCGCTTCTTTCAAATCGGTTGTACTTTCTGTGAATAGGTGTGACCGTTTAGGTAGTGGCGCATTTTCCATATACAGAGCATAAAACCTTCCATTATTAATCCAAAACCCTAAAAAAACCATCGGTATTCCATATCGAAACACTGTAAAAACCTTCAATCTCTGAAAGACAATGGTGATAACTCACCGTAAGATGAGAACCATAAACCCAAATACGGCTGCAACCGCAGTGAATCTCACCGACTCGGGTAGGTTTTATATTTTCTCAAATGTTTTTCCTTTTTGGTTTGTGTTTATTATAATAAACACTGTATTAATTGTTTATTTGTTGTTTGATCCTAAAAAAGTCGACATGCAAGTAAAAACGACACTATAAAAATCGTTTTTTTTTTTCTTCAATCCTGTTGGGTTCTGTTTTTATCGTGTTTATGGGTCTGTTTGTACTCACCATCTGATTCGTCTTCTGTGTTTGTATGTAATTGTTACATTCAACCCCATGTTGCATTTCGATACTGTATCAGTAGCTCTTTTCCCGGTTCTGTTGGGTTCAATTTTGTCGTGTTTATGGTTATGTTTGTACTCGCCCTCTGACTCGTGGTCTGTGTTTGTATTATGTTTTGTATTTGTGTGGAATGTAACGTTGGTTGAATGTAACACAAAGCTCTTTTTGGTGGAAGTTTTTGAAGAACTTGGGTTGAATGTGTCATTTTTAAGACTTTTGACTCAAAATAGGAATCCAGAGTGTGTGTTAAAAAGAATGTAGCATATTGAATCTTGCATAATGACATATGTTGTCTCTGTAAACGACACTCGATGCGTTTGAATTGAATGTAACATATGTTGAATGTAATAAAATCTCTGTTTTGTGGGATTTTTTTATAAATTTTGTTTGTCAAATTTTGTGAGTTATCTGTATTTTTGTGTAAAATATTCGGTCAGTTAGTGTGTTGAATGTAACATTCATTCAACGTTGATTGGTTCTGTTGAATGTAACATGATTTGATTGTGCATGTGTATAACACGCCGTATGTGTAGAATGATAACATTTTCAATTTGGTGTTACATTCAACACAACAAAGAGAAAATATTTTTTGGTAAAAAAAAATCAAATACAGTGTGTGCCCGATCCCCCTTGTGGTTGTGTTGAATGTTACATTCAACCTGGTTTGTGTTGAATGTTACATTCAACATTGATTCTCTGTCAGTTAGTTTGTTGAACGTAACATTCATTATCGTTCATTGTGTGTTTTTCCAGACAATGACGTTCCCATAAGATCCACGCTGTGCGCTGCGTCGCCCAGTGGGTCTCAAAACTCCGTAGTGCTATCGTGTAGCTCTTCCCATTCAGATGCCATTACTTCATCCCCGTTTATAATTCTAGAATCGCGCCCGTTGTGTGCCCCCATCGCGAAATACCGGGCAAACCTATCACAATTTTGTGCGCTTGTTTCCAGTATTCGTCTGCGTGATTCATACCTTGAACTGCTGAAACAGACGCCCTTTTGGAACACGATGAGTGCTATTTTTCAAGAAAATTCAGTAGATTTAGCTTTTAACAAAATTGATAGCTTGTGTGCAAATATCATACTTATATACCAACCGCACCGGAAGGCTTTCAGAATTGGCCTGAAGCTGGTAACTTTTACTCCCGATGATGTGCAACTGATTTTTGGCTTTACATCCGGAAAGAAACCGATACCAGCCCGGTATGTGAAGAAGACTGATAACTCATTTTTGCGCCGATAGGGTGTGAAGACCAATCAGATGAGTGTAGTTCAAATCAGGAACATCCTGGTTAGAATTATGGGGAGTGATATTAAAGACAATGTTGAGGACGTCGTGCGGTTGCTCTGTTTGCATCTTATCGTGACGTGTTTTTTTGCAAACAAAGGCCAATCGTGTAGTATTTCTGATATAAGGCTTGTTGAGGATTTGGGTGCCTTTTCATCCTACAATTAGGCTGATTGTGTGCATTCCAATCTGATGTCTTCAATTGAAGCTGGATACCAGACACCGTCGTCTGTCATTGGATTCGTCCTCGCGTTACAGGTTATATTTCTTTTTCATTTGTTTAAGACTAAAAACTTTAGTTAATAAGTATTGTTTGTAACTTTTGCTATTTTGATTTAAACTTTTTATATTTAGTTCTAGCTGTGTAAGCACACTAAAATTCTCCGTGCTACTGCCGGGCGAGAGACATTTATACCACGATGGGGGAAGTGGAATATGCTGGAGCTGATGACTGTTGCATCAAGGATGCACCTGTCTAAAATTGATGGGGCTCAGGTATGTTACATTGTGTGTTTAATGTAACATCCATGTGTGTTGAATATAACATCCATACTATATGTTGATGAAAAATGGCATTATTTCAGGTCGATGAAAGTCATTTAGTTGAGACAATAGCTGAAATACAAGTCGGTGTCATATTGCTCGTCCATGGTAATACTGAGGAGTCAAGGACAAGAAGTAAAGGCAAAGCAAAAGTTAGCTCATCAAGCGAGTTTCCATCTTTTGATTTGGGGATATCACAACTGTGTAACTAGGATGCCACTAATTTTGGTGGTAGTTTGCAAAATCTGAATGACCTTGTTGAGCCAAATCGTCAGTTGACAACCAAAGTTGAGGCATTGAGGGATTCTTGTAGGCTTCTAAGACTGAGGAAGTCGGTGAAGATTACAAAACTACGTGAAAAGGTACGAGAGTTGAAGCGGACAGTACAACAATTGCAGGGGGATCTTATGGAATTAGAAGTGCATGTAGTTACGTAGCAGGTGCACCATGAGACTGAAAAAACCAATCTTGAAGAGCAATTGGTCGAGCCTGTTGTCCATTCTGTAACGCAATCAGTCGAGGAGAAGAATAAACATGAAGATAATATTGTTGGCATCTCTGAATTCTATCAAATGGAGCTAGCAGATAGGGATAACGTAATCATGCAGCAAGTTGAAGAGATTGGGCGTCATGATGACTCAGTAATGGTCCAGCCGCCGCGACGCGTTTTGCAATTGAAGAGCCGACTGACAACACCCAATTTGCTTGTAAAAAATGTAAAGAAATGTGTGAGAACGCGAAAGATAGGAGATGACTCTGTTCATGAGTATATTGCCCCCATTAAAAAATAGCATCGATTAAAGAAAAAGGAAGAAAATCCTGTCAGGGATATGGTCATTTACACTTGTGAGCCCCCTGCATCAACTGCAGTTGTTGTTGAGTCTCATGTGTTGCCTTCCCTAAAAGGGGGTTGTCGCCTGTCTGTTGCTCCCTGCTGATTGGGATAAGCTTGAGTTGATCCTACGCACAGAAGGGTCTTCATAAGTATTTATTTTCTTTTGTTATTTTTGTTTAAGCTTCAAATTTAAACGTCCCCATGCCTCATATTTTGAATAAATCTGTAGTGCGTGCATATGGAGAGGTGAATTTCTGGATGCTCATTTATTAGTGCGTGACATTCTTGGTATATTATGGGAGGATCAGTTATCAAATTTTGTAAGTGCCTTCTAGAGTTTTCTGCGTATCAACATAGGTGTGCGTGTTACATTCCATATGTATTGAATGTAACACGCTTGAGATATGTTGAATGTGACTTGATCTCCTGTGTTGAATGTAACATCCTATGTGTTGTGTGTAGGTTATTAATTCATATATGGAAATTATGTGAAGTGAGTGGAATAGAGTTGTCACCCAGCTGTTGGATCTACCTAATTCATCATTTTTTATAAACAGTGCATGCTGGGTGAGTCTAAAAAACACACATCTATTTATCTATTTTCCTATAGTGTAAAACACATGCACTGTAACTCCATGAAAATGCCCCAAATAATGTTTGTTCATTTTTTGTGCCTTTATTGCTGCGTCTGCCAGACCTGGATTAAGCGGAAAGTTACTGATTGCCTTGCAAATTTTATCAATCCAAGCATAATAGATGCGTTTTCATCCACTGTCCGGTTCATGCATTTTCCTTTACATCATTAGGGGGCGACAGTTGATTTGGGGGCATTGGATACTCCTCGTGTGTGATAAGCAAAAATCAACCTGGGATCATTATAATTCTATTGATTTGCAGCAACTGGGATCATTTGACCATTATTATGAGGAGGCAAAAAAAGTTGTAAGATTTTTTTCGAACACTTAATTGTGTGTCCGGTTCGGCACTCATTGTCCTTACATTGTTTTTTTGTCCTCACAGATTTCATACGTCACCAAGTTTCTTTGGACCACGGCTAAGGAATATAGGCTGAAGTGTGTTCAGGTTTCCAACGTGTCAGAAGTGCTTAATCAGGGTGGATCAGTGTAAGTGTCATTTGTTGTTCATGCATGATGCCGTTCTGTTTTAAAAAGTATACCATGTAGCGCTGACTGTCCCATCACATTTTTGTGTGTGCAGTGTTGACTGCGGTGTTGCTATCGTTTACATAATGAAACAAATTTACAGTGCGCAAAAAATCGACGTTGATTTGGGGCCTGACGGATTTTGAATGGAATAAGCTACACTGGTCCATGCGTTACTCAATGATCCTCCCCGCTCTCAGACTGTGGACAGTTGTTCATCTAGGAAAACTTAATTTACAGTGTATCCCATACTTCCATAGTAGTTGTTGTTTGAATTGGTCGTAATATTTAGCCAGCATATGGATTTTTGTTTTTTCCCATTATGCTATTGAATTTTTTTATTTTTTTAGGCTGCGTATTATGATGTAACATTGATTACCATTTTCATATCATTCCCATCTTTAACGTTGTTGAATGTGTCAAACATATAAAGATAAATATGGTTTGGGTGTTACATTCAACTTTCTCATTTGAATGTTGAATGTAACATTCAACACAGGTTGTGTTACATTTAACATGCAAATAAAAAAAATGTAAAAAGTATTCCACTCATTTGTCTTGTTTTGTCTGATACATTTCATCACCCCCAACCCCCCTCTCCCCTCCCCTATACACAACAACACGTGTTACATTCAACATCTTAAAAAATGATGATGTAACATTTAACACACATCATGTTACATTCGACCCCGTCTTATGAATGTTGAATGTAACATTCAACACATGTCGTTTTACGTTCAAGTATTTGCAAAATAATGTAAAACACATCCCACTCCGTTGGTGCTATTTGTCTGATACATATCACCACCCCCATCCCCCATCCCCACCCTACATTGCCCCTCCCACACGCCAAACGTGTTACGTTCCACATCCAATTGGCATGTTCAATGTAACATTCAACACATGTCGTGTTACATTCCCATGTGTGAATTATTTAGTGCGTCATCAATTAACATAGTGTGAACCCCATTCCATTCCATGCGGTGTTTTGTGTGATATTTGCTCCATCAAAGCATAAGCATTGTTAGATGTTTGTATTGGTAATCGTGTACATAGACAATCATTTTAGCACCGCCTAAGTCATCCATTTCACGTCCTTCACTGATTGCTGGTCATTGAAACGTCATAATGGAAAAACGTACGCCTGTTACTTGTGCACAACGCTGACGTTTCTTTTGCATTGGGGAACGAACCGTCTCGTACGTTTGGGTATGGGGCGATGGTCATAAATCGAAGCGGTTCACATTCACCTCATTGTCCTCCCCTTATATGTCTCACTCGAATCCAAACGTCGACACTGGTTCGTGCGTCTGGTTCCTCTCCAGCGATTAAGGTCCTGTGTCGTGTTGCATGTTACTTCTTCGTTCATTTCTGCGCAGATATAAGCCTCTGAAAATCCCACGCATACATCGTAAGAGTTCCTTTTCGAATTCCTCATATTGTTAATTGTGCATATTTGTTTTGTAAAAATGAATATTTAAATGTTTTTTAATTATAATAGGATGGCCAGACAACAGAACACCACCAATTTTGACAAGTCGCTCGCAAAATAGGACGAGGACTCTAAAGTGTTGATGGATATTGCACAGGGTCTGCGGTGGAAGTTGGGCGGTGCCCGCTACACGTACGCTTCGATGGCCAAGGACAATGAGGCTATGAAGCTGGAAATCCAATGACTCAATTTGCTTGTCTCTAGTCTGCGCGATGGGGTTGAGATGTTGAGGAGCCACCTTAGACCTGGTTATGTTGCTGTCACGCCCCACCCCAGACACCCGTCACCGTGGGGTCGGCGTGACGTCGACACGACCTCATCTGAACGTCAAACCCACTAGTAAACGACAAAGTGCATACAAAAATATACAACCACAAATTCTGACCATATACAACATCTTTAACTGGGGACACACCTGTCCCTAAATTATAATAACAACAAAAGTATAACAACAATGAAGCTCTCACAGGTTCGCCTCAGACAACTCCTCTCAAAATATTTCCATACTATACCATCGCTGGACTCTACCTAGTGCTAGTAGGGGACCGACTCCTAACTGTTGTACTTGCGAGGGTACTGCCTTCTTAGTAAAACATTTTAAAAATAATAATACATTCTAAATATTACCACAATTAAATATGGATCGAGCATAAGTATATAAGCAGTGAAAATAAAGCGATAAAGATAAATTCCATCCAAATCCATCTAGTATAAAATCATACTAATCACCATAATAAATAATAAATCACCCAATATAAGTAAAACACCACATCTCAAACACATATCTCAAACCACCATTCCACCATAACACACACTGGCTAGCAATAGTGATCGTTTTAACCTTACGATCGGGAGTTGCAACAGTATCGTACCATCCGTAGAATATGCCTACCTATGAACACCCATCACTCCATCGAAGTGGATAATCACTGCGCAGTATAAACATCTAACATCACTCTGCCGAAGCAGATAAACATCACTCCGCCAAAGCGGATAACATCACTCTGCCGAAGTGGATAAATACTATGGTATCGTCAAATCAATAACATCGTCATCAAATCACAACGTAATGATATCATCTAATCAACATTGTCAAATCACACATCCATCTCTCTTTTCCAAAACCGACTTTTTATCCAAAAATCATCTTTCTCACTTTCTTTTAAAAGGAAACGTCTGATTTTACCAAAACCACTTTTTCACTCTTTATTTTTAGAAAACCAGACATATTTAGGAAAACAGATATTTTTCACTCTATTTTAAAACCACCAAATCCAAAGAAAAACCATTTTCACCTTCTTTTCGAAAACCATCGTAATCTCACGAAAATCCATTTTACCAACTCACCCAAAACCTGCTTGATTCACAAAATTTTAAAAGCATCTAATGTAAATACAACCATTTTCTATCATATATAGATATAAAAATAGTTTAGCAAGAAGACAATACACTTACCTGATTATCCGTTTTCGAAGACTTTAACCACCTATTCTCTACCAGTACTCCGATGCCTGCGAACCTAATAGTGATAGGGTCTAAATTAATATTTTATGTAAAAAAATACCTAACCATGAAATGCAGGCCCTAATTTCCGTGATCTTTTATTCCCCATATTTTATTATGAAATATTACTATTCAACTAATGTTACCCCGTTACAGTTTATTATATCAAATTTATTCATGTGAACGGTCTCACTATTTCCTATTGCTACTTCAATTTGAACAATTGAATACATATATTATAGAAGTTCGAAATTCTACCTTTTCCGAATTTTCCAATGGCCGCAAGATTGGATTTTTATTTCTATTGGGGTGGTTTGTGCAAATTTTTCTTTTTTTTTTTTTCTTTATTTTTCTTCTTCCCTTTTTCCTTTTTCTGTTTTGCATTTCTATTTTCTATTTTGCTGTCTCGCCGTCGTTGACGAGATCTCGCCGTCGATCAAGCCTCGCCGTCCCACCAACTGAACACACGCACCATTGGACAAATGAACTCACACACTTCCACGTCTACCCGCATGCACCCACACGACACACACAGTAACACACACACACACACACACGCTGCTTTCTCTCTCTAAACTTATTGCCGGCGAACATCCGGCGACCTCTAAAACACACACACTTCGAAACACACACACACACACAACAGACATACACACACGATGAAACAGGGCACCACTGCCACCGACGACAGGGCAACGACAAGCTCTCTCTATCTCTCCAACTTCCACTTACCGCCAGCCATCCCAACCCACGGCGACACCCCCATAACCCATGACTCCATGAACAGAACATAGACCCACAACTAAACTCACCCACAACCTGATCACACACACACACACAACAAAATACACATATACTCACCAAACGACGACGACGATTAACCGGCCGATACTTACACACCGAACTCACCACACCGCCTCCACCGCTGATCGACAACGACGGTCCCACGCACATCGGTTACCATCGACGAAATAACTAAACGGATGAACACCCACACCCTTACTAAACACTACCGACCTCTCATCTGTTTTATTATTTTTTGTGATTTATTCTTTTTGAGGTTTTTTCCAGATCATAATTCTCGCATGGATATATATATATATGCATGAATTGGGTGGATCAATTTGATCCCAGCTTGCCACGTCGATTGGATCTCGATCATTCTTCTCCTCCTTTTTCTGTTTTCGTTTTGATCGCACGACACAGTATATACATACATATATATATATATAATTTTTTTCTCCAATTACATTATCCTCCCCCAGATTTTCTTTACATTATTAATTAAACCCCAATTTAAATTTTGATATTTTTTTTAAATTACGAATTGATCCCCTAAAATTTTAAATCAAATAATAAATTATGCCATCCACCCCGTTATTTTTGAAATGTTATAAAATATAAATTAAATAAAAATCAGGGTCTTACAGTTGCATCAGCCCCAAGTGAGTCATCGGTACACATGGAGCAGTGAAGCCCATGGTTGGTTGTTTTTTCTATTTGTTTTTGTTTCTTTTTGTATCAAATTACAAATTTTTGATCTGTCCCCCCCTGTGTCTTTACATAAACTAATGTCTCTATTTCGATCGTTAAACATTATGTTTATCGCCTATTTTATAATCTGGATGTGTGTTATACACTATTTTTGTTTTTTGTTTTTTGTTTTTTCGAGGAAAAAAATGTTACGTTCAACATTGTTTTTCCCGGGTTTGAATGTTACATTCAACATTGACTTGTATATGTTTTTGCGCTGAAATGTTACATTCAACATTAATTGGTTTGTTGAATATAACATGATTGGACTGTGCATGGGTGCAACACTCCGTGTGTGTGGAATGCTAATATTTTCTAATTGGTGTTACATTCAATGCAAAAAAGAAAATATTTTTTTGGTAAAAAAAAATCAAATACAGTGTGTGCCCGATCCCCCATGTGGCTGTACATTCAACCAACTTAAGGGTGTTGAATGTGCCGTGCACATATAAAAGTTGCAGTTTTTTGTTGATGTCACATTCAATGGACACAAAGAAATAAACAATGGGCAAACAAAAATATAATGTGTACAACAGGTTCATCACGTGGTTGTACAAAAAAGAATCCGTCTCTACGATGGCGTTACATTCCATAAAATAGTCGATGTTGAATGTAACGTGCACGTAACAAACTTATATAAAAAGCAACATACAATGTGTAGAGCAGATTCATCATGTGACAATTCATCCCTATGAATTTGTCAAGCAGGAAAAATACAATGTGTGGAACATATTCATCATGTGGATTAGAAAAAAATCCGTTTCTACGCTGGTGTTACATTCAACAAATAATCGATGTTGAATGTAACGTGCACGTAACATAACTTATATATAAGCAACATATAAACGCATATAAATTGTGGATGACAAACCAACCCCCAAATAAGAAAAAAATGTCTATTTTATTCATGTCCAATAAATCTACGAGGAAACATAGATTTTATTTTAGTATGAAAAATAAAAATCAACTAAAAAATCAAAGTATTGAAATTCCCCTTATTTGAGTGGTGCTTTGCAAGATTTCCTATTGTGTCTCGACATTTGACCACATCTTCCGCATCGTCTTTCTTTTACCTCCCCCCGAGATGCAATCTGAACTTTCCTTGGTCTTCCTGGTTGTTTCCTTGATAATGGAGGTAGAATCATTGCTTCTCTCTCGACCGATATTGGTCGTTCCATTGTTGGTATTGAATATATACCTCTCAACTACGTCTCCCGATAAAAGTAGCTCCGAAAATAATCCTCTATGTATTTGAATGTTGGAAGTCCACTCTTGTTGATAGCTACAAATGCATGTGCACATGAGAACCCCTTTATTTTCCATTGTCGGCACGAGCATGAACGTCCCTCAGTGTTATCTAAGACAGAGTGCGTTGAATGAACTTTGAACACTCCATTGCCTGATGAGCTGACGTTCATTGTTCGCCTTTCATTCGTTAGTTCGCATATTTTGTTCTCCTAGTAAGGCGTGATATCCCCTTGTAACTTGTTTGCTTCATCCCTCCTTTCTGCCATTAAGTTCATCCACTTTATTCTTATTTTGTCAATCAACAAGATTGCGGGTAGATGACGAAATTCACTTATCCAAGAATTAAAACACTCAGCTAGATTGGACGTCATCTCACCATACCGTTTTCCTCTGAAAAAAGCGTTACTATACTTCATGGCTGACAATTCATGGATGAATCTACGCACGTTTGCGCCCCCCTCATACATCATTTGATCATACAACATCTTGTACATTTCTGGCGTGTGTGCATATGCCAATCCATTTAATTTTTGGATTATCATCTCCTTGAAAGTCATTCTTGTGCCAGTCATCGTAGCCCTCAAATTCATTTTCAAGTGATGCAAACAATATGCGTGGTGGCACTGTGGGAACGCGTTCTGTACTCCTTGCAAAATCCTATTGTGTTTGTCGGAAATGAATGTTATCACTATATCTAGATCAACAATATTCTTGAGTTCTGATAAAAACCACGACCAGTTATCGTCGTTTTCTACATCAACAATGGCAAACGCAACTGGGAACATTCCTACATACACCATGCAGGCGAACACACAATAAATCATACAATATACAAATGAAACCAAGAAAATGTTGAATGTAACATTGTTACGTTTGACAACAACAACAACAACAAAAAAAAAAAAAAAAAAGAAAAGAAAAGAGGTAACCAGGGTGAATGTAACACTGAAATGTTTGAAAGCATTTTTGTATACATACCTTGGTTTCCATCATTTGTTGTTGCTGCTTGTAAGTTCCCCTTGTACCTACTAGTCAAAAATGTGTCGTCGAGGAACAACATGGGGCGACAAAAATGAAATCCATTTATGCACGCTTGAAATGCAATGAATATCCTTTTGAAATGCTTTGTGTCCTCATTATATTCCAGTGTGACATGACTACCGGGGTTTGTCTCTCTGCATTTCTCAACTTACCATCTTAATTGATCGTATGACGATGGGTAATCACCGAATACACTGTTCTTGGCTTTTTCTACCTCTATTCATTTATTTCGATATGATATCTCTAGTCCATATTGTTTTCTAAAATTGTCAACGACATGTACTGGGCGAGTTTTTGAATTTTTACGCACCTCGTCAGTCAGGCATGACGATATAATGTTTGAACTCAAACGTTTGTTTTTTGTTGTCCGAAATTCAACACCGCACGTGTGTTCTTTTACTAGGCTACAAATATAGAATACACCGTTTTTACTCCTCACGCGCCCATGCACAAACCACGGCCAGTTCCTCTCCTCTCGCATTGCGCATGCGGTCGTGACACGTACCTTGTCATTTTTTAGGTACCGGAAATTAAACCCCACCTCTACCACATATTTCTGCAACGCCATGCGAAATTTGCTCGTCCCTTCTTTGAATTTTTGCCCCTCCTCCTGTATTCCATCGGCCCATTTTGATGATAGCAGCGTTTTGTCATTTGGGTTTTGTAACATGTTACCATAGCTACCTATATAGTCCATTTTAGCTTTGCTATTATCGTTGCTACGATCGGTGACGGGGACTAACGTAGATGATGATGCCCCCATTGAACCACTTGAATCACTCACCTGTCTTTCCATATATACTTCAATAAGTTTGATCTTCATTATGCCCACTAGGAAAAACATTTCCTCAAAGTCCTTTTGGTCGTCCAACACATATTTCGGGTGTCTAGGGAGTGAATATAACAACTCGATCCTTCTGCTGCTACAATCTGTCCATTTGTTCTCAATTTTTTGACGCAACCTATCCATATCACAATCATCACTCATCCTCAACACTGTTGTGACATTCTTGTATTTGCACAAAAGTGAGATTGATGACGTCATCCTATTCAAACAACAAAACATGTTTCCCCGTCAGTGCACAAAAAAACAGATCACTGATACCACACAAACTTATTATGTGCTGTTCATGTGGAATGTAACATCTTGTGTTTTTTTGTCCCTGAGTGACATTGAATCCATTTGATGCATGTATGTAGAATGTAACATCACGTGCGCACTTCTCTCTCCCCTATCGTGTGTGGCTATTGAATGTATCATCCATGCATATGTCGTATGCGCACTCCAGATCGTGTATGGGTGTTGAATGTAACATCCATACGTGTGTCGTATGTGTGTGTTGAACATAATAATCATTGTTTATATGAGCAAAAAATAATGCCAGCAGTATCCAATCGAATTGAATTGTCCCGTACGCATGTTCAACACACACCGATCATTTTGTTTTGGGGTGTAATATGATCGTAGTGGATGTTGAATGTAACATACATGCATATGACGTGTGTGTGTGTGTTCATGTTGAATGTAACATACATGCATGTGTCATGTGTGCATGTTGAACGTACCAATCATTGTTTATTTTCACAAAAAAAAAATGTTGGGAGTATCCAAACGAAGCGGATTGTCTCATATGCATGTTCAACACGCAGTTATCATGTGGGGTGTTGAATGTAGCATGATAATGTTGATGTTGAATGTAACATTCATGCATGTGTTGTATGTGCCTGTTTCCGTGACAATGTTTAATTTCCCAGACAATACACAAACCAAATACCCAAAACACAACAAACTGGTATCCCCCTTCGTTTGGGGTTGTTGAATGTAACATGATTGTGTTGATGTTGAATGTAACATCCATAAATGTGTCGTATGTGCTTGTTTTTCGTGACAATGTTTAATTTCCCAGACAAATACACAAAACAAAACACCCCAACACAACAAACTGGTATCCCTCCTTCGTGGACGTCTTTATATACAAAACGGTTGTCTTCGAAAATGAACAACATGAACTTCATCAAAAATTAATTTTGAAATGATTGCGTTCTGTTGGTGAACACACTCGTAAATGTGTATGCGTCGTACAAAAACTATTTTTTACATACCTTTTACGACTGAGTGTTGTCGCTGTGAAAATATAAATTTCTAAGTATCGACAGTGCTCAGCCGGTGACTCTTCCACTTTTGCTCTTTCGATTGAATTTCAAAATGTATTTCGGAATGCTTTGTCTATTATTCGCCGGCTCTACATTCACTGAACTGATTTGAAATTCAAAAAACCCTAATAATGGAGTGTTACGTTTCTCGAACCACCGATGCGTTATGGATGGAAATCGCGATCTAAAAATGGAAACGCTTGCACCGGAAATGCAGGGAGGGTAAATCTGCAAACGATTATCGTCGTTAATTATGGGATGGGGCTTCTCAGTGCAGAAATGATTAACGATGTGACTTGCCTGTTCAGTTTCGAGCGTATGGGTTTGATCAGTCATTGGTAATAAAAAATGGGATGGCGTGGTCATTTTTTCTTTAGTTAATTAGATTAATTAAATTAGTATTAGTATTTAATTATAAATATTTTTATCGTCTAAATAAAATTAGGTTATGATAATCGCAGTAGTCGATAGTAATCTCTACCAATCCCTGTAGAACGATATCCGACTGAAAGGTCCACTGTATTAAAACTTGACCTATACGCTTGCGGTGAAAATGGCGACGCGTAATTGTGGCCACTAGCAACCCAAGTGCGGGTTCGGTTGCATATCCAAATAACTTAGTCTCAGTTTGTATTTTATTTAGTACAACTTGTATATTTACATTTCTGTCTGTATATAAACTGTTATTGGGTGTCGCTGACCAGTAGTCGCTGTAGTATTTACCTGCTTTCCACTAAATCACGTCAAAAATACATAAAAAGAACAAAAACTTTAAAAAAGAGAATTATTCTTGTTTAAGTAATCAAAGAAAACTGAGTGAATAGTGTTTAACTGTGAATAACTATTTAGATTGAGGTATCGTTTATGGACGGATATCTTGGGGTATCTAACACCTTCTTCGAGTATAACTGACTCTTGAACTTAAAGAATATCTTTGGTACATAGACACATGAAAATAGGCAATTTCAAAAGGAAAAATGAATTTCCAAAATCTTAGTGACCTAGCACACCATTTAATCCTATACTAGGTTGCGACTCCATTTTTAACAAAAATCTCGGCCCAAGAAGTGTTTCAAAACCGACGCCTAGAAAAGCCCTTAAAAATCATTTTTAAAATGAACGGATTTGGATGACTTAGAGAGGAAGAGATGAAACTTGTTTTCATTCTCTTCCCGATTCTATACTTCTTCCGCTATCGAAATTCGGGGTGCGTCAATTAGCAATCCTCTGTTCTCTGTTTCTGTTCCCATTTATTTAAGTTTCTCTATTGAATTGCGCACATTGGTTTTTGTGTTTATGTTCCCATTTGTGTTTCTGTTGCAATTGGATCATTTAGTTTTTTCTCAAATCGAATTATTTATCTTTATGTTCGATATTTCTGTTCCCATTTGTTCTAATAGTGGCATTTTTTTGGTGTTTTTGTTCCCATTTGTTCTAAAATTTTAAGAACAAAATATAATAAAGATCAGAAATTTTAATATCCTGTTCGTTTGGGTAGTGTTTGGTATTATGCAATTTTAATACAGATCTATAACTTGGATAGTGTTTGGTATTATTGAATTTCTCCCAAAATATTGTTGACTCAAAACTGAAAGATTTAGGCTTGCCCAAGCTGGAATCAACCTCACCAATCAGTATATAACCTGTGTGCTGGATTTTCTTTAACCCCATTTTCAAGATTAATCAGTGTGCTGGATTTGCTTCGTTTTCACATTGTTTGTTTGACGATTGAGATTAATGGTTACAACTCTTAGATGATAAAATTGATCTTTGCTGTAGTTTTTGATTCTTCGATTTTGTAAGATTTCTATTTTTTTTTGAATTGTTTGACTCATTTTTAAGCTTAATTCATATGCTAGTTTTTCTTCGTTGATAGCATTGTTCGTTTGATGTTTGAAATTAATGGCTCTTAAATGATAAAATTGATCTTTGTCATAGTTTGGATTCTTTTTCGTAAGATTTCAGGGTTTTTTTTGGTAATGAAATTTCAATTCTCTGACTCATTTTCATGCTTAATTTGCATACTGGATTTTCTTGGTTGATAGCATTGTGTGTTTGATGATTGAAATTAATGGTTATAGCTCTTAGCCTCTCCATTCAACAACTTTCTCATAGTCATTAAAGGGGTTAAAGAAATGTTTGTGGACATATACAACATAAATAGAAACAAAAGAAATGATCCAACAAAATAGAAGAATGACCCAATGAAAAATGCAAAAGTATGCTCTGATGGTGGGCAAAGTACCTTTTACGTAACATTCCTCCTCTTATCACTGTTTCACTATATCTCTCTCCCCCTGAAATCTTTACTCTTCCTTTCTTCTCTTTGTGTGCTTTTTCTTTCATTCCCATTAAACTCTTCTCACTTTCTCTTCTTCTTTGTTTTTCACTTCTCTTCTTCGTTTGCTTCTCTTTCTTCTTACTTGGATAAAATTAGAGTATAAACTTTTATCTATTGATCAACCCCTAAACTAATTTTTACATTTTCAGTTTTTTTTTTCCCCACTAAAAGTAACTAAGAATCAAAAATAAAAGTTTAGGCCTAATTTGGTTAGGCTTTAAGAGTATATATCAACCATTTTTGTTTTAGGATATGATATGGTGATTATTATCAATTTAACCTGCATTTTCTGTTTTAATTTTTTTTTTGATTGTTTGCTCTAGATTAATTAGTTTTTTGTCTTATAATTATTTCGTTTCTCTATTGCTTATTTTTCTATGTAGTAATTTTTTTTTTAATTACCGTCTAAGTTTCTATATTTTTTGTTTTCACAGATTTATGTAGTTTTGCTTCATCTTCATTGTGCCAATTTAGTTACATCAAAAATGTTAAAGTTCTACTTCTTTTGGTAAAGAACCAAATTGGAGATGCGGAGAAAGAAATAAGAGTTGATTTCCCATTTTAAATTGCAAAGTTCTTTTTCTTTTTCTATTTTTCTATTTATTTTTTGTTTAACTCGTGTTTAATTGTGGTATTATTTTAATAGCTGAATATCTACTTCATTTGTTACTGATTGTGTTGTTTTGTAATGTACATTGTTCATTGGTGATGACATTTAAATGTGAATTATTGTCAATTTCTTAATAAAACAGATATAGAATGTTGTATAAATAGAAATGATTCTGTCATTTTTTTTCAATTCTTTTAGCAATTGTACCTTCATGCACGGGTTATATGCTAGTCTATCTATATAATAAAATAGGATGGACATAAATTCCTTAGATAAATCTCAGCTATTCTTTGTTTCCAAAGATAAAGATCGGTCTAGATTGATCCTCTAGATTTACATTGATGAGGAAAATATTATGAGATAACTGAATAATTGATATGGTTTCATTATCTTTGTTCATTCATTTTAATTTAATTCAAGTTATTGTCTTAATTTTATACTAAAAATGACAATAATTGTATTTGTTTCTCAATTATGTATATAAATTTTTATAACATATGTTGGTTATTTGTTAGTGATATGTTTATTTCAAATAAAATTGTATTTTTTTAGTCTGTGCCTTCAGTAATTCCTTTGTATATATATATATATATAATTGAGTCACTTTTCGCTAAACACTTAGATCTCTCATTTTTTCCTTCTTATATTAGCCTTAGTTAATTAATGAACACGTCTTAATTAACATGTCACACATTAAAAGGCTTAACAATAAAATAAAATAAATACCTATTTAATTATTATTATTATTACTATTATTATTATTACATCACATAATATATTTTAAAAAATCTTTATTGTTCTGGATATATATCATATATATGGCATCTGTAAAGATGAAAGACGCATCTCATTAACCTTATTAGAAAGGTTATCCACCTCTGTCATGTTAGTCTGATAGGTTGGCTTCTAAGGTTTTTTTTGTCAAAAACCCTTTTGTGACATTCTTGAGCAATATATCCAAACTTGCCTAAATTATAACAACCATATTTATTTATTTTTATTTAAATTTCTCTTTTGTTCAAGACTAGGGCTTGAATTATATAAATTTCACCTCTTATCATTTATTTGGCATTTTACTTTGTCGCTATGAACTCCTTCCAACAATGTAGTGTTTACCTCCATTTTCATTGTCATTTCTCAAGATTAGTTTTAATGAACCTTTTTCCTTGTCTCATGAAAACATGAGTGAACACTTCATTTTGGATTCCGACCGCTAACTCATTTGGTGTCCTAAATATATTCACATTAATTGCTTCAACCAATAAATCTCAAACTATGAATAAAATAAAATGCATTAATATTTTGAATCCTCAAAATATGATCACAAAATATATTTTTCGCACATATAAACACAAAAATATATTCCTCAAATTCATATATTTGTTGTAACAAAAATAATTTCATGAATAGTAATAATTTAATACATCACATAAGCATAAATTACTCACTATAAAAATTCAACATAAAATATTTATCATGACGTGTATCAATGAGACATATATCAAGAAATTACTACCACCACATGTACTATCCAGACATATATTAATTAGTAGTAACACAAAAAATTTCTTTAAGATTGTCGAAACATAATGATGGAAATACTAATTTTGTAATTAAATATTAATTAATATTATTCTCATTAAAGATTTTGAATTATGTCATGAATATATATACAATGAAATAATACTCATAAATATTAAAAATTCAACTCTCAACAAAATTTGTTAGTGAATCTAACTTGTAGCAAAAATTACAGAATGTTAAAGCAGTTCACAACCAATATTCTAGAATATCCACGTACTTGCGATAATAAATATTTTAGAATGTAAAGTACACGACAATAAATATTCCAGAATTATAACGATCCGGTTTCCTAAGGCTGTCACTCGGTTTCTCCCAAGGAAAAATAGAGCCAAAAGACAACCCACTCCATTACCATGCTTCCGCTGCGCCACTCTGATAAAATAATAATAATATATTTTTCCAATTTAAAATTTTAGCTTTTATACAAAGCTGTCTAGTTTGTAACAAGATTGTAAAAATATTTCAACCACTCACTCCCAACAGTTATCCAGATAGCCATCAAAATAAAACCCACTATATCTTCCGACTGTACCTAATGCCAGTAGTGGATCTGTCTCTAACTGCGGTACCTGAGATCAAATATTTTATCGGTGTACTATCTTTATAATATACAAATAATTTATGGATCAAGTATAATTGTCGAATACCACTTTTTAAAATATAATATAATATAACCGCACACCCAGTTGGAATAAAATTTCACTACTACAATTACAATCAAATGATGTTTCTAAATCAACCAATCAAATTATTTTGATATATAATAAAATACCTTATACATATTTCCCTACTAGTCATAGGATAGTTTCACCTCACGATCGGAAGTTATGACGGTATCGTAACCTGTACAACTATGTCATCTAAGGTGGCTATCAGTGTCATGGCCATTTAATACCTCCAATGGTAGGAGCAACCACCCTGTAGGACTTGCCTAACAGGTAACGACATATATCCACCCTGCAAGACTTGCCTGACAGGTAACAACATATATCCACTCTGCAGGATTGTCCTGGAAGGTAACTACATATATCTACCCTGCAGGACTTGCCTGACATGTCCACATCTTGCAGGACATGTCCTCTTGACCAGAAGACAACTATGACATAGTCGGATAATAAAAATCACTTTCTACCTTTAAAAATTTACTCGATCCACATAAGTTAAAAAACTGTTCACTTTAATAAATATTTTATTTTTATAATTTATACAAAAATATCATTTGTCAATTTACATAGAAGACAATACACTCACCTCGATTGTTACGCTACTTTTCACACTACCGTCGTAACACTGACGAAATCCGCCCCACTTGTAAACCTAATCACGACAAGGCCTAAATTAAGAATTTTATTTAAATAAATCTAATATGTAATGCATGACCCTAAAATGTAAACTTTCCCATTCCCAGATTTTTTTTTGAGTATCCGAAATTTATTAAAATTAAACGTTCTATTTCCTTAAACCACATTAATTATACAACTAAAATATTATAGTTACATTTGTAAAATTTATCAATGAATAATTTAATTACTGTAAAAATATTATCAGACTATCAGTAATATTACTAGTCAACGGAAAACTACAAATTTTCATCCAATAAAATTTGGAATTTCTACTATAGATTAAATTTTTCACCATGTATATGTATATATATTAGAGAGAGAGAAAAGCACCGTGATGGAGGGAGAGAGATGAATGAGAGATGAGAAAAATTGGGGCATGCTTGACTCTCTTGCACCCACTGCCTAAAACTCCTCATTCCCCTTTCCCTTAGTCTATTTTTTTTTCTTTCCCTTTCTAATTACTTATCCTTTAAGTATCATTATGCTCATCCCAATTCCCAAGCCTTGTTGGATCTTTCTTATTAATGCTTTGTTGGCTACATCAACTCCTCTTTTTTTTCTTGTGAGTCTTTTTCTTGAGCATCAATCACCTCACATGCTATTGACTGGGAATCTTCAATGATTTCTTGTGGTGGGTTTTGAACCTTCTTCTCAAAATTCTCAAATTATAAACTTTTGGCTCAACATCAACATACTTGTGTGTTTTAAAATAATCCCGTTCAAAGATACTATAATAATCTAGAGGCATAACATAATATGCATGATGATCTTTAACAATTAACTTCTTCTATTTAAAATCGTGTTTTGTAATCTTTGAAATAAAAATATATTGCTAGCCTCTTTTTCATTTTAGACCATAATTTTTTTTTTTTTTGACACATTCTCTAAAATTGTAATTCATACCATTACTTTGTTGCATGACATCTATGTTTCTTGGAGGCTAATTAAACCCTATGTTCTATAGAGTTTGATAGAAGGAAATGAATATGGCTCACTTCTTCTCAGAGATGTAGAGTAATATTTATAGTGTACAATGTGTGTATTGAGGGAAACTACCTAATATAACAATCTATTTATTGAGGGAAACTGCCTATTATAATTACAATTAACTATAATTGATTTAATTGAATACACAAATGGAAATATGAAAATAGGCAAGTCAACTACATGACTTGAGGAATACTCTATGCCCCGCAAAATGGAGTTCCGTGAAGAGAGTCCAATCTTGTCCTTGAGTAGAAGAAAACAAGCATGAACTAGTGTCTTGGTGAGGGCATCCGCAAGCTGGTCATTGGATGAGACATGAGTGACACGTAATGTCCCATTCTGAACCTGCTCCCGTATGTAATGGAAGTCAAGTGCCACGTGTTTCTTGCGTGAGTGGAATATTGGATTAGAGTAAAGACTTGTGGCACCAATATTATCGCAATAAATAACCGGTTGGAGAAGTAGGATCACACCGAGTTCCAAGAGTACGGAATAGATCCATCGTATCTCAGTTGCTATAGATGACACAGAGCGATATTTTGCTTCAGTGGATGAGTGGGCCACCTTACTTTGCTTCGTAGAATACCAAGAGACCAGGTTGCGACTAAGGTAGATGATATGTGCTCCAGTGGAGGTAAAGTCATCCCTGTTTCCTGCCCATTCTGCATCGGAGAAGGCGTGAAGTACAAAAGATAAGCTTTTGTGAATGACAATACCATGGTCTTGTGTGCCATAGAGGTAGAGAAGAAGGTGCTTTATTGCACTCTAGTGTTCCTCAGTTGGACGGTACATGAATTGAGAGAGTTTATTGACTGTATAAGAAACATCTGGTCGTGTCAATGAGAGGTACTGAAGACTCCCAACAACACTCCTGCACTTCGTTGGATCGGACAACGTTGGGTCGGAGTTGAGTTTTAGTACTAGAGAGGTGGGAAGTAGTGTAATGATTGGTTTAGTAGCCTCTATTTTGGTGCAAATGTGAAGATCAGAAATGTACCACTTCTGCGAGAGTAGTAGACCATTGGTGTGTTGAATAACTTCAACTCCACAAACATATGTGAGTGGTCCAAGGTCCTTGAGAGAGAATTGAGCTAACAATTGTACAATGAACTTGGCCACCGTATTGTTGTTATTGCCAGTTATTATGATGTCATCAACATAGATGAGAAGGAACATTTGTTAGTTGTGGAGTGTGAATGTGAACAAAAAAGAGTTGGCATGTGAATTAGTAAACCTGCTTACTATCACGAAGTTTTAAAGTTCATGGTACCACATTTGAGGGGCCTGCTCGAGATCCTAAATAACTTTTTGGAGTTTACAAATATGGTGTGGGTGATCGAGATCAACAAATCCAGTTGGTTAAGTCATGTACATCGCTTCAGAGAGTGATCCTTGAAGAAATGCATTGTTGACATCCAGCTATCGAAGGGCCCATCCTGGGCTAATCGCAATACTAAGCACTAGGCGTACCATTGTGGGCTTGATGATAGGGCTGAACATCTTATGATAGTCAACCCCAGGCCGTTGATGAAAGCCCTTGGCCACAAGTTGAGCTTTGAAGCAATCAATAGTCCCTTGAGGTGTGTATTTGATGCGGAATATCCACTTGTAGCTGACAAAATATTTGATTGAGTTCGAAAGAACAAGTTCCTAAGTTCCATTCCGAACAAGCCTATCAAATTCTTTCGACATGGCTTTGTGCCACTTTGGATCCTTGAGGGCTTGAGAGATATACATGGGCTCGACATCACTACTCATATTTTTTTGAGCTATGAGATTGAGTTTTCGAATTGGTTTGTAAATGTTGTTCATAGAACGCGTCACGATGGTTCTCCCAGTTGGTTTAGTCGATTTTGGCGGCGAAATGGTATCCCCCGAGTAGGATTCAGGCGTCTGGGATGTTGGGAGGCATGATGGAGTGCGAATCAAGCAGCGTTTTGAATGTCGGGAGGCACGCTGGAGTGCGGATCTAACAGCCTCTCTAGTCTAGGAGGCACGGTGAAGCGCGCCTTGGATATACTGGGGCGCGAATCAAATAGTGCCTCTAGTTCGGGGAGGCACGTTAGAGCATGAAACAATTAGTGGCTAAGCTTCAGAGGCGCACTGGAGCACGTTTGACCTCGTTGGAGTGCGATCTGAGAAAGCTACGAAGGGCACTGGTGCCCCCGTGGGTGCTTCCGTCATGTAATTTGAAGTCATATTCTTACGAGGGGACAATTGCTGGGCCAATGTAGTCAGTGTAGGTGAAGGGATTATAGTGAGGGGAGGGCACCAGGTAGTGAATTTGGTATTGGTGGGACGTGGGAGATGTGTTTGATGTGAGGCAAATGGGAAAACTGGTTCGACGAATTTCACATGACAAAAGTTGTAAAGACGAGTGGTGACTGGATCTAGAGAAAGATAAGCGCTTTGAGAGGTCGAGTAGCCTAGAAATACATGGTACCAAGCGAAAAGAAAGTTTGTGTTGGGATTATGGACGTAGCCAGGGATAACATAGACATCCAAAACTTCAAAGTTTTTAGTAATTGGGGTTATACCCAAATAAAGTTGAGAACGGGAAGTCTAAGTTGAGTGTGGGAGTGGGTAGGCAATTGATAAGATAGGTGGCTGTGGCAAATACATATGACCAGTACGAGATGGGCATGGCGGCATGGGATAGTAGGGCAAGGCCAGTTTCGACAATGTGTCAATGGCGAAATTTAGAGTAACCATTGTGTTTGGGCGTATGTAGAGGAGAGGTTAGATGCGAGATGCTATGGGTGGAGATAAATGACCTTAGGGTGGTGTGTTCGCCACCATTGTCAGAGTAGAGTATGGTAATTGTGCATTTGAAATAGTTTTCGACTAGTGTCTTGAATCAGATAAAGACAACATAAACATCGGACTTGTATTTTGATGGGTAAAGCTATATGTATTTGGAGAAATGATCCACAAAGATAATGTAATATTTGAAGTCATCAACGGAGTGAACCGGGGAGGTCCAAACATCCAATAAGATAATATCAAGTGGTGCAGTTGAAGTAAGAGTGGATAGAGAGAGACAGTTTATGACTTTTATTAATATTGCAAGCTTTACAATGGTGGTCCGATTTGGACGAAGGAGACAACTCAAAAGGAAAAGATGCAACAATTTTATTGAAAATAAAGGCTGAAGGAAGACCAAGCAATGATGCCAAAAAAATGGTGGGGCTTTGACACTGGAAAAGACAAGGATGGTATTGGTTGTGGTGGGAAAGGAAGGCCATTCATAGACACAGTTTTTAGCTTTACCCGTCAAAAGTGTCCGTCTCATGCGAATATCCTTCACAAAAAAATAATCACAAAATAATTTAATTAAGGTTTTGTTAGAACCAAAGAATTTAGAGATCGAGATTAGATTCTTATTCATAGTAGGAACACAAAACATTATTCAAATTGAATGTACAAGAACAGGTGGAGAGTGATGTAGTACCAATTTGTGTGATGGGAAGGCCAGTCCCATCACCAACCATGATGTCAACAGATCTGGAATATAGAGTGTGCACGAAGAGGTTCTCCAAGTCAAAGGTCGATTGGATGCTCTACTATCTAGGATCCAGTCCAGAGTTATCCCAGTGGGGGTCATGGTAACATTAGCCCAGAGTTGCTAAGGAGGATTGGTGCACTGTTGAGGTGTCAAAGAAGGACGACCAAGTGGAGGTGGTTGAATTTGTAGTTGTAATTGTTAGAATATTGGGGATTGTGGGACTGTGTGGCCTTGAGAGCGACACCATTAGCAACAACGAAGATATGGTCGCGGTGGGTTGCGGGTATCGCGTTGAGGCGTGGGTGGTGTTGAGGCGACCATGGGGGTCAGGTGTTGCGGTTTTGTGGACTCTAGTTGATGGGGTGGGAAGTGGCAACATGTGCAGTTACCGGGAAAGGGGTTGAAATGGGGGTGGTCACATGGAGGGAGAGCTCATGGTTGATCAATTTCTCATGCAATTTATCAAATGAGATGGGGTTTTCTATGGCATTGACTACGTCATTCACCGGGTTGTATTGATTACCTACGCCGTTGAGGATATTTTCAATGAGGTCCTCATGATCAAGGGGTTTATTGAGGGCCACTAATTCATCGATTTTAGATTTGATGGACTACATCTAGGTAGTGATTGAGTCCGACCCCTTGGTGATCATTCTCAGTTAATCTTTGAGCTGTTTGATGTGACTATGGGATGGGAAAGTATATGTATTGTGTAGGACAAGCTAAGATTCTCGGGAGGTACGAGATTGGGTGATGAGTGGGATGAAGGGTGGGCTAAGGGTGCCAGTCAGGGCACTAAGAATGAGGCGATCTTGACGTGACCATGTGTTGTATTCAGGGTTGGGTGTGGTATGGTCTTGGAGATATATATGGGGTTGAGGATGGGTGGGTTCTGTCTACAAACTTGAGTAAATTATAGCCAAAAAGTGTGGATTCAATTTGAAATTTCTAGGAGATGTAGTTCGTTGGTGTCAGTTTTATTGTGTTATGCGTGTTGATGGCTACAAGGGGATGCGTGGGTTCATGAATTTTAGGTATGGCTATGGTGGTGGTGTCGATAGACATAATTGGCGTGGCTGAGGAGAATCTAGGGTGGTCGGCGTCTGGTGGTGGGGTGTTGGTGATGGTTAGTGCCTTAGGGTTGGGAAGGGGGTGGGGATTGGTTTTTAGATCTTAATGTCATGTCCTGCTCAAGTTGTCATTAAATATCCAAATTGTGGGCCTAAGAATCTAGAATTTTCTAGAGCACACTAGCATATGTTGGAAGGATCCGGAACAATCCGTAGAATGCTGGAACTTCCAAGATAGAGCTAGAAAAATCCAAAAGACTCAAGAGTGTGATAGAGTTATCTTGACATAACTAGACTTTTCTATAATATCCTAGATTCTTATGGAATGTTGTACATACAACTACAATTGTGTAGGGGATTCATGAATATTCTAGATACATTGAAAAATCATGACAAGTGGCACAATCCTAACCATTAGTGTACTTGGTGCCACCCTATAAATAGGCCTCTTGGCCTTCATTTGTAGCTATCCTTGGGAAGTTTTCTCAAAAGAGAAATATAAAGCATTCTTCCAAACTCTTGTGTTATTACTTTGCTCTTGTGTCCTCTAAAATCTCTAAGTCTCTTTCTAGTCTCTTTGGAGTACTGATTTCGGGTTCAAAGGCAGGCTTAGTACAATAGAACGTGGTAAGTGCTGCACGATTGCTAGATAAAGTGCTAGGGTCGTGACAATTGGTACTAGAGCTCTAGGTTGAAGCCTTGCTAGCCTTGGCATAATGAAGACTAGTGCCCTAGCCACACCAAGCATGGAAGCTCCACCAGCGGAACGTGGGCGTGAGGAAGTTCGAAAACCACCACAAAAGGAGTCTCGAGCCAAGTCGAAAGACATAATCTCTAGCTTGGAAGCATGGATAGGGAACATGCACGACAGTTTGGATGAGCTGTCTGATCGAGTGGATATCTTGAGGAACGCTGCAATAGCTTGAAGGCCGAGGATGTAGAGATCCATGCGACAATAAAGGTGTCCCTTGATGGACTAGATAGTGGGTTAAGGCAAGAGATTGATGGGCTAAAGTCCGAACTAGCCAAGGTACGTGATCTTTTCCAAATAGAGATCAACAATGTACTACTTAGAGTAGAGGATATGGTGGGTGAACTAGTACTTTGCAAATGAGCTGTGGCTTCGGGAATTAGCGTAACTACCATTATTGAGGACAAGAAGGTGGAAGTTCCCAAGCCAAAGACCTTTGATGGTGCTAGGGAAGTAGAGAACTTCTTATGGGGGCTTGAACAATACTTAGCATAACGGACCATGCCAGTAAGATCCAAATGGCTGCCATGTACCTGACCGATACCGCCATGCTATGGGGGAGACAAAAGCATGGAGAGGTGAAACGAGGTGTTTGCAAAATAGACTCTTTTGATGATTTCAAAAAGGAGCTTAAAAGTTAATTCTTCCCCTTGAATGCTGAGGAAGAGGCAAGAGGTAAACTTCGAAGACTGAAGCAAATGGGTAGCATAAGGGACTATGTAAAGGAATTCACAACCTTGCTGCTAGAAGTCCCTGCCATAGCGAACAACGATGTATTGTTCTTATTCATGGATGGTCTCCAATCATGGGCAAAAATCGAGCTCAAGCGACGTGGTATCCAAGACTTATCTTCGGCCATTGCGGTTGCTAAGAGCTTGATCGACTTCTCCACAAACAAAGAGAGTTCGAAAGTCAAGGATAAAAAGTTTGGCGAATGAAAGAATGTGGGAGGCTATACCAAAAGTCAGGGCTACAAGAGTTACAAAGAAGGATTTTCGTCCAGGCCACGAGACAATGAGAAGAAAAAAGATGATCTTGATTTTTCGAAACCCCGAGTAACGTGTTTTATATGTGACAGACTGCATTGGGCACGAGAATGCCCGAAGAGGAAGGCAATGAATGCCTTAGTTGTCTCTAAGCATGACCAAGAATGAGGTAAGGAGGATGAAGGCACAAGGATGGGATCGTTGCAACTATTCAGTACGTTGCAGAATGCACCAGAGACCCATATAAAAAGGTTGATGTTCGTGGATGCTACCATCAACGAGAAGGTCACCGAAGCCTTGGTTGACATAGGTGCATCCTATATGACACATCGGACACCCGTCACCTATGGGGCGGGCGTAAGATCGACACAACATCTTCTGAGGGACAAACCAACTAGAAAGCGACAGTAGACAATCATAATTATACAATTACCAAAATCAGGCTATAAACATTTTCTCTAACTAGGGACACACCCGTCCCTGAATTTTTTATAACAAAAAAAAGAAAAGAAAAGGATAACAACAACAATGAACCTCTCCTAGGTTCGCCTCAGGCAGCACCTCCCAAAATACTCTCTCGCTATAATATTGCCGAACTCTACCCAGTGCCAGTAGGGGACCGACTCCTAGCTATTTCACCTGCGAGTGTACTGCCTTCTGAATAAAAATATTTTTACATAATAATACATTCTAAATAATACATCATTTAAATATGGATTAAGCATAAGTATCTAGATGTCACATAGCGTGTAAAAGTCTTCACAATATCTGTAGTGAAAATAAAGCAATATATATATAAGTTCCATTTCAAAACCATCTAGTATGAATATCATACCGATCATCACAATAAATAATAAATCAACCAGTATAAATAAACATCACATCTCAAACCACCACTCCACCACAACATACACTGGCTAGCCATAGTGATCGTTTTAGTCTCACGATCGGGAGTTGCAACGGTACCGTAACATTCGTAGGAATGCCTTCCTACGAAATATCCACACCCCTTTTGGGGAGAATATAATCCATACCCCTTACGGGGAGAAATATAATCCACACTCCTTACGGGGAGAAATATAATCCGCACCCCTTACAGGGAGAAATATAATCCACTCATATCTAACAAAAATTATTCTTAAGCCTTCTTTTAGAAACCAACACAATTCCAAAAATCTGCTTGATCCATATCATTTATGAACTCGTACAGTGTAAGCAAACACATATGTTATCATATATATATATATATATATATATATATATATACAGAAAACAGTTTGGCAAGAAGATAGTACACTCACCTCGCTTCTTGTGCTACAATAACAGTACCCTTCAAAGCCTACTGGGATGTTGGCGTTTGCGAACCTAGTAATGATAGGGCCTAAATTAATATTTTATGCAAAATAATCAAATCGTGCAATGCAGACCCTAAGTTCCGAAATTTTCCATTTCCCACATTTTACTTATGAAAGTTACTATTTCGGGTAATTTTTATTTCATTAAAATAATTGCATAAAATTTAGTAATACACACGGTCCCAATTTATTATTCCGATTCCAAAATTTTTATGTTAGAATTCAATTCAATAAACTGAAATACACTTAACGGAAAAACGCTACTCATTCCGAATCGTTCACGGGCCACGAAATGGGTTTTTAATTCTTATCGGGGTGGTTTGTGCAAATTCTTCTTTTTTTCCTTTTTTCTATCTTTTTTTTTTTTTCTTTCCCTTCTTCTTCCTTATTTTTTTTCTTTTTTATTTTTCCTGTTTCTGTTTTCTATTTGTGCTCTGCCCGCCGACACCACCACCGGCCGACCAGCCCCCCTGCCGGTGACGTACCAGCTACCATAACAGTTTCCAACAACACACCCATGCACACGCATACACACACTGATCAACACACTACACACATATATACACTGTCTTACACTCTCATCGCCGACCGAACTGGGTAAAACACACACACAGGCATAACACTGAACCGGAACGCCCACACACACGATCACCGAGGGTCGATGGACGAAGACCCGAACAACACTCCCACATACCCATATTCTACCGTATTGAACCGAAACAGAGGACGCCACAAGCATGCACCGCCGTAGCGGTGACACACACCGTTGGCCACGCCGTGGCGACGATCGCTCACGTATACAGTCGAGGGAACACACACATACACACGCTACTCGAAACAAGAATCAGAACACATACACTTCGACGAAATGCCACCGTCAGACGAAACCGAAACCCACCGGCGATCCTATCGCCGATCACATACACATGCATGCATACACCTACTAGAATGATCAATTAAATATGTATAAGTACACACCAGATCAAAGATCGTCGACAAGCTGAACAACCGAACCCAACGTTCGCTCACCGGCGATGCACCCGTCACGCCATCGACGACCTACCCCACCGACCGAACCACTTTCGCTCTCCCCTGAAACTGACGAAGACACCTCCACGATCATGCATATGAGCAATATCCATAACTACCCTGCCGGAGGAACACCGACTCAAGGAAGTCCGACCACCCCTTTTGTGCTCCGATTCTCTCTCTCTCTCTAGATTTTTTTTTCTAATTTCAAACTTGATGGAAACTGTTTGATCACTGCCCATGCACAAGTTTGTATATATTGCATGGATTAAGTGGTAGAAAACATTCCTAGCCTGCCACGTTGCCTCTCCATTCTTCTCCCTTCCGGCGGTCTCACACGCACGGCGTATGCGTGTGTATATATATATATATATATATATATATATATATATATATATATATATATATGTTTTAAAAAAGGTTTTTGTTAAATTACTCTTTCCCCCGTCTAATTTTTTAAAGTCTTCTTTTTGAGTTCAATTCAACATTTATAAGTTTCTAAAATTGTAATTTGATCCCTAACATTTTCAATTTTCAATTTTTAATTGGCAATTCGCATCTCAAGTTGAGAGTAATGTTTTTAAATTTGCAAATTGGACCCCCAAGTTTTGATTTGAGTTGTTAATCAATAAAATTTTTACCTAAAATTTTCTAATGCTCTAAAATGCAACTATTTATGACGTACATTTTACGATTTAGGTTTTACAACTCTTCCCTCCTAAATGAAATTTTGTCCCGAAATTTTACTTGAGTCGAACAAATGCGGGTATTTGTTCTTCATTTCTTACTCTCGCTCCCACATCGCCTCTTCCACCGCATGACTACGCTACAACACTTTGACTAAAGGAATCATTTTCGTTTGCAACACCTGGTTTTTACGGCTTAGGATTTGGACTGGCTCTTCAACGTAGGTAAAATCTGTTTCCAACTCGATCGGCTGCAAAGTCAACACATGAGAAGGGTCTAGCACATATTTTTGGAGCATCGATACATGAAAAACGTCGTGTAGTCGAGATAATTCTGGTGGTAACGCAAGTTTATATGCTGTCGTGCCAACTCGTTCTAGAATTTCATATGGTCCGATGTATCTTGGGCTCAACTTCTCTTTCTTCCCGAACCTTATTATGCCTTTCCATGGAAAAATACGCAAGAACACATGATCTCCCATCTCGAACTCCAACTCCCGTCGGCGCTTGTCTGCATAACTCTTCTGTCGACTTTGAGCAATTTTCAATTTTTCTCGAATCACCTCTACTTTGTCTGCTGTCAGTTGGGCTATGTCTGACATCGATAATTTATGTTCACCCACCTCAGTCCAACAAACTGGGGTTCTGCATCTTCTACCATACAACGCTTCATACAGAGCCATCTCGATTGCTGAATGGTAGCTGTTATTGTAGGCGAATTCCATCAACGACAAATGATCATCCCAGCTACTAGGAAATTCCAGAACACATCCCCTCAACATATCCTCCAATGTCTGTATCGTAAGCTCTGATTGGCCGTCTGTCTGAGGATGGAAAGTGGTACTAAATTTCAGCTTGGTACCCAAAGCAGTCTGGAGACTTGGCCAGAACCTCGAAGTAAATCTCGAATCTCTATCCGATAATATAGAAATTGGTGCGCTGTGCAACCTAACAATCTCATCGATATACAATCGGGTATATTTTTCAAGAGAAAATATCGTCTTTACAGCCATAAAATGAGCGGACTTGGTAAGCCTATCAACGATCACCCAGATGGAATTATACCCCTTTTGAGTACGGGATAATCCCGAAACAAAATCTATCGTGATATGTTCCCACTTCCACTCCGGAATAGGTAGAGGTTGCAATAACCCACCTAGACGTTGATGCTCAATCTTTACTTGCTGATAAACAAGGCCCCTAACAACAAATTCTGCGATTTCCCGTTTCATTCTGATCCACCAATAATGCTCACACAAATCTTGATACATTTTGGTACTCCTCGGATGCATCACGTACGCTAAGCTATGCGCGTCTTCCAAGACATCCTTTTTCAAATTGACGTCATTAGGCACACATAGCCTATTCCCACACATCAAAGCTTTGTCACTATCCTTGACATGATGATCAGTTCTGTGACCATTTTTCACTTCATCCCGAATCCTCTCGAATAAAACTTCTGACTTTTGAGCTTCAATAATGCGGTCAATCAATGTTGGCCTCAAAGTCAAGGTTGCAAGCAATGCTGCCGTTTGACCAACCGCTAACTGGACTCAGAACGATCTTAACTCTGCATACAAGTTAGCATGTGAAACTCGAATGTGTGCGACTGAACTTGCCGATTTTCGACTCAAAGCATCTGCTACGACGTTAGCCTTTCCCGGATGATAGTGGATAGTGCAATCATAATCCTTGATCAACTCTATCCAACGCCTCTGCCTTAGATTTAATTCCTTCTAAGTAAACAAGTATTTCAAACTCTAATGGTCGGTGTATATTTCACATGTCTCGCCATACAGGTAGTGCCTCTAAATCTTCAGGGCGAACACAATTGCTGCCAACTCCAAATCGTGCGTCAGGTAATTATGCTCATGGTTCTTCAATTGTCGGGATGCATATGAGATTACGTGACCATGCTTCATCAGAACACATCCCAGCCCTTGGTGTGACGCGTCACTATAAATCACGAAACCACCTCCTTCCGACGGGAGGGACAGTATTGGTGCCGATATCAATCTACTCTTCAACTCTTGAAAACTATGCTCACATTTATCGGTCCACTCAAATTTGGATTCCTTGCGGGTCAATCAAGTGAACGGGGTAGCTATAACGGAAAATCCTTGCACAAACCATCGATAATAACCCGCTAATCCTAGAAAACTTAGAACTTTAGTCAGATTTTTCGGTCTTTCCCACTGAACAACAGCTTCAACTTGCTTTGGGTCTACCTGAATACCATCTCCTGAAATAACATGCCCCAAAAATACTATATGATCTAGCCAGAATTCATATTTACTAAATTTCGCATATAACTGCTTCTCTCGCAATGTCTGCAATACGAGCTGGAGATGGTTCGCATGCTCTTCCCTACTTTGGGAATAGACCAATATATCATCAATGAACACTATAATAAATTGATCCAGATAAGGCTGAAAGATACAGTTCATCAAGTTCATGAAAGTAGCAGGGGCGTTTGTTAATCCAAATGGCATAACCAGAAATTCATAGTGTCCATATCTCTTATGGAATGCCGTTTTTGCCATGTCCCTATCTCTAACTTTTAATTAGTGGTATCCCGATCGAAGATCTATCTTGGAAAATACTTTAGCTTTCCGAAGCTGGTCAAACAAGTCATCAATCCTAGGCAATGGATATTTATTGCGAACCATTACCCTATTCAGCTGCCGATAATTAATACACATTCTCAACGTGCCATCCTTTTTCTTCACGAACAACACTGGGGCACCCCATGGGGAGATACTGGGCCTGATGAACCCACGGTCTAATAAATCTTGCAACTGCACTTTCAACTCTTTTAGCTCAGTAGGTGCTATACGATAAGGTGGAATCGATATAGGGGTAGTGTCGGGAAGTAACTCGATCGTGAATTCCATTTTCTTATCTATGGGCAACCCTGGCAATTCTTCCGGAAATACGTCAGAAAAATCTCTGACTACTGGAATATCTGCCACCGGAGTTTCTCTCTTACTGGTGTCAATCACGTGCGCAAGATATCCTTGACATCCCTTCCTCAATAATTTCCTGGCTTCTAGAACTGAAATTATACTGACAGGAGTGATAATTCTATCTCCAGCAAATACAAACTCTGGCTCGCCTGAAATTCGAAATATCACCTTTTTCTTGAAACAGTCCACCGTGGCATGATATTCGGATAGCAAATCCATACCTAGTATTATATCGAAATCGTGAATACTCAAGGGTAATAGATATGCCAATAACTCTCTATCACCAAACCGAAGTAGACTGTTTTTATACACACTATCGATCCAGACCGACTCACCCACTGGAGTAGAAATAACAATACGATATGATAAAGAAATGGGAAATCTACCTACTTGCATCATGAAGGTTACTGAAACAAATGAATGCGTAGAACCGGAATCAATAAGTACACGAGCATCTCTAGCATATAAAGATATGATACCTGTGACCACATCAGGAGTAGCCTCAGCATCCTGTCGCGTAGTAGCAAACACACGGCCTCGCGTTGGAGGTCTACCAGCCGATCCTCTACCAAGCCCTTGGGTAGTGCTAAGACCCGTACTACCCATACTGCTCGCAGGAGGCACAAATGTAGAAGCAAGTTTCAGACAATGCGTAGATATGTGACCTGGCTCATGACAATGAAAACATATCAATCCTCCCCTAGGACAATCTCTAGCTAAATGACCCGGTGCTCCACACTGATAACATTTGTTTCCCCCAGTTTGAGTAACCGGCTGACTCCTCCCATGCCTTTGCGGACCCACACTAGCTTTCGATGCACTTTGTTGTTGCCTGGGGTTTGATTGTCGGGGACCACGACTTCTGACTGATTTGCCAAGCGATGAGGCCCAAGCAACTGGCGGTCGAGATATCGTCCCTCATGAAGTGCCACCCGAAAATCTGCTAGGTGACTCAAATCGGCTCTTCTTGAACTGCTCTCGACTCTCGACGGCTTCC
This sequence comes from Eucommia ulmoides, assembly GCA_016647705.1. Taxonomy (NCBI): domain Eukaryota; kingdom Viridiplantae; phylum Streptophyta; class Magnoliopsida; order Garryales; family Eucommiaceae; genus Eucommia; species Eucommia ulmoides. Next base: position 24,252,307 of record CM028334.1, read on the forward strand.
TGCACATCCCTCTCCACTAGCTTTGCCGTATTCACCAACTCTGCATAATTCTTAATCTGCTTGCTTTTCAACCTGGAACGAATCTCTAACTGAAGTCCTTTCTGGAAACGTCTGCATTTTGCCTCTTCCGTCTTTACCAAATCAGGGGCAAAACGGGATAAAGAATCAAATTTGACTTCGTACTACTGAATTATCATCTTTTCCTGCTTCAACACGATAAATTCTTCCTCCATCTGGAATCGGTAAGATTTAGGAAGATATTTCTCGTTAAACACGGCAACGAAACGACCCAGAGTGATCTCCTCGCCAGAACCGAAAATCAGCCTTTTTATTTTTTTCCACCAATGCTCGGCCTCTTCCCTCAGCTGAAAAGTGGCAAGGGAAACTCCACTATTGTCGACAATTCCCATCGCCTCATATACATAACCCAAACCTCTAATCCAATTCTCTGCATCAGCTAGACCCGCCGTCCCGGTGAAAGTCAGAGGGTCTAACTCCTTGAACCTCTTCAGTCGTTCCGCCTGAGATATGGCAACATCACTTTGGGCCCTTTGACTTTCCATAATCCTCGCTTGTTGCTCCGTCAGCTGGGCAGCGGCCTGCAAAATTCTTTCCACTCATATTTAACGAAAATTATTTTTAAGCATTCTTTTAGAAACCAACACAATTCCAAAAACCTGCTTGATCCATATCATTTATGAACTCGTACAGTATAAGAAAACACATATGTCATCATATATATATATACAGAAAACAGTTTGGCAAGAAGACAGTATACCCACCTCGCTTCTTGTGCTATAATAACAACACCGTCTAAAGCCTACCGGGATGTTGGCGTTTGCGAACCTAGTAATGATAGGGCCTAAATTAATATTTTATGCAAAATAATCAAATCGTGCAATGCAGACCCTAAGTTCCGAAATTTTCCATTTCCCACATTTTACTTATGAAAATTACTGTTTTGGGTAATTTTTATTTCATTAAAATAATTGCATAAAATTTAGTAATACATACGGTCCCAATTTATTATTCCGGTTCCAAAATTTTTATGTTAGAATTCAATTCAATAAACTGAAATAAACTTAACAGAAAATGTTACTCATTCCGAATCGTTCATGGGCCGCGAAATGGGTTTTTAATTCTTATCGGGGTGGTTTGTGCAAATTCTTTTTTTTTCTTTCCCTTCTTCTTCCTTCTTTTTTTTTTTTTTTTTTTTTTTTTCCTGTTTCTATTTTCGTTTGTGCTCCGCTCGCCGATACCACCACCGGCCTACCAACCCCCCTGCTGGCGACGCACAAGCTACCATAACAGTTTCCAGCAACACACCCATGCACACGCATACACACACTGATCAACACACTACACACATACATACATTGTCTTACACTCCCGTCGCCGGCCGAACTGGGTAAAACACACACACAGGCATAACACTGAACTGGAATGCCCACACACACGATCGCCGAGGGTCGACGGACGATGACCCGAACAACACTCCCACATACCCACATTCTACCGTATTGAACCGAAACAGAGGACGCTACAAGCATGCACTGTCGTAGCGGTAACACACACCGTCGGCCACGTCGTGGCGACGATCGCTCACGCATGTAGTCGAGGCAGTACACACATACACACGCTGCACGAAACAAGAAATAGAACACATACACTTCGTCGAAACGCCACTGTCGGACGAAATCAAAATCCACCGGCGATCCTATCGCCGATCACATACACATGCATGTACACACCTACTAGAATGATCAATTAAATATGTATAAGTACTCACCAGATCGAAGATCGTCGACAAGCTAAACAACCGAACCCAACGTTCGCTCACCGGCGATGCACCCGTCACGTCGTCGACGACCCACCCCACCGACTGAACCACTTTTGCTCTCCCCTGAAACTGATGAAGACACCTCCACGATCATGCATATGAGCAATAGCCATGACCACCTTACCGGAGGAACATTGACTCAAGGAAGTCCGACTACCCCTTTTGTGCTCTGGTCCTCTCTCTCTCTCTCTAGATTTTTTTTTTTCTAATTTCAAACTTGATGGAGGCTGTTTGATCACTGACCATGCACAAGTATGTATATATTGTATGAATTAAGTGGTGGAAAACGTTCCTAGCCTGCCACGTTGCCTTTCCGTTCTTCTCCCTTCTGGCGGTCTCACACGCACGGCGTATGCGTATATATATATATGTTTTAAAAAATGTTTTTGTTAAATTACTCTTTCCCGCATCTAATTTCTTAAAGTCATCTTTTTGAGTTCAATTCAACATTTATAAGTTTCTAAAATTGTAATTTGATCCCTAACATTTTCAATTTTTGATTTTTAATTGGCAATTCGCATATCAAGTTGAGAGTAATATTTTTAAATTTGCAAATTGGACCCCCAAGTTTTGATTTGAGTTCTTAATCAATAAAATTTGTACCTAAAATTTTCTAATGCTCTAAAATGCAACTATTTATGACGTACGTTTTACGATTTAGGTTTTACAACTCTTCCTTCCTAAATAAAATTTCGTCCTAAAATTTTACCTGAGTCGAACAAATGCAGGTGTTTGTTCTTAATTTCTTCCTCTCGCTCCCATGTCGCCTCTTCTACCGCATGACTACGCCACAACACTTTGACTAAAGGAATCATTTTCGTTCGCAACACCTGGTCTTTACGGCTTAGGATTTGGACTGGCTCTTTAACGTAGGTCAAATCTATTTCCAACTCGATCGGCTGCGAAGTCAACAGATGAGAAGGGTCTGGCATATATTTTCGGAGCATCGATACATGAAAAACGTCATGTAGTCGAGATAATTCTGGTGGTAACGCAAGTTTATACGCTGTTGTGCCAACTCGTTCTAGAATTTCATATGGTCCCATGTATCTTGAGCTCAACTTATCTTTCTTCCTGAACCTCATTATGCTTTTCCATGGAGAAATACACAAGAACACATGATCTCCCACCTCGAACTCCAACTCCCGTCGGCACTTGTCTGCATAACTCTTCTGTCAACTTTGAGCAATTTTCAATTTTTCTCGAATCACCTCTACTTTGTCTGCTGTCAGTTGGGCTATGTTTGACATCAATAATTTATGTTCACCCACCTCAGTCCAACAAACTGGGGTTCTGCATCTTCTACCATACAACGCTTCATACGGAGCTATCTCGATTGCCGAATGGTAGCTGTTATTGTAGGTGAATTCCATCAATGGCAAATGATCATCCTAGCTACTAGGAAATTCCAGAATATATCCCCTCAACATATCCTCCAACGTCTATATCGTACACTCTGATTGACCGTCTATCTGAGGATGGAAAGCGGTACTAAATTTCAGCTTGGTACCCAAAGCAGTTTGGGGACTCGGCCAGAACTTTGAAGTAAATCTCGGATCTCTATCCGACACTATAGAAACTGGTGCGCCGTGCAACCTAACAATCTCATCGATATACAATCGGGCATATTTTTCAAGAGAAAATGTCGTCTTTACAGCCAGAAAATGAGCGGACTTGGTAAGCCTATCAATGATCACCTAGATGGAATTATACCCCTTTTGAGTATAGTATAATCCCGAAACGAAATCTATCGTGATATGCTCCCACTTCCACTCCGGAATAGGTAGAGGTTGCAATAACCCACCTGGACATTGATTCTCAATCTTTACTTGCTGACAAGCAAGGTACCTGACAACAAATTCTGCGATTTTCCATTTCATTCCGATCCACCAATAATGCTCACGTAAATCTCGATACATTTTGGTACTCCCCGGATGTATCGCGTACGCTAAGCTATGCGTCTCTTCCAATATATAATTTTTTAAATTGACGTCATTAGGCACACACAGCCTATTCCCACACATCAAAGCTTCGTCACTATCCCTGACATGATGATCAGTTCTGTGACCATTTTTCACTTTATCCCGAATCCTTTCCAATAAAACGTCTGACTTTTGAGCTTCAATGATGCGGTCAATCAATGTCGGCCTCAAAGTCAAGGTTGCAAGCGATGCTGCAGTTTGACCAACTGCTAACTGAACTCGCAACGATCTCAACTCTGTATACAAGTTAGCATGCGCAACTCAAATGTGTGCGATTGAACCTGCCGATTTTCGACTCAAAGCATCTGCTATGACATTAGCCTTTCCCGGATGATAGTGGATGGTGCAATCATAATCCTTGATCAACTCCATCCAATGCCTCTGCCTCAGATTTAATTCCTTCAGAGTAAACATGTATTTCAAACTCTGATGGTCGGTGTATATTTCACATGTCTCGCCATACAGGTAGTGCCTCCAAATCTTCAGGGCGAACACAATTGCTGCCAACTTCAAATCGTGCGTCGGGTAATTACGCTCATGGTTCTTCAATTGCCGGGATGCATATGCGATTACGTGACCATGCTGCATCAGAACACATCCTAACCCTTGGTGTGATGCGTCACTATAAATCACGATACCACCTCCTTTCGATGGGAGGGACAGTATTGGTGCCAAAATAAATATACTCTTCAACTCCTGGAAACTCTACTCACATATATCGGTTGTCTTTGGCATGGAGTTCTTGGACCAGGTTAGGGCTTTCCTAATCCCACTTTCAAACTCTATGTGGATTGTGGATGGTATAAAGGATTGCGTGGTACCGAAAGAAAGGGTTACCAAGCCTGTAGCCTAAGTTATCTCAGTTCTCAAATTCAAGAAGGGATTGAAGAGAGAGAGGAAGAGAGTTACTTGGATATCTTAAAGGAATATGATGATGAAGAGGTGCCATCCCAACAAAGCTTGCCCACGAGGGTATAAGCCGTCTTGGATGAATTCCAAGACATGATGCTGGATACGTTACCTAAATGGTTACCACCAAGGAGGGAAGTGGATCACGAAATAGAGTTGGTGCTTGGTATGAGACCACCAGGAATGAGTCCCTATAGGATGGCAAATTCAGATTTGGTAAAACTACGAAAGTAACTCAACGAATTGTTGGATTCTAGCTTCATCAGACCCTCTAAAGCCTTGTTTGGTGCTCCGATGCTTTTTCAAAAGAAGAAGGATGGCTCCCTGAGGATGTGCATTGACTATCGGGCTCTAAACAAGATTACGGTAAAGAACAAAAACCCTATTCTGCTCATTGCCAATTTATTCGATCAACTGGGGAATGCGGGATACTTCTCGAAGCTAGACTTGCGGTCGGAGTACTACCAAGTTCGTATAGCAGAAGGGGATGAGCCTAAGACCACATGCGTAATGAGGTATGGTGCTTATGAATTCCTAGTTATGCCATTTGGTCTTACTAATGCACCGGCTACATTTTGTACCCTCATGAATAAGATTTTCTATCCCTACCTCGATCGATTTGTGGCAGTATATCTTGACAATATTGTGATATATAGCCGGACTTTGGAAGAACACCTTGATCATTTGAGGAAGGTGTTTGAGGTCCTAAGGCAAAACGAGCTATATATGAAGAAGGAGATATGTTCCTTTGCCCAAGATGAGGTGATGTTCTTGGGGTATAAGATAAATGATGGAAATCTCATGATGGACGAAGTTAAGATAAAAGCTATCCAAAAATAGGAACCTCCCACTAAGGTCCCCGAGTTAAGGTCTTTCCTTGGACTGGTAAACTACTATAGACGGTTCATCAAGTCGTATGCAGCAAGAGCTGCCCCATTAACTGACCTACTCAAGAAAAACAAGTCTTGGGAGTGGACGAGAGAATGCCAAACTTCGTTTAAGGACTTGAAGAAAGCTGTTAGTGAAGAACCATTGATGTTCTCACCAGACTACTCCAAGATGTTTTGAGCTAGACACAGATGCCTCAAACTTTGCCATCGGTGGAGTATTGATGCAAGAAGGTTATCCAATTGCCTATGAGAGTCGCAAGCTCAATGACACTGAACGTCGCTACACGGTGCAGGAAAAGGAGATGACGACCATCATTAATTGCTTACAAGTATACGACACTATTTGTTGGGATCTCACTTCGTGATCATGACAGACAATGTAGCTACTAGCTACTTCCAGATGCAGAAGAAGTTAAGCCTAAAGCAAGCTCGATGGCAAGATTTCTTGGTAGAGTTTGACTACAAGTTGGAGTACAAGCCTGGCAAGGCGAATGTGGTAGCTGATGCGCTTAGCCGGAAGGCGGAGTTAGCATCCTTTGAGTAGACCAAGCAGCCCTTTGTTGGAAAGGATCAAAGAAAGGTCGGAGCATGATGCTCTGGCGCAAAACCTCCCCACTCTCATCAAGGAAGGAAAGACAAGGCGATTTTGGCTGAGTAACAGACTATTCTACGCCAAGAAAAATTGCATTTACGTGCCGAAGTTGGGAAACTTAAGAAAGGGGCTGATCAAGGAGTGTCATGATTCACTATAGGTTGGTCACCTAGGTATGAGACGAACGTTAGCCTTGATCAAGTCTATTTACAATTGGCCTTAACTTTGGGATAACGTTGAAGTCTATGTGAGGACTTACCTTGTTTTCCAACAAGACAAAATTGAACAACATGTACCTGGTGGGTTGTTGGAACCTTTGCCTATTCCAGAGAAACCATAGGAAAGTGTCTTGATGGATTTCATCACTTATCTGCCAAAATCAAAAGGCTTTTGCAGCATAATCGTTGTCATTGATCGCTTCAGCAAATATGCAACTTTCATACCGGCTCCTGTAGATTGCACCGCCGACGAAACTGCACGGTTGTTCCTCAAGCATGTTGTGAAGCATTGGGGAATCCTATCCAACATCGTGAGCTATCGAGACCCACGATTTATGGGGAAGTTTTGGACAAAATTGTTCAAGTTGTTAGACTCAGACTTGAACTTTTCTACAAACTTTCATTCGTAGACTGACGAACAAACCGAGCTTGCCAACGCCATGCTGGAGCTTTATCTTAGGCACTTCGTTAGTGCCAATTAGCATGATTGGCCTAAGTTGCTGGATGTAGCGCAATTCTCTTATAACTTGCAGCAGAGCGAGTCCACTAACAAGAGTCCATTTGAGATCATCATGGGATAGGAACCCATGACCCCTTATGCCTTGGCAATGAGCTATGAAAGAAAAAGTCCTGCGGCCTTCAGATTTGCAAAAACATGGCATAAGCAAGCGAAGTTGGCCCGATCGTACCTGAACAAGGTAGAAAACGAATGAAGAAGTGGGCTGACAAAAAGAAGAGGTTCGTCAAGTTTCAAGAAGAGGATCTGGTCCTTGTCAAGTTGTTACCCCAGCAATTCATAAACTTGCGGAAGGTTCACAAGGGGTTGATACAGAAGTATGAAGGGCCATTTCTAGTTATCAAACGAGTGGGTAAGGTATCCTACAAATTGCAATTATCTCCTAAGCTTAAAATCTACTTGGTCTTTCATGTAAGCATGTTAAAGCCTTATCATGGAAACAAGGAAGACCCAAGGCGAGGAGAATCGAAGAGGGCACCCACTTTAGTAGTAACCTCTTTTGACAAAGAGGTGGATTCTATCTTGACGGACTGCTTAATGTGACGAAGGGGTATACCAAAGTATCGTGAATATTTGGTAAAATGAAAGATTGTCCCAAACGTCGAAGCAAGCTGGGAACCTGAAGAAACATTGTGGCAATTCAAGGATCATATCGAGAGGTTTAAGCTTAAAGGCACAACGAGGGCGTCGCGAACTTGAGTGGGGGAAGGTGTTATGTCTTGCTCAAGTTGTCATTAAATATCCAAATTGTAAGAATTTAGAATTTTCTAGAGTACACTAGTATATGTTGGAAGGATTCGGAACAATCCGGAGAATGTGGAACTTCCAAGATAGAGTTAGACAAATCTGGAAGACTCTAGAGTTTGCTATAGTTATCTTGACATAACTAGACTTTTCTAGAATATCTTAGAATTTTATGGAATGTTGTACATACAATTAGAATTGTGTAGAAGATTTATGAATATTCTCGATACATTGTAGGATCAAGACAAGTGGCACAATTCTAACTATTAGTGTACTTGGTGCCACCCTATGAATAGGCCTCTTGATCTTCATTTGTAATCATCCTTGGGAAGTTTTCTCAAAAGAGCAATACAAAATATTCTTCCAAACTCTTGTGTTTTTGCTTTGCTCTTGTGTCTCTAAAATCTCGAAGTCTCTTTATAGTCTCTTTGGAGTATTGATTTCGGGTTCAAAAGCAGTCTTAGTACAACAAAACGTGCTAAGTGCTGCACGATTGCTAGATAAAGTGCTAGGGTCATGACATTAAGCTCTAGATACCATATAGAGTTTGATAAAAGGAAATGAATATGGCTCACTTCTTCTCATTGATGTATAGTATTTATAGTGTACGATGCATGTATTGAGGGAAACTACCTAATATAACAATCTATGCATTGAGGGAAACTACCTAATATAATTATAATTAATTATAATTGATTTAATTGAATACACAAATGGAAATATGAAAATAGGCAAGTCAACTACATGACTTGAGGGATATTGTATCATGTTCTTCAACAATTATCACGTAAATCTAATAATTGTCAATATCAAGCATCCAATTAAGGAAATCAACTTTGCAACATTTACGCATATTGTCAAAATATGTAATACGATCATACTTGGGGTTGTATTGCTAAACTGGCTGGAAGCGGTCCCTGTTGATGTTGTAGTCATTGTCATCTAGAGTGATCTTTGTTCATGCCCACAAATTAATCAATTGCCACAATCCCTAAAGAATCTCACATTTGGTTTCTAAGAATTCAGCTCTCATAACGACTTCCTCTCCATTATTACGGTCAATTGATTGGATGCAATCATCAAGTTGTTATTCAAGATAATAAAGTTAATTGGCGCAAAATAATAGCGAAGAAAATACTAAATAATGTTCTAGTAGATGAACTATTCTTAAATGCGTAAGTGACGAAATTTTAAATTACATTAAACTTGAATAATAGAATAATTAACAAGAGATTGTTATTTATAAAATTCAAATAAATAGAAAACCTTAGACCGAAAACAAAGTAGTCCTAATACTTGTCCAAAAAGTAAAAATAAAAAGAGGAAACAACCTGCCTTAATTGTAGTTCATGAAGGTAAAAGTAGCCGGTGGTATGGTTCTTTTTCTGTTCTGCCGTAATTGTTTTTTGGTTTGGCCAGGAAATCATAGCTAACCCAGGAAATCCTATTTGATTATTTTACTTCACTTTATTTGTGAGTCGTTCTGAGTAATTTTAATTAGATTAAACCAGTTGAGTTGATTTTAATTACTAGTGAGAACAAAAAATAAATCATCTATAAATAAAAACATAAAATAGATGATTATATAATAATTTTTTTTCCCCAAATTTTAGAATTTATAACATAAGATATTAATTCGGTGGATAATTTAAAAAGTTTTAAGTTAATATTATTTAAAAAAAAATTATGCTAGACTTGAAAGTCGATAGTCCCAGAGATTATGATAATCTCAGCAGAAAAATAAAAAATAAAAAATAGAAAATAGAAAATAGGGAGACCGAAAGAGTTAATTTTAGCATTATTTAAATGAGTAATTAGTAGCATAGGAGGCCACTTGCTTGTATGACGTGGGAAGCACTGGCATAAAAGGACAAAATAGAAACTGTTTTACAAATTGCAGATTTATCGAAACATATTTCTATTTTTTTTCTGATTATTCTTTTTTTTTTTTCCTTTCTAAATTCAAGAGAATTAGATATTGATAGCTGGTACTGAAACGGGCTGAATCACACTTTCAGCCCCCAGAAAGATCAAATTGGCCAGATCAGATGCCACAAATTGTTTTTGGCAGCTTATATATCTACTTCTCTTTTTGCTAAATATATCTCTCATAAAAAAATAAATAAAAATTAATTATAAATTAGTAATTTACTTACTAACACAATATCTTTTAGATTTTTTGATTTACACATTCTTCCCTTCCTTCTTCCTCACTTCTCCGACGAACCACCGTAGCTAGTGATGGTGCCGACACTGGCTATTGCCTCTCCCTTTCATCTTCTAATCCCCCCCACCCTCGTTATGGTACCACTCAGCCACTCCTGCCGCTACCACCCATTCCCATTTGCCAGTACACTCCACCCACACTCATTTGTTGATACACCCCCACCCACCTAGCACCATCGATCTGTTTGCCATCCTCCTCGTCCTCCTCTTCTTCTTCCACTCCACTCTCTCTATATATATTTGTATATATAGAGGGGGAAAGGGGGAAGAAGAAGAGAGCAGGAGGGAGGCCATTTAATTTTGGGGGATAGGGGTTGCCAACAATTCTAGGAGTTGGGGGTTGCCTCCGGGGTTAAAAGAATAATGTTGATGATATATATGTTGATAACAATTTGATATTTTATACGTAGACTTTCCCGAACCTAGTCAATAGACCTCTTAGACCATAAACATGGTAGAGTTTAAAGTAAAATCAAATGTAAACTTTGGAGGTACAAAGTGTAATATCCATAAAAAAAGTGTTTTAACACTAAAAAAATTCTGTCATGCGGCTTCTTGTCACACATCACTAGGCCGAAGTCCCACCGAGCTCTCTCCCGTCTTCCACCTTTTGAGACCTCCACACACAAAAACCCTAATTCAGTAAAATTCAAATCCTTAAACCCTAGTGTTCTACCTCCATTTTCACTCACATGGATTCCCACAATAGAAAGGAAAAGCCATCATCCACCGCCACCGTAGCCGCCATGACTGCCGCGACCACCTCCACCGATCTTCCCAAGATGGAAACAAAGAAAACATGCAAAGACCCTTCTTGTTTCTTTTGCCTAATGAACCAAGCAAACTCAAAAACGAGAAGAGAAGGAATCAAAAACTTCCTCAAATATCTCCCTCTGATCGATGGCCAAGAACTAGTGATGGCGGTGAGTGGGATATGGAACGTCGCCATGGCTAACCCTGACGATCAAGAACTACCTTCTCTAGGCGTCTTCAAATGCATGGCAAGTCTCATTCAAAAAGGGATCAATAACAAAGATTGGCTCTCAAGGAACCAAAACATATACATCCCCTACTACGCGGCACACATAATCGGTTCTTACTCCATGAACAGGGTTGAGTCTGCAGAAAAAGCAATTGATTCAGGCGTGATTCCGCCATTGTTGGAGCTCATGAGGGGAAGCATGAGTTGGGTAGAGCAAAGGGTTGCGGTCAGGGCACTGGGGCACCTCGCGAGCTACAAAAGGACTTTCGAATCCGTGGCCAAGCACGAAACGGAAGTGGTAAATTTAGCCATGGGCTTGGCCTCTCGGTGCTTGGAAACCGTGTATGCGAATTTTGTGGGAGCAAGAGATGGCTCCAAGAGGTTGAGGTATCATTCCGACTTGCTGACTAGAGGTGTTGGAGGGATGGAGGTGGAGGACCGAAAGGCCGAGGAATGGGCTAGCCAACTTCAGTACTGGTCTTTGCATCTGCTAAATTGCTTCGCAATCAAGGAGAGGTGCTTAGATTTGGTTTGTGATTCGAATTTCTTGAGAGCTTTGTGTGGGATGTGGGGTGGACTGGTGAATCAAACATCTCCGGGCGGTTTTGGGCTCATCAGAATTCTTTGTTACAGCGAAATCGGAAGAGCAAAAATTACAGAAGCCGAAGTCGTCATTGAGAGCCTCTGCAATCTCTCTAGATCTTCCGACAATTGGCAATACATGGGGATCGATTGTCTCCTCTTGCTTCTAAAAGACATTAACACGAGGAAAAGAGTTCTCGCCATTGCGGCCTCGTCTCTTGCCGACCTGATCGAGGTTCAAACCCTCCGAGGAAGATCAAACCTCGGAGAGAAGATCACAAGAACCCTAATAACCGATTTCAGGAAAATGAACCCCAAAGCCAAGAATCTTAAAACTCAACTGGCTCTACAAGAAGTGTGGAATTTGAAGGTAGAGAGAAGGGAAAGAGAGAGAAAACTTTCAGAACAACGAGTGGAGGAGAGAAGGGTGTTAATAAATCTCATAAAGCAACAAGGAAATCACAGTTTTGGTCTTGAAAAGATTGAAGAAGCAATTCTGGGTTACACAGAGGCATTGGATTTGTGTCCATTGAGACTAAGGAAGGAAAGGGTAGTGCTTTTCAGCAATAGGGCTCAGTGTTATTTACTGCTTGGAGATGCTGATGCTGCCATTAGTGATGCAACAAGAGCGCTCTCCATTTCTAGCCCTGTAAATTCTCATGCCAAAAGCCTTTGGAGAAGATCACAAGCATATGATATGAAAGGGTTGGCCAAAGAGAGCTTGATGGATTGCGCCATGTTCGTCAAATTTTGGGAGAAAAATCATGTTGGGGTCCCGCCATACGCGGATCGGATGATCAAAAAGCAGATGAATGCAGTCTGGCTCTTCGCAGATGCCAGGTTAAAGGCAATGCACAAGCACGATGAAGAAGGAAAAATGGAGGTTGAAAAAGGTGTTGGAAACTCTAGTGCAGGCCCTAATGATGAAGAACCTTACGAGTTTAAAGGTGGAAGAAGAAAACCCTCTCGCTTCGCGAGATCAATGTAAGTCGACGTTAAAGGTGATGGAAATTTCATCGCTGGAATCATGGTACAGAATCATATGATTAAAAGAAAAGTTTGAGATTTTTGGTAATGCAAACTAATGCGAAAAAATTAAAATCGAGGTGTACTTTTTGGATTCAGGAGACCCGTTTAAAATCCGTTCTTCGTTTCTTCTCTTATTGCTAAAAACAATACTATGAATGTCTAACCTGATAATATCCACACGCTCACTAACCAAAACTATTCAAAATTTTTGTAATTTGATGAGATTAAAAATCTTAGAGATATCAATACCTATTTATAGAAATAATCCTAAAAACTATGCCATTTTGAAATGGATGTCTACCGAATAGACATGATTTTGAGAACAAGAGTCACATCCATAATGACATGGTGGTTGTTCGTGGAACTCAGGACTCATGTGAACACTTCACGGATCAGCCCGACCCGTTCCATAATTCCATTAATTATATACTAGATTAAGATGGTTAACAGTACTAAATGATGGTTGGCTTTTTTAAAAAAAAAATGAATTAGGTACAAAGTTGAGGGACAATTTTTCTGGTTACTTAGCATGGTGCATGCATATGGTCTGCGGAGGTGGTTTGGACCACAAATCCATATAGAATATAATACCATTACTTGATTTTAATAATGGTAGCTTTTGTCAAGTTCGAATCTACTATCCACTGTTATCAAATTATTTTCGGTAGTTTCAATTTAAAATGATATGTCGAAATAATTTTTTATTTTTATTTTTTAATTTATATAATAATTTAGGAACTATCAAATGATCGATTTGGACAGAAATCTAACACCTACCCTTAAATGCAATCCCGATTTGTACGGATGATTTGATTATAAGAGAATGATGAGAAATGTGAAACTCTTGGTTTCACTGATGATTTGACTACGAGAGAATGAAAGATATATACGTTGGCTTTGATGCAATATTAGAAGGTTTTAACTTAAAAACATATGGTACCAAGTAAAATAACTTTTTTATAATGATTTGAAAATTCCCAAGTGATCAATGTGATATAAAAATTTACCAGTTGCAAGCTGCAAGAATTCTGAATATAAATATAATCTTTTTGTTTTTCTCTAATTTTAGAAGTTTAATCTCGGGTAAACTCTTGTCTACACCGATTTTAATGGAATGAATTTAGTTTTTGAAATTTTGATTGCTAAACACTTGTTGTTTGTGTTTAAGATTTGGAAACGAAATTTGACCAACTGTGGGTCAATCAGACATTATTTTTATTTTCAATTTAATCCCTAAAGTTCTATGTTGTAATTTTTTGCTTTGAATTTGCATGCGAACGGTTCAATAATTATTTTATAGGCTTAAAAATAAGATAAATCACATTTCACCAAAAAAAAAAAAAAAAAAAAAAAAGAAAGAAAGAAAAGAAAATGAAAACAATTACTCTTTTGATCCTCTAAGTTTGGGATAAGTGTTCAAGAGAGACCCATTTATTTAAGGTTTCAAGGTGGACTCAACCACCTCATTTTCCCTATTTTTCATTTTTTTAAATTAATTTTTAAAATTTTAACTATTATTCTTATATTTAAAAAGATGAATTAAAATTTTACATAAGTCTCTTTAATTTATGGAAATATTTGATAACTTCTGCTTCCCCAAGAAAATTTTAAAAACATTAGCCCCCTTAGACAAAATTTTTGGATCCACCGCCACATTCAAGTAATCCAAGAACCACATTTAATTTATGAGAATAGAAACAAGAACAACGTTTGGTTGCAACATATATATATATATATATATATATATATTCTTTCTTAAAATGTATCACTACAAGAAAAATGCTTTTTAGCGAGAAAAAAATTTGTTGCTAAAAGTACTAGATTCGTCACTAAAACTTTTTAGCGAGGAAATGGATTCGTTGCTGCGGTTGTTGCAGAAACTTCGTCGTTAAAAATCTTTAGTGACGAATTTTGAATTCCTCACTAAAACTACATATTTAGCGAGGAATTAGCTTGTCGCTAATTTTCTCACTAAATGAACTACTTGGTCGCTAAAAGTCATCTTTTGCGTCAAAATTTATTTGAATAATTTCGTTACTAATAGTTAACGACCAACTAAAATTCTCACTAAAAGTAACAATTTGCAACAAATTTTATTTGAATAATTTCCTCTCTAATAATTCACATTTAACAACAAACTAAATTTCTCACTAAAAGTAAAATTTTGCAACAAATTTTGTTTGAATAATTTCCTTGCTAATAATTCATATTTAGAAACCAACTAAATTTCCCGCAAAAAGTAAGAATTTGCAACAAAATATGTTTGAGTAATTTTCTCACTAATAACTTATGTATAGAAACCAACTAAATTTCTCGCTAAAAGTAACAATTTGCAACACTATTCATTTGAATAATTTCCTCACTAATAAAAGCACACATCGATCGCCATAGAACTTGAGACATATATTTAGAATGTGAACTGTTTATCACATCTAAAATAAAGAGAAACAAAAATCTATAACATGCATAATCTATAACAATCTCATTCTTGCCAAAAAAAGAAAAAGAAAAAAAAAAACAGCAAAATATTTGCATCAAATATCTTCACTTGCACAAAAATAGTCTTCTCAACGAACAATTAATCTGCATTACAAATAAATCAAATAAATTGATAAGTCACAACTAATTTGTTTAAGAACCCATAGTTATTAAAGGCTCTAGGCGCACCGAGGCGCACAAGGAGTCCCGGAGCCTAGGCGCAAGGTGCAAGGCGAGGTGCTAGCCTGAGCGAAGCAAGGCTAACGACATTAAAAATATATATATTTATATATATAAAATAATTTATAGCATTGATCATTCACTAGCCATTTAATTTGAGTCATAATAAACAATCCTAATGAAATTAAATTCTATTATATAAACAACTAAACAAATAACACAACTAAACAACTAAATAATAACAAAAATAGAAATGTGAACAGAAACAGAAACGTGAACAGAAACGCGAACCAAAACAGAACAGAAACGCAAGGCAAGAAGAAGAAAACAAAGCATACCTGGAAGCTCTTTTGGCATGCGATTGGAGAAGATTCGAAGGTGGAAACATAAAAAAAGAAAAAAGAAAAAAAAACACAGAACAGAAACAGAAACGTGAACAGAAATATAAAAGAAACAGAACAGAAATAGCAAAAACGAACAGAAATAGAACAAAAATAGTGTCTAGAATCTAAGCATTCCATTGCAAAAACAGAAAAAACAGAACAAACGCGGGGTCTTTTGATCATTCACTAACCATTTAATTTTGTTCTAACAAACAATATAAATTAAATTCTATTAAATAAACAACAATACAAATAACACAAATAAACAACTAAATAATAAAAGAATTAGTAACGTGAACAGAAACAGAAGAACAGAAACAACAATGTGAATAGAAACGTGAATGGAAACAAAACAATGCGAACGGAAACAGAACAAAACTGTGAACAAAAATAAAACACAATGCCAACAGAAACAAAACAAAAATGCGAATCGAAACAGAACAGAAACGTTAACGGAAACAGAACAGAAATGCGAATGGAACCAGTAAGGCGTGCGCCTTTCATAAGGCGTGCGCTTCTTCTTCTTTTTTTTTTTTTTTTTTTTTTTTTTTTTCTAGTTGTTCTCTTGTTCTGTCCCTTTTCAAATATCAATTTTCCCCCCCTTTTTCTTAGATACATTAACATTAATTAACTTATAAGAAAATCAAATACAAAAATTACCATAAGGACGATGAC
The DNA here is from genome assembly GCA_016647705.1 of Eucommia ulmoides. Taxonomy (NCBI): domain Eukaryota; kingdom Viridiplantae; phylum Streptophyta; class Magnoliopsida; order Garryales; family Eucommiaceae; genus Eucommia; species Eucommia ulmoides. Next base: position 24,268,534 of record CM028334.1, read on the forward strand.
GGTCCCATTCCACCATATGATTGTTGTACTATCATTTGTGTCAGTGCTTCAATTTGAGCCTTCATGTTATCAAAATATTTTTGTGTTGGCCCATAGGAAGATGTAGAACTGCGAGTGGAGGTTGGTTTTGGACCGGGACCAAGGCCTCTAACATATCCCGATTTGTGGCCAAGATCGGCCTCACGAATCTCCTCATTACTCATAGGTTTTTCTCCTTCTTCTATATGCTTTTCTTTCATCTCCATCATTTGTCTCTATAACATAAAATTAACTAGTAAATGAATGTTTTTAAATTTTAACAGGCTAGGAGGACTTTAGCAATACTAAAAGTTAAAATTTTAATATAATATTTACAAACTTACATATAGATTTTCAGTTGTCGGTGCAACCCATGTCCCATCATCCCTTTGGTGTGTGTCCCTATAGACATCAAAAATATCTGGGCATGTACCTGTTTCTGGGTTCTACAATTCCAAAATATTACTATAGAATAAAAAAACTTGTGCCATTAATTTAAAATTTATAAATTACTTTATTAGAAGCTTCGTGCGCAAGCATGTTGCGTATGCGTTGGATCCAGATACATGATTGTACAATAGTTTCCTACGATTCCTTTTATTTGCAACCGATCACTTCTACATTATATGTATACAAAGTCAACGAACATGTATACAATTAAATCATTGACGAGATATTAATGTTAATGCTCAAACATAGCATTTACCACCTGAAATTTTTCCGACTCAAAGAGATCACAAAGATTATGCCATACATCAATGCTCAAGTCCTCCTAAGGATGCTCGCATGGTGGCAAATTATAAGGGATGAGTAGGACAGGCTACATACTATAAGAATTACTCATGTTCCCAAATGGATTGAACCCATCCGTAGCCAAACCCAATCTCACATTTCGATGATCATTAGCAAATGCTGGAAATTTTCTATCCAACAGCAGGATGCCTCAAAACACCATCATCAACGCGCTTCTCTTTATGCCACCTCATTTCTTCGGCCGTTTTTCGCGACATAAACAATCTTTTCTACCTGGGTTTCAATGGAAAGTAGCGTAGCACTTTATGTAGAATCTTCTTACCCTTTCAATCATTCCTTTTCCATCTACACTTACCGCATACCGGACAATTGTCATCCTTTTCATTCTCTTTCCAGAACAAAGCATAATCATATTTGAAAGCGTGAATTAACAAATATCCCAATCCCAAATCCCGTAACATTTTTTTGGCCCCATAGTGTGAAGAGGGGATTGTCTCACCTTCTGGCAAAGCATCCTTCAAAAAAGGAAGAAACGAATTGATGGATTTGTTACTCCACTTGTTCATTACACTTATGTGAATGAGCTTTACAACAAATGAAAGTGTCGAATACTTAGAACAATCAGTATATAGTTCACGTTGTGATTCTCTAAGCATCCTCTCAAATGCTATATTTTCACCATCATGCAAGTCCTCTTGAATTTCTCCTCCACCATCACCATCATCCATACTCACATCTATATGGTTTGTGCCTAGCATGTCTTCCAACATCTTAGGAATTTCATCGTCGCTCGTATGATCAACAATTGTCAAAGAAACCCTCTCCCCGTGAAATATCCATTCTCTGTAACTTAATTGAAATCCATACATAAGTATGTCACGCTCCACATCATAGAATGTTTTGGACACTGAATTCAAACACTTTTGATAAGGAGAACGTATCATGTTCGAATTATTGACAACATTAGTTCGCGCAAATTCTATAAAGGCTTCCACCCCCTTCATGTATTCTTCGCTAAATCTATATTTGACATCCATCCAACTCTTATCCATTTTCCTAATAGCACTTACAAAAAAAATTAACAACGATAAAAAAGAAATTGACAAAAATAAAAATAAAAATAGTACTACAAGTAAATGCCAGCTAGAAAACAGTCAAGTATGACCACTCTTGGCATTCCTCATATCAACTCTAGTGTTTTTTTTTTTTTTTTTTGTAATATTTGTCTAGTGTTTTATTTTAAAAAACTAAAAATCAGCTGAACGGATACTCAAAAAAAATGTTCAGTTCAGTGTTTAAGAATTAAATCGGTTCAATGTTTTTTTTTTTTTTTAAATGAGAAAATACTCAAAATAAAAAGTAAAAAAACTAAACATAAAAATCGGAACATAAAAAACAGAAAAACAGAGTACAGACAGATGAATTGCACAATAAATCTCCACAGTATTGTAAGTGCACTGTACCAGAGAGAGAGAGAGAGAGCAGAACATGAAAAACTGAACATAAAAAACAAAAAAAACATAGCACGGACAGATGAATTGCCACTAAATCTACACATTATTGAAAGTCCACTGTAATAGAGAAAATGGGGAAAAAAACAAATAAAAACAACACATGAAAAACTGAACATAAAAAACATTGAATCCTAAGCTGAATTTACTAGGCGAAGGGAAAATGATTTACACACTTAAAACATTTTAACTTCTTTTTTAACTTTGTTCAAATTATCTATTTGTACATAAATCCTAAATTGCTTATCCAAATTTGATTCGGTTTCTTCCTACAAGTCTTAATGGCCGTGGTGATGCCAACGCTTGAGTTTTGAGCCAATCAGACCCCGTGTGGGCATTTTGGACACCCGACCCCATTTTAACTTCTCTAAGTGTTCAAATTCTATATTTGCACATAAATCCGAAACTGTTTACCCAAATTCAATTCGGTTTCCTCCTACAAGTCTTAATGGTTGTGGCGACGCTAACCCTTGAATTGCTCATTTGGAAAGAATGAAAATTAAACAATCATCAGTTGCTGATTTGGAAAAAAATGTTTCCAAAAAAAAGCATAAATATTTTTCTAAACAGAACATAGAAAGTTGCTGTTTTTTTAAAAGTTGCTGAACAGATACTTAAAACAGTTACTGGGTTTTTTTTTTTTTTTTTTAAGTTACTGAACATATACTTAAAAAAGTAGCTGATTTTTTATTTTTTTTTCCAAGCAAATTTTCATAAATATTCAAAAATCCCAAAAACAAGTCTACCAAAAAAGGGTTCAATTGAGTAAACAATAATTAATAATGTAAAAAAGAAAAATCAAGCAGTTTCTTCTATTTGAGGGTTTGAAAATCACCAGGACCAACAAAAGAACACGCACAACAAGAAACCAATGCATTATTATTGGGATAATTATTTGAGCAGATTCAATATTCCAGATGACGTATGCGAAGAGCAATCCACATTGATGTAATGAAAGTGAACCAATTTTAGGCTTCATAAGCATCTATTGAAGGTGGGGCAATCTCCCATAAATAATTAAAAAGGGCCATTGATATGAATAATGTATATTGCATTCCATTTTTATTATTATATCATAATAAAAGACTGGGTGAACCAAGATTCACATACTTAATCCCACCAAAGATTGGCGAAAAGTAGATAGATTCAGTACAATAACCATAAATAGAGAACTTTAAAATAAATTGACCCCAATATCCAGGCTCAGTACATTATTTTCTGCTAAAACAAAAAGCAGTTCTCAATAAGATTTCCATCTAAAAAAAAAAAAAACTCTCCTCAAAGCAAATTGTCATAAATATTCAAAAATCCCAAAATAAGTCTACCAAAAAAGGGTTTAATTGAGTAAACAATCATCAGTAATGTAAAAAAGAAAAATCAAGTAGTTTCTTCTACTTTAGACCAGGACCAGCAAAAGAACAAGCACAACAAGAAACTAATGTATGTTATTAGTACTCTTTATGGATACTAGAGAGATCAAGCTGGAGCCTGATGGTGGTGTCTATTTTTACTACAATCCCACAGACTACTCAAGCTTCTGAATTTGGTTCAGTTTTCTGGAAATTAGGCCCCCTTTTAGTGTTTCTGTTCCCAAAATTTTTGTTTTTGTTCTTGTCCAAATAATTTTAGAACAAATTTCTGAAATTAAATAGAATTGTTCTCAGATTTCAGGTAATAGAAATAGAAACGTGGTAAACCAAAACACAAAACAAATGCCACTTATGGTTCCTGAAACATTATTGATTTGGTTTTTCATGTCATTTTTTGCCAACTCCAAGTTTACATGTTACAGGAATTGAAACACTATGAAAGAAATAGAACAGTATCTAAAAACACTTTCACTACAGAGTTCCACTGTTTTTTAGTCAGAGAATTAAAAAACATAAAATCCCACCCAAAAAATTGAAGAAAAATCAATTAGGGTTTTGTATGATATTATAACAGATGTTACTGTTATCTCTATCATTCTAATTTCTGTTAGTGTAAATCTCTTTAGTTCTTTTAAATTAGAAACAAAAATACCTATGTTCATTCTAATTTCTTTTGTTAGGGTACATAATGACAAAAGAATGAAAATTCCATTCTAATTGAGGGAGAGATAGAGATGTGTACCAGTAAACCAGCGGCGACAAGCAACGGGAAAGAGATTGAAGAGGAGATTTGAGTGGCGGTAGCTAGGTTTGGAGTGAATCGGAGCAGCAACTGGAAGGAGTACTGCATGGCAGCGATGAACAATTGCTGTAGTCCCACTCGGAGTGCATCCTCAGATTGAACTGTGGGAGAAGAGGGGCAATAGAGATTGAAGAAGAGAGAAGAAACTTCCATTATGAAACAAGGAAAGCCGTGAACTTGACCTAGATTGGAGCCAACAAGGAAAGCAATCACCCACAGAGATTTCCATCAGGATGTGCAAGGCAAGATTTGGGAAAAGCAGAGGCGCGAAGGAATTTGGGAACGAAGCAAGGGCGCCAAGATGAAGTAAAATTGGGAACAACCGATGATTTTGGGAAATTTGGGATATGTGGGGGTGAATGACATATTACATATTATTAATTATTAATATTTTCGTATTTATTGAGGAAATATATGGTTGCTATAAATTCTAATTTTTTTAGCTACCAAAAATAATTGTTGCTAATTATATTTTATTTGTTGCTAAAAAAAGAAAAATAGTAATAAATTATTTGTGACTAATTTAGTGACAAAATTTATATTTTTGTCAAAAAAAAAAACTTTTAGTGATAAATTTTTTATGTCGTCACCAATTGTCCATGAGTTTTAGCGTGAAAATTATATTTCCTCGCCAATACTACTCTTTTGTGAGAATTTTTATTTTCCTCGCTAAAATTCGTCGTTAAAACTACTTTTTCTTGTAGTGTATGATGGCCGGTGTGGTGGTTGGAATAGTTTTCTGGGAGTAAATAGAAATCATTTTTTTTTCTTCAGATTCTTAAGAAATTTAAGAAATAGTCCCAAATTACTTTTAAAAGTTGGGAACATAAACGTGTGTATCAAAAATGTTTCTGTATATTAATCCCAAAGTTTTGAGAGCGGGAACATGAATCAAAAAACATAAATAGTAACGAAATGGGACCTTATATTATAAATGCTCCTAGTCAGGTTGAATTGTTAAAACAAGTCCTTAACAATTCAACTATAATTTTGGGGTGTTTTCTCTTTGAGAATAGTAAGCCTCATAACCATTAGTGTCAAACACTAAAATAATTACAAGGAGACTTAATAGTGTAGTAAGGGTATTGAATGTGATCATTTTTGATATTATGCATGGTACTTTTGCTCAATGTCAATTGGAATATCAGAGTTATGATAGTGCTTATGATTTTCAGACTTGTGGTACTAGGTAATCACAAATGTGCGTTCCTATACTTTGATAAAATGAAATGTGGTTTGGTACCTAATAAACTTAAAAAATATTCATTGGGTGTAGTGAAACATGTATGTGAATATTCGAGTATGCAAGAAAAGATTTATCTCTCTTAATAAAGAGTGACATGTCCTCAATGTCAATTGGGTGTAGTGCAGTATGTATGTGAATATTTGAGTATACAAGAAAATATTTATTGCTCTGGATATGATAGTGTGACAATTGGGATGAGATTCAAGTTGGTGTCACAAGCAAATTATACTATCAATCGATATACATATGATTAAGATAGTTTTATTCTTTCTTCTTTATTTTTATTTGTTTATTTATTTATTTTTTATTCATAACCTATTGCTTGTTCCCATAACACAAGATAGATCATATAGCAAAAATTACTGCTAATAAGGTTCTCATGGTAAAATTTCTATCAACTGGATACAACTGTGGTATATAGATAGACGTGACTAACGATTAGTGAAAATTGAAAGGATCGGATATTAAAATTGACACAATTACGCAATGGAAATAAAAAAAATTAAACCACAATTTAATATCCAATTTCTTAAGCCGGATATAACCGTATTAACATTAAAACAAATAATCAAGAAATATTACAACTCTTTAAATATAAATAATATCTCTTTTGGTGCTTAGCCTCAAAACTGGTAGTTCTTGAGTTATGACCTGAGTAAACTATGTGAAGAGCATCTGAACACAAACAATATAGCTACTGGAGGCTTGATTATCGCAGAAGTAACACCGATGTCTCACCTCTAACAGTATCTACACAAAGGATGTCAGAAAAAAAGGTGTGTGCTTGGATTTTCTAAGATCAAATCTAATCTCTAGACTATAGGATTGCTCTGATTTGAATCTAAGTGATAGTAAAATTCAAATTAGTGGTACAAACTGGAAAACACAATCTCACAGACACAGAAGACAGAGAGAGAGAAAGGGGGCCAAGATGCCTTGTGGACGATTCATAGAGTAAAGAGGACATCTTTTGGCCTTCCACTTTATAAATACAATCCATGGTTCAAAACCCTGAAATTTTTCTTTTTCTTAATTACACGTTGGCCCTTGAACTTCTTAAGTTCAACGTCACTGTCATTTCTTTTTTGAAGGACTCTTTAACATCTATTCTCTATTGTATATGACCCATTAGGTTCATAGCAGAACGTGAATGATAAAAATAATTAATTATTTATTTACTTTAATAATTATTAATCAATAAATTTTAGAACAATTATAACTTTGTCCTTCAAGAAGAAAATACTTTTTCCCTTAAAACATTTTCTCCAACTGTGATACGTCACATTTATCGACATATCACAGTCATGTCCAATTGACAGAAATTTAATCAAGAGAACCCTCTCAAGCATAATATGCGTATTTCAAGATATCTTTATCTGTGTGCCTGAAAGGATCAACAAGATATGGTTAAATTAAAAACACCCTATCATATGTATTTTAATTGATAATATAATCACTTGTGATATCGATTGGAACCTCATCCCAATCATCATAATACTTTGGTGTGAATTATATTAAACCGAATCGCATGGGTCACATCTCTCATTTCTAAGAGCGGAAGATCCCTTATTTCATAATTAAATATTCATATGTCTGTCACACTATACCCAATGAATACCCTTGAAGTCTCGTAACTGGAGACCAATACTTGGTATTATCAAAGTATAGTAACCTATACATGTAATATACAATACATAAAGTACAAAAGTTCACAGATATACAATTACACCTCAGATATCCTATTTTGACTTGAGCAAAACTACTACTATCAAGGATGATCATGTTTAGTCTCTTACTACTCTTATTAAGTCTCCTTGTTGATATTCTAATATCTCATACTAATAGATCGAGACTCACCGTTTTCAAAGAATAAATATCAGATCAAGCTCAATTAAATTGTTGAAGACACTTTTCAACAATCCAATACTGATTAGGAATAATTCAGAATATCGTGCTAGCAAATATCTTTGGTTTCCCTCTTAAAAGAACTAAACTTTTAGTCAAGGTCGATTTTTATTTTCAAATATTGCTTACGTAATACGTTTCCAATTCTAATTTTTATTACTTTTGGGATCAAATTATGATTGTTCTATTTTTTTTTTCTTGTATTTAAAAATACTTAGAGCAGAATTCTTTGAAATTTAAAATTATTTTGTGAATTAAAAATTATTGATTTATGTAATATATTTTCAATTCAATTTTTTTTATTACTTTTCGGATCAAATAATTGTTTGTTATATTTTTTCGAGTATTTAAAAACTACTTGCTACTAAATTTTTAAAATTTAAAATTATATTGAAAATTAAATATTTTTTATTTATGGGATTTAGTTAAAATTTATATATAAACTGTTTCATTTAGTTTTTTTTTTTTTTTTTCCCGAATTGTTGGGGACTTTATTTAGTAATAGTTGCACTCAGGTTCAAAAATAGTGAACTTTCAAAATTTTAAATTTTTATTTTTAACCATCTATTGTGTTTGTCCTTTTTAACTCGTTTTGTATATGAAATTACTAGCATATAAAAAAATAAAATAAAATTGTATTACTTCTATCAACACTTATACAAGAAACAAAGAATTTAAATAACATAATAAGAACGATATCATTTTTTCAAATAAAAAATCTAGCAAGTTAAGCAATTATAGTTTTTTGTTATTTATTTTATTTTATTTAAAAGGGAACAAAATTGTCAATCTAAGTAAAGAATAAGTTACAAAAAGGTAAAAATGTCAAACAAAATTAGATGTCATCCATTCGTAAGAGTTTGGGGGTGTCCTTGTTGGGTTTTTAAAATGACAGGGGGGCAAATATATTTTCAAATGAGAATAAGTGTCGTTATAGGTTTTCCAAATGACAGGGGATGTCAGTAAAATTTACCCGGCAAAATATTTATGTGTTGAAAATCTTACTATTTCAGAAATAGAAAAGTATTTAAAATTTATTCAACTCACTGTCTTAATAATAAATAGCAATTAAATTTACTCAAACCACTGTATTATTGAGACACTCCTTTAAATAAAATGTTAAAGAGTGAAATTGAGGAGAATCCAGAGATGGGGATTTTATGAGTATTTAATGGGGTTGAATGTGTGAATAGAAAATCAATGGGAGGACAAAAAATACATTGGGAGAGCTCTCTTTTATTCTCAAGTCGAATATTTCAATTTTAATTTTTTATATAAATATAGTTTTATCGTACAATTTCGGGGATGACTAAAAGGAGTATCTCCTTCTCCCTTAGTGGGGTGCAGTGGACCTAGATTCACTTGTTAAAAAAAAATAGTAGCAGGGGGGAAAAACTACTAACTCTACCAGTTGGATGTTAGTCTTTAAGATTAATTTCGTTATATTAAAATCCATTATGAAATATAAAGCCGTCTCTTTTATTGAACTACGAGTCCAAATTTAGGGTTAAAGAAGCACTAAAATGTAATTCTGCCAAACCTAGAGCCTACATCTATTTCTTTAATTAACGTTTCTGGAGATAATTAAGAAAGATAGTTAAAAAGCGTAAGGAATTAGTCCAACTTCCACTACTCAAAAAGCATTCATGTCGTGCATTGTGAATGAGACATTAACCAGTTTAGGCCTCAACAATATTAACTTAAAAAGACAAAATAGGAAAAATTGCTCTTTTGACCCTTTGAATTTGGGTGGGTGTTCAAGTGATAAATGTGATTAGCAAAATGACATCGTCATGGTATTACAAAGTTTCACCATCATTTCAATTAGTTTAGATCAGTGCATTGGGTGGACTTAAAAATAATATAATAAATTTTTAATATTGAAACATGAAATACATACATACTATTTGGTTATTTTAATAGTAATATCCGAGAACGAATGCATAAATTTTATTGAGTAATGACATTTTATAAATATCGAAAATAAATTGATAATTATAAATTAAATAAATAATCATAAAAGTGAAATAATATTTTTACAAATTAACTTTTACTAATATACTATAAAATAACAAACAAATAATCATAAATTAAAATTAATTTTATCAATTTTTTCAAGTCTAATAAAATTTAATTTAATTAATTTGTATCATATCTAATTTATTTTTGGTAGAAAATATTTTTTCAATCACATATATTTTTTTAATTAATTCAAAATGTGCACTAGGGAAATTAATTGTGCATTGCTTAAAAAAAAATATTTCTCTAAACAAAAAAAAGAGGAAATTGAGTAGCACACTCATTATTTGATATATTAAAAAAAAATATATATATATAAGAGTTCACCAAAATGTTTGAAAGATGCATTCTCCAACCTAATTAATTTATATCCTATTTAATTTATTTTTACTTGGAGATATTTTTTTAATCATAGTTATTTTTTAAGTAATTTAAAATGTGCACTATAGAAATTAATCATATATTTGTGTATCAATTAGAAAAAAAAATATAACTCAAAAAAAAAAAAAAAAAAAAAAAAGAAGAAATTAAGTAGGACACTTATTATTTGATATATAAAAAAATGAAAAAAAAAATATAGGACTCACCAAAATACTTGAAATAACTATTCTCCTAGTAGGATTAGAATATTAAGAGTGAAAGGAATTAATGTAATATTAGTAGTGGAATGGATTAATATTAAAATATTAAAGAGATTGCTAACAGTTTGACTATTAAGTCTTATATAGGAATAGGATAGGATTAATGGTGACCATTGATTTAGATAGGTTAGATGAAGAGATAAATTGTGAGAGTTAATTATAATTCTTTATTTAGATGGGAGAATAGGATTTAGATGGGAGAATAGGATTGAGAAGATGAAAAATAGTTATTTTAATTCATGCACAAGAGAAGGACTTTGCTTTTAGTATTACATTAAAAATAGAAAAGGTCACGTGCTAAGCATGTGACTTGACAACCATTTAAGTAGAGTATCTTATTCTCCTACTCTAGCTATTTGTCCATGTATGCGGAAGGAAACAATTATTAAACATCTAAGTTTAGGCAACAAAATATATTTTTTCCATTAATCTTACTGTTGGATTATGGAGTGGGTCGGGTCAACCCGTGGAGCGTCCACATGGGCCCATGTTTCATGGATAGTTACCATGTGAATGGGTGCACCTTTTGATCTCAAGGTCACATCTTTTCGGTAGATACTCATTGGAACGGACACACTTTTTGGGATTTTCTCTATAAATATGCGTTGATACCTCTAAAATTTTTATTCCCATTAGATTACATAAATTGAGTGGCCTTGGTTAGTGAGTGTGTGGATATTATAGAAAAATATTCAAGTAGTATTTTTCTTGCCAACGAGAGAAGAAATGAAGAACGGGTTGTAAACGAGTCTTCTGAATCCGAAAGGTACGCTTCCGTTTTAATGTTTTTGCATTTGTATACATTGGTATCATAGCCTTATAAACTTGTTTTGCCAAATCATATTATTATAGTGTATAAACAGTAGTTTTCCTTGAAAGAAAATTGTTTCCTCATTAATGGCCGAAAATATTTTTTCGAAAAGTTCGATATTTCTAGAATTTTTTATATAGAAAAATTCTACGTTTCATTATTAGTTCAATGATATAAATTTTATGAAATTTGGACTTATAGTTGATTTTATATGATTTTTCAAAGTTAAAAAAAAAACGTAAAATTTGGGCTATTGTTTATAATTTTTTGGGTTACTAGTTCCTTGAAGAAGATGACCAAAACGGCGTTATTTCATTTATTTAAGTAAATATCACATTGGTTGTTAAAATTCAATTGCAAATTTTAGAAAAAACTTTATGTTTGTTAAGTGGCAACTCCCAAATGCGTTTGGAATTGAGATTTGGGAGGGGTTATGGGTTGCCTATGGGGATCGAACCTAGGACCACCAATAATAGAGCCATACTTAACAAGCACTTTGCCACCACAATCATATGCTCATATCTTACTGTTTATATATAACTGTGCATATTTAAGTTACAATACATCACTTACATGCTTATCATGCTTACTTGTATACCATAACATGTCAAATTTTATTCTACTTACTCGTTAACATGAATTATGTTTGAAAGTTTCATGTTAGTTAATTTTGATATATGTATTTTATATATTTAAAAAAATATAAAATTAAAATTTGTAGACAATAATGACCTGAGATATGTTTTCCTCGTTTTTGTTTTGTGTGCAATGTATCTAAAAATGATATTTAAATCTATAAATGGAAGAGATGATTATGAGCATTTTTTTTTTTTTTTTTTTTTTTTTTTTTTTTTTTTTTTTTTTTTTCTTGTACTATAGAGATATGTGTTATTTTTATATTCAATTATTGCGGCAAAATAATTAGTTTGTGTGTTAATATCCTAAATGTGCATAAAATGTAGTGAAATTATTTTAACGAATATAATAGCGGACCTTGCTAAAATTTAGAAACTAGAAGAGAATAATTATGATATTTGGTATCGTAAGATCCAGTATCTCCTAAATGAGTGAGAGGTTTTGGAAACATTGACACATAACATGGAATTACCTTCTAAAGGTAATTCTGCCCAACACCTGCGTGAGATGGAAATCTATCGAAATTGGCTCAAGAAAGATCGTAGTGCAAGATTCACTATGTTAAGCTATATCCACGATGATCTGATTGGTGATTATGAAAGTTATGCCACCGCACTAGAGATGTGGAATGCCTTGAAATTGGTATTTGTGGGTATATCAGCAACTAGGTTGAGAGCCTTGACATTGAAGTTTGAAACTTACAAGATGTCTCTTGAAACAAAGATGGTTGAGCATCTTCAAAAAAGGTCGGCTATGATATGTGACCTAAAGGTAGCTGATAACAACTTATTTGATGAGCAACAGATCCTTGTTGTGCTTCACTCTTTGCTTGATTCTTGGAAGTAAATGAAGCTCACAATGACGTACAATGAAACTATCAAAACTTTTATCCAATTACAACGTCATTTGGAATTGGAGGCAAAGAAGTTGGAGGCAAAAGGCAATACTTTTACGTTTGTTACTTTGTCTAGCCATCGCCAGACATTTGGGTCCAAGCGAAAGAGGTGGGACAAAACACGACAAGGAGGAATAGAATGATCTGCTTATAAAAAGAGAAGGGGAAAAAAGTATAAAAATGCAAGCGTGGAGGAAAGAAGGACAAGTCTAAGTTGAAGTATTACAACTGTAATAAACTTGGTCACTTTGCTTGTGGATGCACTAAGCCAAAGAATGTAAAAACCAACTATATCTTTCAAAATGATGCCTATGTGTGCAGTTATATCTTGGTTTCTCATTCATTTCCTAATTGGATTATAGATACTGGAGTAACAAGACACGTCGCAGAAGATCGAGTAGGGTTCATTGAGTATCGTAGAATTACAATTGGGAGTCAACGTATTTACGTGGGGAATAACACTAGCGAAGTTGTGATAGAAATTGGAATCTATCAATTAAATATGTGTTCGGGCAGCACCATGTTTCTCTATGATGTTCTCTATGTTCCTGGAGTTCAATGAAACATGATGTCTGTTGCAGCCATGGCTGGACTAGGTTTTTCTTTCAGTTTCACTATAGACTCTGTTAAATTTTATTTAGACTCCGTGTTTTATAGTAGTGGACACATAGTAGATGAATTTTATGTACTAGATATTGTTGATTCTTTATATTTTGATATATATTTAACTTCTAATAATAATGATTCTATTACATCTACATTTGTTACATGGCATGCAGGACTTGGTTATATTGAGCAAGATATAACGACAAGGTTAGCTCAAGAATGACTTTTAGATCCATTCTCTAGAGTTAACTTATCTGTCTGTGAATCTTATTTGGTTGGAAAGGCCACAAGAAAGCCTTTTGTTATGGCTAGAAGGGCTAAATCTCCCTTAGAGTTAGTCTATTTTGATATTTGCGAACCTATAATGTCAGGGCACGACATGGTGCTAATTATTTTGTCACATTCATTGATGATTACTCATGTTGTGGTTATGTTTATCTTATTTCTCCCAAATAGGCATTGCATTGCTTCCAAAGATTTGTTCATTTAGTTGAGAATAAAAAAGGTAAAATTTTTAAGATTTTACGTATTGATTGAGGACATGAGTATTTGTCTGAACAATTCAAGAACTTATGTGATAATAGAGGCATAATTAGATAGTTGACAATTCCCGGTACTCCATAACAACATGGAGTAGCTGAGCGTTGGAATCGAACTTTGTTGGATATGGTTATGTCAATGATGACACATGCTAATCTACCAATCAATTTCTGGGGAGATGCTTTATTGATAGCAACCAATATTTTAATAGAGTTCCCTCCATGTCAGTACCATCTTACCATATGAGCTATAAATTGGTTTCAAACCAGAATTAATGATATAGGTTGCAGTCAATAAAGAATCTCCCCAGAAATTGATTGGTAGATTAGCATGTGCCATTATTGACCTAACTATATCCAATAAAGTTCGATTCCAACGCTCAGCTACTCCATGTTGTTGTGGAGTACCGAGAATCATCAACTATATAATTATGCCTCTATTATCACATAAGTTCTCGAATTGTTCAGACAAATACTCATGTCCTCGATCAATACGTAAAATCTTAAATTTTTTACCACTTTGATTCTCAACTCAATGAAAAAATCTTTGGAAGTAATCTAATACCTTTGATTTGTGAGAAATGAGATAAACATAACCACAACATGAGTAATCATCAATGAATGTGATAAAATAATTAGCACTATGTTGTGCCCTAACATTCATAGGTTCGCAAATATCAAAATAGACTAACTCTAAGGGAGATGTAGTCCTTCTAGCCTTAACAAAAGGTTTTCTTGTGGTCTTTCCAGTCAAACAAGATTCACAAACAGGTTATGTTCGTGTTACATCACATGCACATAGAAAATTGGGCCTTAGAGCTTAGAAGTGCACATTTATTAGATATCCTGATGATAGGTGTGATTTACCTATCTATTTTTGAATTGAACATTGTTAGTTTTTTAGTATGTTTTATTACGTTTTAATATGGTTTTATGTATTTTTGTATAAATCAGGTGTGTAGGGGTGAAAAGGCATGAAAATAGATCATAAATGATCAAATCGGATCAAGAACGATGGAAGAATGGTAGGAAAACAAGCATAAGGGTATAATTCTGAAAACCAGCCCACCGCCGCAGAGTTCAGACCACTACTGCAGCAGTCAATATGCAGGCACCACTGCGGCGGTGAAACAACAATAAGGTCCCTGATCCCACCACCGAGTCCACCGCTTAGGCTGTGACTTAACCGACATACCCAGTGCCGCGGCGGTCACTCTGCACAGTTGTTAGATATTGTTTTAGATATTTTGCTCCATATTTAAGCCTCTCTCCTCTCTCATGCTCTAACCCCTGGCCATAGGAGACCCCTTAGGGTTCCTAATATTTTGAGAGTGTTTTGGGGTGTGCTCAACCAATTCCTAAGGAGAAGAACACGTTGCAAAGAAGAAGAAGAGATTGTTGGACGGTTTTAGCGGTAAATCTTCGGACTACGACTAAATTCTTCTGTTTCTCCCTTTATTTTATTAACTTCGATAGATTGTTGAGCATGTTTAGCTCTATTCTCATTATATAAACGGTTATGGTCATGAGCTAAACGGATTTTATTTAGGGATTAATAATATTTATAAAATCGTTGTTTGTTTGAGTTTATGTTTTGTTAATGGTGTTTTTCTCTATTTCAATTGTGTTTGCCGTTATTCTTTGATATTATGCTTGTTTAGATAATTAGAGAATATGGAGTTTGACACTTGAGAGAGGTAACCCCGAATTCGAACTAGGGTAAACACAACGCGATGATCTAATAACCTGGAAAATAGTTAGAAAGTGTGCAATCAATGACGTTGGGGCAAGACTTATGTGACCTTGTGTCGTTAAGACATTGAGAGAGACTTCTTTGTTGACGCGAAGTCGCATATTCACTTGTCTTACACTCGGGAGAGGTGGCGAGTGAGTTTACAACACAGAGATTGTCGGATAGGTTGAACGCCGTTATTGTAAACTAAACGAGACCAAACACGTTTTTGTAAACGAAGTTAATCCCTAGAAAATATTTTCCCTAAACATCTCAATATAATATTAGTTTAGTTAGATTAATTAACTTAGTATTCGTATTAATTAATTATAAACTTCATTTTTATCAACTAAATAAAGTTAGGTTATGATAATCGCGGTACTCGACGATAATCTCAACCAATCTCTGTGGATACGACAATCCCTACTCTTTTCCATCTATACTAAAACTTGACCTGTACACTTGCAGTGAAAGTAGTGACGTAATATTCCGCCACCATCTGACCACTCCAAAGGATATGTGATGTTACATGAATGTTTTGATGGTGTACTGACTAAGATTGAGTTATGCGATGTCGAATTTATGGAAAATGAGTTTCCAAGTAGAGGTGAACTAAGAGGTAATAAAGAACTTTATGAGCTGAATAAGTTAAATGATAACTCTACACCATCACTCGGTGATGGTGGAGAAATTAATTCTCGTTCTTCTACAAGTACGCCAATGGTCACCAAGAATAGTGGGAGAGATTTAAAGAATAGTGAGAGTGTACCACAAAAAACAATTCTTAAACTCTTCAGTTGCGTAGAAGTCAATGTGGAAATATTCCTCGACGTCTATTCGGGATTGATGTGGAATTTTTCATGTGTTCTTCACTAGAGGAAGACGAACCTTCCTCTTATCAAGAGGCTTTATCATCGCCTGCTGCTAAAGAATGGATAAATGCAATGGAAGATGAGATTAGTTATATGAAAAAGAATCAAGTATGGGAACTAGTTGATCTTTTGCCTTGAAAATCTATTGGAAACAAATGGGTTTTATAAATTAAAGGTCAAGCAGATGGATCTATTGATAGGTACAAATCGTCTTGTGGTGAAATATTACACTAAAAAAGAGAGTGTAGATTACGATAAAGTTTTTTGACCTGTTGTTAGATTTGCCTCCATTCTCTTAATCTTAGCCATTGTCACCCATTTAGATCTAGTATTTTTTCAAATGGATGTTAAGACTACTTTTCTCAATGGAGAACCAGAGAAGAATATCTATATGGATCAATATATTAGTTTTGTGACCAAGGGACAAGAACGCAAAGTGTGCAAGCTAAAACATTTCATTTATAGCCGAAAACAATCATCTAGATAATGGTACCTCAAATTCCATGAAGCTATAATTACTTTTGGCCTTATCATGATTATGAAAGACCATTGTGTTTATAGAAAGCGGTCGGAGAAGGGTTTTATTATCCTTATTCTATATGGAGATGAAACTTTATAGGTAGAAAATGACATAGGGATGATTGTCTCCACTAAAGAGTAGTTGTCCTTTACTTTAGATACGAAAGACAAGGGTGAACCAAATTATATACTTGGTAGTAAAATTATTAGAGACAGTTCTAAGACACTTCTTTCTTATTCTCAAGAGGATACTCGTATTGAGAATAGTACCTTGAGTCTTGATCTTTCTTCTAGAACTAATGCTGGAGAAGAAGATATGTCCTCGTAGTCTACAATAAAAAAGGGTGTAGACTATAAGAAAAAAATTTCACCTGTTACTAGGTTTGCCTCTATTATTCTAATCTTAGCCATTGTTGCCCATTTAGATCTAGAAGTTTTCAATAGATGTTAAGACCGCTTTTCTTAGTGGAGAACTAGATGAGGGGATCTACATGGATCAACCTATTAGTTTTGTAGCCAAGGGACAAGAGCGCAAAGTGTGCAAGCTAAAACGTTCTATTTATGGCCTAAAGCAATCATATAGACAAGGGCACCTCAAATTCCATCAAGCCCTAATTACTTTTGGTTTTACCATGCTTGTGGAAGATCATTGTGTTTATATAAAATGGTCAGAGAAGGGTTTTATTATCTTTACTTTGTATGTAGACGATATTTTATTGGCAAGAAATGACATAGGGATGATTGTCTATACTAAAGAGTGATTGTCCTTTATTTTTGATATGAAAGAAACAGGTGTAGCAACTTATGTATTTGGTGTTAAAATTATTACTGGTCATTTTAAGAAACTTGTTGCTTTGTCTCAAGATACTTATATTAGGAAGACACATGAACAATTTCGAATGCATAATGCTAAGTCTATAGACGCTCCTGTTGAGATGGGTAGTACTTTGAGTTTTGATCTTTGTCTTAGAACTAATGCTGGAAAAGAAGAGATGTCCTCGTAGTCTACACTCAATAAGAAGGTGTAGACTACAAAGAATTTTTTTACCTATTATTAAGTTTACCTCCATTCGCTTAATCGTAGCCATTTTTGCCCATTTGGATCTAGAATTTTTTAAATGGATGTTAAGACTGCTTTTCTCAATGGAGAACTAAATGAAGAAATATACATGGATCAAACTATTAGTTTTGTGGCCAAGGGACAAAAGTGTAAAGTGTACAAGCTAAAATGTTTCATTCATGGCCTAAAACAATCATCTAGACAATGGTACCTCAAATTCTCTCAAGCCATAATTACTTTTGGCTTTATCATGATTGTGGAAGATCATTATTTTTATATAAAGCGGTCAAAGAAGGGTTTTATTATCATTACTCTATATGTAGATGACATTTTATTGGTAGGAAATGACATAGGGATAATTGTATTCACTAAAGAGTGGTTGTTCTTTACTTTTGATATGGAAGACATGGGTGAAGCAAATTATGTACCTGGTGTTAAAATTATTAGAGACCGTTTTAAGAAATTTCTTACTTTGTCTCAAGAAACTTATATCAGGAAGGTACTTGAACTATTTTGAATGTATAATGCTAAGCCTATAGACACTCTTCTTGAGAAGGGTAATACCTTGAGTCTTGATCTTTGTCCTAGAACTAATACTAGAAAATTAGAGATGTCCTCATAGTCTACACTCAAAAAGAGGGTCTAGACTATGAGGAAACTTTTTCACTTGTTATGAGGTTTGCCTCCGTTCGCCTAATCCTAGCCATTGTCGCCCATTTGGATATAGAATTATTTCATATGGATGTTAAGACTATTTTTTCACTGGAAAACTAGATGAGGAGATTTACATGGATCAACCTATTGGTTTTGGGGCCAAGGGACAAAAGCACAAAGTGTGCAAGCTAAAATGTTCCATTTATGGCCTAAGACAATCATCTAAACAATGGTACGTCAAATTCCATCAAGCCATAATTACTTTTGGATTTATCATGATTGTGGAAGATTATTGTGTTTATAGAAAGTGGTCAGATAAGGGTTTTATTATCCTTACTCTATATGTAGACGACATTTTATTGGCAGAAAATGACATAGAGATGATTGTCTCCACTAAAGAGTGGTTGTTCTTTACTTTTGATATGGAGGACATGGGTGAAACAAATTATGTACTTGGTGTTAACATTATTATAGGTCGTTTTAAGAAACTTATTAATTTGTCTCAAGAGACTTATATTAGGAATGGTACTTGAACGATTTCGAATGCATATTACTAAGCTTATAGAGACTCCTATTGAGAAGGGAACCTTGAGTCTTGATCTTTATTCTTGAAAGAAATGAAGATATGTCTCGTATACCATATGCACGTGCAATTGGAAGCCTAATGTATGCCATGATATGTACACGACTAGACATATGTTATGCGGTGGGGTTGGGTACTTGTTTCTAGAGCAATCTAGGAATTGTCCATTGGAGAGCAGTTAAAAGAGTCTTGTGGTACCTTCGTGGAACTGTAGACTATATGTTTTGCTATCATGGTGGAAATATACATTTGCAAAGATATATTGATGCAGATTGGAGTAGTGACTTAGACGAACGTAAGTCGACATTAGGATATGCTTTCATACTCACAACAATGCTATTTCGTGGTCTAGCAAAAAGCAATTTTGCATAGCACTATCCACTATAGAAGCGAAATATGTTTCTTGTGCTTCAACAATTCAAGAGGCTGGTTGGTTAAAAATATTTTTAGGAAGTCTTGAGATAGTACCATATTCTGCAAATCCTGTAACCACACATTATGATAGTATGGCTGCTGGTAGCGATTTTATTGTCGCTACACACTACAAGTGTAAGGGTCAAGTTTTAATAGTATGGGAAGAGTAAGAGTTGTCGTATCCACAGAGATTGGTTTAAATTTTCGTTAAGTACCACAATTATCGTAACCTAACTTTATTTAGGCTTCAAATTTTTTGTTTTGTTTTTAAATAAAAAGAAATTAAAGCAAAAGTAAATACAAAAACAAAATAAAATATGGATTATCTATGCACGAATGTTCTAGGGACTTGATTTCATCTCGTTATGCCCATGTTTTCCTATTAAGTAATATTAGTTAATTTGTTTATTCAATAATCAAGGTCCCTGTGCTATTGCTCTCTTATTGCCACTCCTGAGCGTCAAGTGGAAGAATATGTAAACACTTCAATATTGATATTCCTATCTAGTATTCAGGTGAAAATATTTGTTAAACCCGATCTTATAGATTACGCAAGCTCTAAATATTTCCCAATATATTAAAGCTTACGTTGTGTTTAACCTAAATTTGAACGCGATATTACCTCTCTCGAGTGTCAAATCTCAAGTTCTTAATTCAATCAAAATACCGTATATGAGAATAAATTGGAAGCATTAAGAAGGCAAATACAATTGAATAGAAAACTTAGTTGGTAATTCTAAAACTTGATCACCTCCCTATTTCACAAAATCCTAAATTTCCAACTAGATTACTTAGGTGTTAATTTTCTCCCAGATTCACAACAACTTAAATTATGCACTCCCAATTCTGGTTACGAATTCAATTTGTCCCGAGTATAAAATTCACAACCTAAAATTATCTAATTCATTAGTCACATGAATCAAACACATTAAGCCTAGGAGATGCATAAAATAGAATTAAAACTAACAATTAACAAAATATTTCAAACATGGTTCAAACGAGACTATATCAAGCCCTAGATCTAGATATCAATATAACATAGAAGAATCCATAACCAATATTTTCAATAAATTCATATATGTAAACATATTCAAAACAATATTATAAATACAAAAATAAGTCAAGATTAGGAAGAAGAAAAAAGAAGAGAAAATCTTATTGTGGGATATGGGCTTCAAATCTTCAAGTACAAGTGCCACCAATGGTGTTTTCTTCTTCAATCTAGCATAAAACCACCACCAACCAATGTTTTCTCGCCCAAAATCACCCCCAATCTGGTATTTGATCTCCAAAATCACCTCATTCTCTCCCAATTTTGTCTCTCCTTTTGTTTGAGCCAAAACAAGATATTTATAAGGCTGACATGTAGGGTTTTTGGGTTAAAGATGATGCTGATAGTGCTACAACACGTGTTTTAGTGCACTGCAGTGTGCTATGGGTAGAAACCAGCCCAACAATGCTGACGAGAGCGCGCTTTGGATAGCGCCAACACCTAGTTTGTATTTTGGTCATAACTTTCTTGTCTAAACTCTGGTTGAGGTGATTCAAAAGGATATAGAAATATAAGACGTATATATACAACTTTCATGTTTTGAGTTTTTCCAAAAATCAAATTGCATAATGGTCAAAATTGGTCGTGAAGTTACAGCACTTGTACTACTTTTGCATAGTTTCTCCCATTTATTTATATTCCTACCAAACAACACAAAAACACATTAAACTAATAAAAATACCTAAAAACACACAAATATTTTAACTCAAAAGTAATTGATTTGTTTATAAATAAACCACTCATCAGATGCCCTCGCATATGACAAGGATCCTAAATATCATGATCCACATTTATAATTTCATACTTTATTTGAATTTATTAAAAGTATGATGAATAATTTAGGATATTTGCTATAGCACACATTATTACCATGATGGTAGATGTCACTAGGCTAAATGGTTGGCCACTCACACAATAATAAACCTCGATGTTGAGATAGTGTGTGAGATGGGACTTTAGAATTCTAAACATTAAATTACAAAATTCTTTACAATGACGCCTTGGATGAGCCAAGATGAGTTTTATGAAAAATCGAATATGAAAGTTTCTCTCACTTCATGTAGCCTGAGAATAGTCAAGTGTGAGATTTCAAATGGATACTCGAGGAGATACCAATTTGAAGTTCTCAAGTCAATTATTTATGTAGTGATTGGACATAGATTCGTACGATAACTTAGAATGACATCCTCATTCTTTTGTGAGTATAATATCGTAGCATGTAAATCATATTATATGTGCTTCAAGATAACCACATAGGAAGTGAGAAATGGATCCCTACTTTCTTGCTGTGTGAGCCCTATATATGTAGATAATTAATAATGATCTAATTGTGACCTTCTAACTTTGAACTATGTTATAATTCAGAAATTTGATGTTGCTACTTTAGCTTGTTATCCTATGGCCAGGAATGATGTGGCCCAAAGGGACATTTCTAGAAGCTGGTTTTTAAATGGAATTTTGCAATTTTTGTACCTTTTGGCTTTCGCCTTTAGCTATGAAACCCTCTGGCTGATGCATGTAAATCTCTTCCTTATTCTTCCATTGAGGAAAGACATATTTATTCTTTATATCCATCTATTAAATTTTATAGTCGTAGTATATTACTATAGCCAATAAATTCCTAATAAATTTTAACATGGAGACCGACAACAAGGTCTTCTTAGAGTTAGTCCCTTGATGCTGAGTATATTCTTTCTCCACCTTATTTAGAAAATAAGTTGAGATCATAGGCATATCCCTAAAATGAAATAGGTATGAGACTCATAATCGATTTGATCATATCTAATAGTGTTCAATTTCTCATTTTCGATACACCAGTTAATTGTTGCACAATAGAAGGAGTCCACTAAGAAAGTATACCATTTAATTTGAGATTATCCAAAAAAACTATGGATAAGTAATCCCGGCCCAAATATGATAAAAGTTCCCTAGTACTTTTACCCGTCTATTTATCTACTCCACTTTGGAGTTATTCGAACATTTCAAAAGAGTAAGACTTCGTATTTTATAAGATACACAATTCCAATCCTAGAATGATCAATGGTAAAGGTAATGAATGGTAAAAGTCCACCTTAAGTTGTAGAGCTCATGAGTGCACACACATTACCATGTACCAGGCCCAATACGTCAAGAACCCTTTCCCAATCTCCATCAATGGGTAACTTAGTGATCTTACCCATGAGACAATATTCACAAGTTGACACTCCAAGCCCATAGACCAAAAATTATATCTTTTGACCATCTTGTTAACCATCTTCTCACTAATATAACTTTATCTAAGATGCCATAAGAAGGTTGAATTATAAGTGGGATTGCTTTTTTTTCTTCTTCTTCTTCTTCTTCTTCTTCTTCTTCTTCTTCTTCTTCTTCTTCTTCTCCTCTTTTGAGGTCGAAGGAATGTCCCCTACAAGTAACAAACCCTTAGACTTCTTCAATGTCTCCTCTATTATCCCCGACAGATTAAAAAGCCTTGTAAGAGTTACTTATAGTTTGTTCATGTGAATTTTTTTGACAAACTGATCGAATGTGTCAGGAAGGAACAACAAAATTAAATCTACAACCAGGTTGTGGTCAAAAGTTGACCCCAATCTTTCGAATTCCTCAACCCGGCTAATCAAATTAAAGACATGGTCCCAAACCAATAATCCTATTAGCACATGGCCTTAAAAAGATCCTTCAATACAATTTTCCTAGAAATATGATTATTCTTACCAAATAGAGATTTCAGGCATTGCATAATTGCATATGAGCTCGACATTCCTTCGAACTGTTTCTGAAGCTCATTACTCATTGATGCTAGAATATATGTGTCATCATATATGTGTCATTTTTGTCATCATATAAGTGTCACAAGAATTAGAACTTCCATAACATAGTATAATTTATGAGATGTTAAAATAAGTTTTAAAATCCTCAGCGAATCCGAGAAATTATATCCGGTTAAAGTTTTTTCCTCAAGATTTTTTTGCATTAATTTAATATCAAAGGTATTTTATGAATCTAAATGTACTCTTACTAAATGTTTTGAATATCATCTCCCTCTAGAAAACGGCTAAATTTCAAATATTCCTAGTGGCAAATTGGATATCTTAACATTACTAGTCGGTTTCACATTATTAGATATTGGCCTACCGCTCTTTCGAGGATAAGTAACTCTCATTACTCACTTTTTGGGTAAGATGTAATACTTATCTGGTCTCTAATTTGAATATACATCAAACTATCAGGTATTTATACATCTCCTTAGTTAGGTTATACCCACCCGACATGGTCCAACCTAGTCCCAATGAGCCGTTCACACTATCAGGTATTGAAGCCCACCAATCTACTATTTGCATGTTACTAAAATAAAGACAAGTTCATTAGGAGCTTAATTTCTAAAGGATAACCTCATACTATAAGACATGGGTTGAATTTAGCCTTATGGGACTCTATCCAAAACATATCCCATAGTGGAAGACCATAATGACATGTATCTCATTTCTTCACGCTTACAACTTAATAGTTTGACTTAAGAGATTTTAGTGTTTAGATCTCCTTGTTTAATTATTCAATTTATTTTAATATGTATCTCATACATATAACAAAATAAATAATGCCCCATAAATGCATGCTATTTGGGCTAAATATAAAGTAGCATAAATATAAATTTTCCTATACACACATATAAATGAGTTAGGATAATGGTTGACTTTTAATTCGATTTGGCCTAAGCCACTGGACTGAAACTAGGTTTAATTAAGTTATAACTAAAGATTATTCATCTCATTGATCTCCTTCTTGGTGTTTTTATCATCTTGGCCTCTATCGCTTCATACTCCTTTTGGGTGGATTTTTTTTTTTTTCACATTACATCTCCTATTTGTTTTCTTAAATTAAAACCAAAACTATAATAAATGAATGTGATACATTTTGTAAGGAGAATGAAATATCAAGAAGAGAAAAAAAATACAATAAAAATAAAATGAGACAGGGCATGCAAGTTATAGAATTTGATGATGTCATACCATGGATATAAAACTCAATGGATTATGCTGTATCATGTTTATATCCCACTTATTGTATATATGATTTTATCCTATGTAACTACATCATACACATCTATGTCATACATAAGATATCATTATTCATGCATATGTGACACATGTGATTAGTTGAGAATCATTAGATATACTATATTTATTTACACATGTGATCATTTGAAAATATATTTATGAGTTAATACATTGATTGTACTAACCATGCACTAATTATAATAGCATTCTCGAGCTAGTGATCTTGCAGGAAAGGCAAAGTACCAAAGCACAAACTCACGAAAGAAACAAGGAGAAAAATGATGGAATGAGAAATAAGGCTGAGACAACTCGACATTTAGAAAGAGTCCAAAAAGATGAATGACAAAAAAGAAAGCTAAAAGACTCACTGTCTAGAAAATATCTAGTTACGACAAAGATCAAGTTTTAAGGTATAACACTATTGAATAGGAATGCCAATGGTTCAGTTTCGGTCCTGTTTCGTATAAAACTAAAACCATTAGACATATATCAAACCAAAACCAAAACCGCTACAAAAACTGTCAATTTTTTTAATCAAATTTAAAACCGAACCATTTAAATTTATACAAAACCAAAATCAAAACTATGAAATGGTGAAACCATTTAAGATTTTTCAATTTTATAAAAACCAAAAGCAAAACCAAAATTGTGAAACTATGGACCATTGTTTTTTATATATAAATAAAAACATAACTAAAATATAATACATAAATTCCAAAAACAAAACTAAACCACAAAATTATTAATTATTACAATAAATGTTCATAACCATAATAAAAAAACAACCCTAACACACACACACACACACACACACACACACACACACACACACACACATATATATATATATATAGGGTTAACTAGAAATATATAAAAAGTGAGGGTACATATATGTCATAAACATATATCTAAAGTATCAGTTAAACAGTTCGATTATGCAGTTTAGTTTCGTGGTTATTATCCCAAAATCAAAATCATAACTGATTTGGTTGCTAATTTTAATACCAAAACTGCAATCAAACCATTTAGTCGGTTTCAAAATTGGACCATTCAGTTCGATTTCACTCGATTAGCCGTCAATTCGGTTTTTATTGCCATCTACTCTTGAACTAAGAATTATATTGAGATAAGTCTCTAGGAGACACACACACACACACATTTGCATTATTATGTGGCATGTTTGATTGTTGAAGATATGTGTCTTCAAATGACTAAAATGGTTAAAATTGAATTAAGTCAAAGGTAATTGAGGTTGATTAAGAATTGGTTGCAAAAATAGGCTAGAAATCAAATCCTGCATAAATCAATTGACCGAATTTCCCAGCCTGTCAACCAAACCGAATAGAAGCCTTAAATGAATAAAAAATTACCCTAATTGATCGACCGATGACCTGAACCAGTTAATTGATTTAGCTAGTAGTTCAAAAGATTGGAAATGAGCCTAAACCAATCAACTAATAAGAACATCTAGTTAATCGATTCGGGAAATAGGTTGTGATCTAAAAGCAATCGGTCAACCAATCCTCTTGCTTAGTCAACTGACCACACTAGTAGGATTTCTGGAATATCTAATCAAGAACATTGTTTAACCAACTTACCATATTTGTTAACCGGTTGACGGATCTATTTCTATACTGTTTAAATATAAAATTAATTCTAGATGGTTTTAATCTTTTTAATTAAATAAATCTCCTATCATTAGAAACAAGAATTACCAATTATGGATTAGAATCAAAGGAAAATCGGATGCCTAAGTGTTTCTATATTTTGAATCCTAAGAAAGTTGCCTTTCTGATGCACCGTGTCCCCTAACAGTTTCTTGCCCAAATTGATGAAATTAGAACGTTAGAAATGACCGTTGCAAATCACATTACATACTTCTAACATTTAATTAATTAATTATAATAGATAAATAGCCTTTTGATCCTAGATTTGGTACAACAATCACTACTTTGACCAACCCTATATGAACCCCAGTAAGTTGCACAAATTTCACAAGGATTAGGGTCTAAATTTAATTTATACATATTTATCATCATATAGAGACAAATATTTGTTCTTAAATGAGTGATATTGTGTGAGAAAAATATACAAAAATAAGAGTGTGATCGTATGGGTGTCAAACCTAGAGTAGGTCTTTCAAACCAAACCTTGTGATTCACTAAGGTTTGTGAGGAGGTTGAGAAGAAGGAAAAGTAGTCATTCCAGAGGATGCAATATACCCACATCACCATGATTTCATCCAGTGATGAGTTCCCTTCATTACACATTACTTTATGCTTAACTGTTTAAATCTTGGAACATGTTTATTATTTGTTTAACTGAAAAGGTCTAAATAATGCTTTATATGCTCCAACTTGTTTATCTATACACTTTATGCATATCCATGCTTGGTGAGTTGATTAATCTACTTGTAAGCTGTAACGGCCTGGTTTTCCACGATCGTCGTGCAGTTTCTCCACTTGAAGAATTAATACTAAAATCGAATTTTCAATATTTCGTTCTATAGAAATTCGAGAAATTTTACAAACTACGGCGGGAGATAATTATAATTATCGAATTATTTAATTGAGACGTTTCACTAGTGGACCAACAAAATATTGTAATCATTGTCAAATCACACGGCCCAAAAACCGTTTCCTAGGATTATATAACTGTAGTCACTATGTGTATCAAGATTATATTAATATAATTATTTTATACATAACCGAATGAAATAATTATCCAATATTTCATTTTAAAATCCATAATGTATATGTATTTCCAATAGATTGCTTCTAGCGATAACCCAGACACAGCTCCAATCAATTAATGAAAATAAATGCCAATATAATTAAAATATAATTAGAAAATAAATAACTACAATTATTACATAAAAATTCAAATATAATTCTTGGTCCAGCTTCGTTCTCGCCGGCCTTGCAATCAAAACTGTGGGGTTATGAACTAACACTCAGTAGAATTTCTACCTCTTTAATACATGAATCTAATTAAACCCCAAATAACCACATAAACGTGTATCTCACATAATTTTCACATAATACGTAATTATAAATATTTCATGAAAAACAATAATTATAAGAGTAATAGCCTAAACCACACAATACAAGGAGAGATTAAATATATATATATTAAAAGAGTTAAAAATTCTACCTGAAACCCGAGGCGAATTCCGAACCAAAATCGGAATACTCACTATTTTGATAAAAATTATGGTTTCAATTCTAATTCTTCCCCCACATCTTCAATTGCTTCTCTGATAGCCATACGAATCCATCTATTTCTTATTGATGTATTATTATATGAATTATGATTATTATATTTATTAACATGCACATGCACACATGTTCACTTTTGTGGCCATGTATATGTATGGTTATTATTAGTTTCATTCTTTAAGAAGGAAACTAATTTAACCATTTATTTTTTTATTTACACAATGTCCTCCTTTAAAATAAAGAAAATATTAATTATATCTCAAAACTCTTAAACGTATATTTTAAATAACACAATAGTCCCAAACTTTTAAAAGTCGATTTAAAATTAACATTTTAACCTCCAAAAATTATCAAATATAATTATTCCATAAATTTACAAACAATTGCAGAAATATCAAACTTATATAAAATAATATTTTCAAAAATACATATTGTCGGGGTATTACATAAGCACACTTTTACATCTAGAAGTTATTTATATTGATCATATTTGTATATTTAGATGATAGAGTTTGTAAGATTGACTTTGTGATAAAAACAAATTTTGATTTCATATTGTGCTTTCTAAGAGTTAAATTCATTACTTATGAAAACCAATATTTTGAAAAAATTGAAAGAGCTTTCTAAGATAAATCAAAACAGTTTTCTACTTAATAACGAATTCATTGGAATTGATATATTAGACACGAGAAGAACTCGCACCGTCGACGAGATTAAGTTACTTATCAAAATCTTAAATCCCCTACTTACCTTTCTAGTAAGAGATGAGCTAAATTGGAGACTTTCACTAGACTTTCTTAGAGTTAAATTGTTGTCTTGAAAATTATCTTAGCTTTATATTGAAAAGATTCATATAGGCTATACGTTGAGCTGAACTAATAAATTGATTCTTTGCATCACATGTACTTACTTGATTACGACATATATATGTGATTGTGTGTGCATCATATCCCAAGCTATTTGTGAACGTAAAATTGCCCATATTGATCTTAGTTGAAAAATACTGATCAAGTATCATGAGCAGAGTTTTACCTTACTTCTCTTAATTGCTTATAAGTATCATGATGTTCATTGTCACCAAGTATTTATACTATATCCTCTTTGTGTGATTGATAAATGAAAGTGATTGAAAACTCATATAAATGGCTAAATCTTAAAACTAGAATGGAACTTAATTAGAGTATAATTAGTCTAGTTCACACTTAGTACTTCAAGAATATTCATGAAATAAAATGTACATTGCATCTAAACACCAACACTAGACAACTTACTTTTGATATACATATTTAATAGAGTGTTTAGAAGTTTCGTCAAACTTTGGGATAAATCACAAAGTTTGAAGTCATCTGTTCAATATACTATGATTGTCAAGCGACTGCATATCATTATCTACATCTTGTTAGGACGCTAGAATATTAATGAGCCATGTGATATAAAGAACTCAAAGGGAAGAGTCAACAAATAGACGACCCTACAGTGAATAAATCAAGAGGATGAACAATGAATATCCATGATCTCAAGAGTAGATATAAGTTAGTTGAGTTTTGTGTACTTATTGTTGTAATTGTATTTGCCTGTTTGTGAATTGTATTGATTACTTATTGTACTTGAGAAATTCAAGGTGGTGAACCTTAGAATGGCAAGATCTCTGCTTAGGGAAAGGAATTAGAAAATCCAAGGGGTGCGAACCTTGGTGAGATTGTAGTTAAACATAAACATAACTTGTTTAGTGAGAGATTGTTGTAAGACATAAATGATTTTCTCTTATGAGAGAATATAGCAAGTATAAACAAACTTGCCTTATGAGAGAGTGTAGTTAGGGATAAACGAACTTGTCTAGTGAGAGATTGTAATGGTATGGTCTTCACTGGTGAAGAATATCCAAATACTTAGTAGATTTGAACTCTTTGTAGTAGCTCAGAGGAGTAGAAGTGGGCAAATTGACTATGCCAAACTAATATAAAAATTCTCGTGTGTTATGTGGTTAATTGTCTCTTTCTCTATCATCCTATGATTTATTGTTATATGTTTTTTTGGGTTGTGATTACTTTATTCTAGGTCATGACATTGTTAAGTAAGTCAAAAAAAGATAAGCACTCTATTAAATGAATTTCTTCATTTTATCTTTATATTCATTATGTACTAAAGGAACTGGTTGAAGTGATTTGAACTTACGGTAACTAAGAAAAGATGAAAAAGTTTCATGATCCAATTCACCCCCTCTTGGGTTAGGTTTGCGTCAACAACGCAACTTGAAAACTCCTTAATAAAAATTACAATCTTACCAGAATAAAGCTTTCAACTCCAAAGTTAAAACAAATATAATAAACTATTCACACCTCACATACAGTCTAAGTTCATGATCATCCCACAATTAACATATCTAAAACATCGCATGTAAAATATAATAAGATAACTCATCTAAAAAGTCTAATCAGGAAGCTAGGATTTTAATTATAATTAATTTTTTTTATTTAAATATGGACACTACCTAATCCAATTAGAAAAACTAATAATTGATCCTTATCTCTTAAGGAAAGTTAATATTATTCCAATGTAATTAGAATTATAATTGAAACTAAATTAAATTTTATATCTATTAAATATTTTCACACAAAATTAAAAGATACTAAATTTGATTAAGGCAAGATTTTTTAAATTCAAATTTCCTAATTTAATTAAGAAAAAGTCAAATTTTGACAAACTTTCATAAAAATTCAAAAATCATATTATACAAAATCCAGACAGACTCACAACTACCTAGTAATCACCGAAATGAGCATCAAACAGACCCGAAGGCTTGCGACTGAACCAACATTGTCGGTGGACCACTGCGGTAGCCTCAACCACTACTAGGCAACCGCTGTTGAAGGAGAGACAACCCAACAACGGAGAGTCGCAACCTTGCGACGACGAATCGTAACGGCCCAGAGCTGTTACTGCGCCATAGCTAATTTTTTTCACTAGCATCACGGTTTGTACTGAGACACCATTTTATCGAATTTCCTTATTTAGAATTTTTAGTTAATATTAAAAATAGTTTTAAACAATTTAATTCCTTTTCTAGATTTTCACGTTTTCGTTTTTACCTCGAAAAAATTCCAATTTTTTTTTTTTTTTTATCAATATTACTACAATTCAATATTCTGCTATACATAATCATTATTTATTTTGCGTTAATTATAGACATGCTTCTAATACCACTTGAAAGAAATGGTTATTAAATATCAAGGTTTACGCAACAAAATAAAAATATTTTAAAACCAATCTTAGTACCATAATTCGATAATCTCAAATCAATCTATATTAACATATACAAATCAAAATATAAATATAATATATTCCAATGAAAAGATTCTTTATCTTATTTGTGCACTTCAACGTCTTAGCTGGTTGATCCCAATGAGTGATTTGATTAGTCTCTTTAGAGAGCAGAGCAAATTAATCATGAAACGAATATCAATTTTGTTCTCCGTGAAGCAACACAAGTATCTTGCCTTTAATAGTATACACATGAGAAATTCTATATGAGTGATACCTCTACAAAAGGTCTAAGAATTTGATTCTAAATCTTTACATTTAAGGTAGGTTGAGTTTGATTTTAGGTGATAGAAAAAATCAAAACTGAAAAATTAAAAAAACTCAAATGGATGGACGAATCAAACTCAACCAGGTTCATATCAGAAGCTGGACAGTAGAAACAATTAACTATGTAATTGTTTAAAATATGAAAATTTCTATTTTTCCCTTACAAAGAAACAATTCTTTATGGTATTTTTATTGGAGATTAGAGCTATAGACAATCGTAGGTGGTCTTGTTACTAGTAATAATCTCAAGTAAACTATAGAATTTATTTTGATATTATTAAATTGTGTTAATGTTGTAGACTTTGGACATTAAGTAGAAACATCCAACTATTTAATGTATATTGAATAGGAGAGTTTAGGTTGTGCATGGGTAAGGGTGAAATGAAGGATTTAGAAATACCTTTGAAATAGGTGTCATTTCCCAAATCCATCCAAAAGAGGATTTCACAAAATCAACCCCTATCTTTGATCATATTTTCACTCTTGAGGTTGGGTATTCTCCATCGCATCTTCATCGATCTGCACTGTCTTCAGGATTCTTCATTGCCGTCGTCCATCGTCTTCTTCTTCATCGTCCATAGTTGTTCTTCATCGTCACCGTCGATCATTTTTCTTCGTCACTGTTTCTTCGTCGTCCATCGTTCTTGGACGATCTGAATCACAATCGAATAACATCCTTACAATCGTTCTTGGGTAAGGGTTCATTTGATTCCAATTCCTATTTGATTCAATTGCGATTAGGGATCGTTTGATCCCGATTAGGGTTCACAATTGCGTTTTTGGGTTCATTTGATTTCGATTCCTGTTTTTTATTTCGTCTTCATCAATTTTTTTCTTTTTTTTTTTTCTTTTGTGCGAAGGTAATGTTTGGTTTTTATTCTTTTGTTTTTATTTTCATTTGGCGACATTAAACCTGACGGAGGGGATGACCCTTGATCGATCACTATGGCGTAAATGGATTCATGTAGCTGACCACAAGTGAGACAAAGGCTAAGTTGTTGTTGTCGTCAATTTTAGAAAAACTTTACAATGGTGTCTAATTTATCTAAAGAAGGAAATTATAAAATCACATAATCAATTTCTTCGGTTAAAATAGTTATCCAAACAAGAGATTTGTAAATGATGGGATTTTAAAATCCTGGATTTTGAAGTCTCATCATTTTACAAATCCCTTACCCAAACGTAACCTTAATTAATTTTTAATAATATAGTAATAGGGACAAATAAGTAATTTTATATTTAACATTTAAGGAAGGCAGTGTCGGAGATACTTTCTAACGAACAAGGAATATATTTGTAGGTGTTTCAAACAACATCGGATGTCAGTGAAATTTATCCATATTTTTTCTTGAATTTTTTTTCATTATAATTAATTATATGTGACCTTATTTCTTCTTCCCTTTCTCTCTCTCCAACCATTTAATAAAATTTTATATCTCTCTATCTATTAATTATAGATTAAATATATTTAATTTTATGTGCTCAAAAGAGTATTCTAACGATTCTTAAATAAATAATAAAATGTATTAAATAACAATAAAATGACTTATTAGATTATTTTAAAATTATTATTTAATTTTTTTTTTATAAATTTTGAAAACCCTCTAGGAGGTTATTTACTTATTATTTATTATTTTTTTAAAAATAAATATGAGTGATTTTATTTTTATTTCTCAGCAGTAAAATTTATTTTTGATACACTTTCATAAAACATATTAAATATAAAATTAATAAATCAATTGTATGTCATGTGTAATATTTGAATGAAAAATACATATTAATATATTTTTTGTTCCCTAAATCCACATAATATATGTAGTTTTAAACCTAGTATTATTTACATCTAAAAAAAACTAAGGTTTTTTTTTTTGGAAAGAGGAATTATATTGAAAACAAACAAGGAAGAATTAAAAACGTCCAACCATTACAAATTTTTGATCCTTCTAAAGCTAGAAAGACCACAAGCATTAATTTTTAAACACCCTCTAACAAAATAAGGTAATTCATGAAAATCAATAGTAAAAAAAGAGTGTCCAGTACTAGCATGCTTAGACAATCCATTAGCAGTACCATTAGCTTCTCTAAAGACATGATGAATAGGAAAATCACATTTTCTTCTTAATAAGATGATTTCAGAAATATAAGGATATAATCTCCACGGAATGTCAGCCTTATGCATCACCATGTCCACCAAAACCTTACTATCAACCTCTAGAATGACCATCAGCCAATTCTGCTCTAAATAAGTTTTGAGCCCTTGCCAAAGAGCAAAAACTTCAGCAAACATATTAGTTTGGAAGCCCAAAGGATTAGAATATGCCAAAAGAAGCAAACCATTGTGATCTCTGATGGTTCCCCCAACACTAGCATAGCCTGGATTTCCTAAAGAGCTCCCATCAGTATTTAACTTCAAATAACTCAAGACAGGTTTGATCCATTTAAGCAACACAAATTTGAATGAATTAGTCATTTTGGCAGGCATAGCATTGATGATAAACTCAATTCTCCTTATCACATCAGGGAAGAAAGGAGCAGTCTGATCATATTTAGCCTGGCATCTACTTTTCCATAACTCCCAGCGTATCAGCACAGGCAAACCAATACTAAGTTTCTTATTCTGCCACCAATTCAACAATCTGGTCAACAATGATCCACCATGATAAACACTTCCAAAGTAAGACCAAACTTTTTGTGCAAATTCACAATCAGAAAGCACATGATCCTGAGTTTCAGCAGCCTTACCACAACATGCACAAATTGAAGGCAAATGAATTCTCAACTTTTGAAT
This sequence comes from Eucommia ulmoides, assembly GCA_016647705.1. NCBI lineage: Eukaryota > Viridiplantae > Streptophyta > Magnoliopsida > Garryales > Eucommiaceae > Eucommia > Eucommia ulmoides. Next base: position 24,302,820 of record CM028334.1, read on the forward strand.
TTTGGAATCAAAAGGCACAATACCCTTTAGCACCTTCCACATAAAGATAGAATCTTTAAGAGGAATTTTTGAATGTCAAATGAACTTGAAATAATTAGGAGCTTCAGAACATTGCCTAAAACTCTGCCAGGCAGTAGCTACTGTGAACACCCCATTAGAAGCTGGCATCTAGCATATTTTATCAGAAACATCAAAAGAAAGCTTATAAAGTTGCATGATCTTGGATTTGAAACTAGGAAGAAACTGATCTATCTTATTCTCATTCCAAGAACCATCAGCATCCAACAAATTAAGAACTTGTAGCCTGGAAAATTGCTCTTGCACCTGCATGACTTCACCAAGAGGAAAATCAATTAACCAATGATCCCACCATAGAGAAACCTTACCTTTTCCAATTTGAAACAAGATATAATCTTCAGCCAAAACCTTTCCTTCAATCACATTCTTCCAACCAATACTCTGATATGAAGAATTGACACTGCAGAAATATACATGTTTTCTAGAACTATATTTCAACTTCATGAATTGAGCCCACAAAGACTGACCAACTCTAAAATTCCACCATAGCTTAGCTTTGAAATCCATCACTATATCTTTAAGTTGCCTTATACCCAAACCTACTTCTTCCATAGGAAAGCACATATGGTGCCAGTATTTCCAATGCCTTTTCCCATTCCAAAAGAAATTAGAAAATATTCCTTCCAAAGTTTGATCACTTTGGTAGGAGGAAAAAGGGTCATAAATAGGAAAATGGTTTGTGAAATCAACACATGCTTGATCAACACCAACCTTCCACCACTAGAAAGAAGCTTAGACTGCCATCCTTGCAACTTCTGTCTGATTTTAGCAATCAAAGCATCAAATAGATCTGCCTTATTCTTACCTGCATAATAGACCATCCCAAGTATTTGATTAGGAATAAGCTCTTGATAAAACCTATTTTAGAGGCCAACCAAGACAACTTATTAGAAGTGATATAAGGTGAAGGGATAAAGCTGCTTTTGGTGAAATTGATAAGTAGCCCAGAATTTAGCTGATAAGAATTCAAGAAATTCATCAGTTTGATTATGGAGGATTTAGAACCATTGACGAAAAGAATCATGTCACCAGCATTTGCAAGGTGAGAAATAGGCATTAAAGCTTTAGGCTGAGAGAATGAGATAATGGATTTATTATAAACAAGAGATTTGAGACCTCTAGAAAATGATTCTGCCATTATAATGAAAAGAAGAGGTGATAAAGGATCACCCTGTCTTAAACCTCTCCTAGATTGGAAGAAACGAAAAGTGCAGCCATTGATTATCAAAGAGAAGTAACAATTGGATATTAGCCTCCATACCACATCAATGATTCTTTCATGAAAACCAAACTTTCTCATAATGGATATTAGGAAAAACCAAGAAACTCTATCAAAGGCTTTGGCCATATCTAGTTTGATAATAAGATTCCCTCCTTTAACATTTTTAGGAAGAAGATGAGCCATCTCTTGAGCTAACAAAATGTTTTAAAAAATGTTCCTACCCTTCACATAGGCACTTTGTTAAGGAGAAATAATATTGGGAAGGATAACCTTTAGTCTATTAGCCAGAAACTTGGAGATGACTTTGTTGATGAAATTGCAAAGACTAATAGGCTTGAAATCAGTAGGGGAAGAAGGACTCTCAATTTTAGGAATCAAAGCCAAAAAAGTACCAGAACAAGATTTAGGCAACTCAGCTCCACAAAAGAAGGACATAACAGCTTGAAACAAATCATTTTTAACTATCTCCCAGCAATGAGTGAAGAATTTTCTAGTAAAACCATCAGGGCATGCTGCATTGTCCCCTTTGAGATTGAATACCACTTCTTTAATTTATTCCATAGGAGGAGTAGCCAAGATAGCTTCATTGTCCAACTCACTAACCAAAGGTGGAATCATGTCCAAAAAATCCAAATTAGGTAGAGAAGACTGATCACAAAGCACCTCCTCAAAATGCTGCAAAAAATAGTTTTTAATATCCTGATCAGCAGAATGAACAACCCCATTTTTATCCTTAATCACTGAAATCCTCCTCTTAGATCTTTGATCTTTAATTGTAGCATGAAAGAATTTGGAGTTAGCATCCCCATCTTTAAACCATTTGTATGCTGACTTTTGTTTCCAGAATTGTTCTTCAACCAAAATAGCTTGTTTATGCTTGGCTAAGGCTTGATTATAATTAGCCCAATTCTCTTCATTATCATTGATGAGGAAAAATTCTTCTAAGTTGGAGACCTCCAATTCAGCATTCTAAGAAGCATTGAAGATGTTACCATAAAAAGTTGAACTCCATTGTTTTAAGGCTAGTTTTAAGGATTTAAGTTTAAAGGCTAAGACTGATAATGCAGAACCAAAATGAGGTATATTCCAATTAGCAGCAACAATAGAATAGAATTCAGGATTAGAGCACCAGAAATGCTGAATTTTGAAAGGAATAGGACCTCTAGAAAGGTTAAGAGTAAAAAGACAACAACTGAGGAGAGTGATCAAAACTTGTTTTTGGTAAATGAGCAACAGTGGAGTTTTAAAATTTGGATAACCATGCTGAATTCCTAAATGTCCAATCAAGTCTGCACCATTTTCTAGCCTTTCCCTTGTTGTGATTACACCAAGTAAATTTAGATCCAAAAAAAGGAACATTAAGAAGCCCACAATTCTGAATGCAGGTGTTGAATTCCAAAAAGCTTATCTAAGATAAGGTAGAGCAGCCTTTTCTATCATCATTGCATGAAACACAATTGAAGTCCCTAGAAACAATGCAAGGATGACTCAAAGAAGAAATACAATGCTCTAAATCATTCCAAAGAGGTCTTCTATCTGGATAGCTACATTTGGCATAAACTGCAGGAATTGAAATCTTGAAATCAAAGGCTGGGATCAGACAATCAATCATGACCAATTGATTGGAAGAAAACACAACATTGTAATGTAAGGGATTTTTCCAAAGAATCCATATTTTGCTGGAGGAATTGTAATAGGAATGGTCAAACTTCAGAAACTGAGCAAGGGTCAAAATGGCCTCCTTATCAAGCATTGGCTCAAGCTGGATAAAAAATTGTAGCCTCTGATTAGAAACAATTTTCTTCAATCTGATTCTAGCAGCCCCCTTAGAAGCACCCCTAATATTCCAAATGAGGCCTCTAAACATTGGGAACATAAGAAGAAGAAGAAGAAGTCTTACTCCTCAAACCTGATCTAGTTGCCATCCTGTTTGAAGCCTTTGATTTAATCATATGTTTCTTCTTAGGCTTAAGAAATTCAATTTCCTCAGCATCCAAAGATACCTCCACATCTGATAATATTCTTGGAGATAAAGTAAATTTATGAATCATATCTTGATCAGAAGAAAATGTATGACTTGATGAAGAAGGAGAATCCTGAATTCTTCCAACTTTACTAGCAGCATTGTAAGAATTCCAAACAGTTTGATGGTCAAAATTTGAAGAATCATCTAAAAGCTCATTCTGAAGCATTGAGAATGATTTTAAAGGCAAAGAAGACTTGTTTGAAAAATAAATAGCTTGAAAAGCTGAACATTTAAAAGAAGTTGAAATTTTTTGAGAAAGACTGAGATTTTTAGTATTAGCACCAACAGAAGGAAGACCAATATGAGATTGATCCTCAATAGTAGGAATTGAACCTTCTGGATTAGATTGAGAAGGTATTTGGAGAATGTTATAACTGTTGGAGTCATCAAGAGAGGCAAAATTTTCATTAGAAGTGTTAAGCTCCTTAACTGTCTGTGAATTAGCAGGAATGTCAGAAATGGCTTGAGATTGAGAATGAACAATTGCATCACCTAGGGATGAAGAATTAATCAAAATGGAAGTGCTAGAATGATTTGGAATGGGTAAAGAATAAGTTTTAGCCAAAATGGTCATGGCCTTCATTTTGGCAGCCTGAATATCAGCAGAAGGTTCAAAACAAGAAGGATCACAAACAAGAGAATTTTGAACTATTTGATCAGATTTACGAGTAGTAACATTCTTGGATGTAATAGAAGGGATAGACAAAGAGTCTGATTTATCAGTTAATGACTTATTCTTAGAAATGGAATACTGAATAGTCTTAGTAGTATTGAAATTACCAGAATTGGTATGATTAGAGGAATGAAGTTGAGGCTTAGTAAAAGAGGAATTTGGATTTTTAACTACCTTGGAATGATTATTGGGACCCTTCAAAGGCATGGATTGTGAAATTGAAGGTTTAGAAGGAACAACAATTTGTTTTAACGAATTTTGATTTGGTAAAAAATCAGGATCTCCATCATCTTATTGATCTTCATAATTTTCCAAAAACTATTGTGGGAAAGATTTATAATTATCCAAGGAAGAATTGGATGGAGGAATTTGAACTGAATTAGAGATAAGACCTTTAGAAAGATCAGTCTGATTAGAATTGACAATGCTCTATTTTCTTGTAACTGGAACAGAGACCTCCGTTTCTTGAGTAATTGAAGGAGAAGGATTCTTGATCTTACAATTGGCTTCAGAATTACCTTTCTTAAAACAATGATTACAATAAGAAGGATTTTATTCATGTGAAACTAACTGCCAGAAACCTTTTTAACCACATCCAATCCAAATTCTCTTAATCGGGGGACATCTCAAATCAATCTCTACACAAACACATGCAAACTTTGGCTTCGACAAATTGACCGTTGTAGCATCTACTTTTAATGGAGAACCAATGGCCAAAGCAATTGAAAAGAGAGCCTCCTTGTTATGAAAATGAATAGGCAAAAAATCAAAACTTACCCAAATTGGCGCCAATGGAGATTCAACATTGGCTTGAAAATCAGGGGTCCACTTAAACATCTTGATCTGATATTGATGAATGAGCCACTGTTCTTTGATCCAAAGACGTTGAAAATCCTCCTCTGAATACAATTGGATGAGAAGATTTTTTTGATCCAAGAAACCAATTTCAAATCCAGCAGAAAGATTCAATGCAAAGAACATTTTCTTGATAACCTCAAAAGGAGGCCGTCCGTTTGTGAATTTTACAACCAAAGCAAATTTCAAAGGACTAGCAAGCTTTTCTACATCTTCTTCAGAGAAATAAATCACAGGTTCTCCTTTAAATGATTGAAGAGTTTTTTTGGGAAAAGCTGAATTTTTGTTGAGAAGAACACTAGCGAAGGATTTTTGGGCAAATGAAATTGGAACAACAGCTTGATGATGATTATATGTAGGCTGAGGAGGATACCCAGCAGTAGCAGCCCCCATGATTGAAGGCTGAGAATCGAAAAAGTAAAAAAAGAAAATTCACAAAATTTCTTGGAGTGAATCTTGGAGCCTCTCTCTCTAAAATTAGCGGGAGTGATTGATTGTGCCTAAAAAAAAAAAAAAAAAAAAAAGAGAAAAAAGAAAAAGAAGAAAGTTAAATACACCCATTAAGCTAAACAAATAAGTACACCTACAAAGCTAAACAATAAAAACCTCGCGGAGTGAAGGGGCTAGTTACTAATTTTGGTAGTAAAATCTTAAATTGATTTGAATAGTAGATTTAGGGTAAATTTTATTTTAACCATTTAAGTATTCACATATTTTTTCCTGATTCAATAAATTTATTATATTTTAGTTTAAACATCGTAAATATGTACTTATTTTTTTCAAATAGTCCTTTTGTTAATTTTTTTATTCAAAATGGACGGAAAAAAAAAATCATGTGCATTGCACAAGATATTTTATAGGGCTATTTTGGTCTTTTTATTCTTCTTTTTATTTAATTTTTTTCTTTTTTTTTCTTCTTCATCTCTTCTTCACTGAAATTGTCGTCCACCCCGCCCTTCCCCTCCATCATCCTGTGTCTCCCTCCAGGGCTTTGTAAAAATAAAACACAACTTGATCGGTGCCTCTGACCTCTCATGGTCCTCCTGAATCATCACCCTTAGATTCTTACTCATCTTGATAAGTTCTTGTACAAGACATTATACAAGACAATCTCAAGTATTTCTCCGAGTACTCATAGCTAATGCTCCTCGAGAAGTGGTATCAATACGAACCCTACTTAAAATGAGGTAAACATCCTCCCTTCATTCCTTATGGGGGGAACGTTGCCGTTGTTACCACTACAACTTAAGAAAGCGTTGTCATTGTTTTGACACATGGTCAAGAATTCAAAGGGAAAAGAGACTCAGAAAAAAATTGGAAGAAATTTCTACTCAAGTGTCACCCAATTAATAGGCCCAATCATAATCAATTCGAGAAATTAAATAGTTGTGAAGGAACAACGATCAAATAATAGGGAGAATATATTTACGGTTGAAAAGACCATATCAAAAGGCTATGGACGTAAACTAGCATAATCATTTCATGATTTCAGTAGAAAGGCTGGGGCGAGGGAGAACCATTACAAAATCTCGACAGAGGTTCGATCAAATGGACGGTCTATATATAAATTATACATAGATGAACTATCGTTGAATCTCACATCGCTTGTTACCTGATCCTAAGCTATATATAAAAATCATAGGGCAATTTTAGTCTTACAAGGCGTCTCTTGAGAATGAGTTAGGTCCCATTGGATTTGTACATGATATCAAAATCAGAACTCTTATGTTGGGTGTATTGAATCCCACATCGATATTAGGTTCACAATATTCGTTCGTTGTGCTTTGTCAAAAGTTTACCCTGCACGCGAGAAGGTGTGTCAAATCCCACATCGATATCAGACCTTCTCCCAATATCTGCTCGTAGTGGTTTGTCAAAATTTCATCCTGCACATGAGAGGTCATGTTGAATCCACATCACTTTTGTTAGTTGATCCAGAGTTATATATAAAGTTTAGGACAATCCTGATACGTCTTTTAACAATCCTGATACGTCTTTTAATAATAAGGAGTGTTACTTGAAGCTCAAATGACCAAAAAATGGTGAAACACAAAATATCCACGCGAGCTTTTGGCTTAAAAACTAATACGTAGACATGCTCAGAAGTCAAAGCTCTAGTATTTGATTGTGAATGCTTTAAACAAAAGTATTCAACACACTAGGAAAATTACTTGAAATACAATTATCAAAGCCTAAAAACTTTTCTAACTTTTAGCTGACTAAAAATGCCTTGCAAAAATCCCTAAAATGGAACCAATGAAAAGGTACTATTTAAACACAAGGGCCCCGAGCTCTTCAGTACTTGAAATCAAGAGAAGGTAAAAAAAAATTATAAGTAATAAAGTGATGGAGCACTATAAACTCTCGGCAACGGTTTGGTCACACGGCCGGTCTATATATAATTTATCCATAGATCAACTATAAATAATTCGGATACCTCAGAGCTCGATCGATCTAAAAATGATAAAACATCATACAAACCAAGCTGTGACGAGATTTTGGCTCAGATTGATGTTACTAACTTGCTCCTGCATGATCCCCTCCCAAGCTACTTCTTAGCCATTCTCTATCTTCTGGAACTACCTACGTTAATATTATGTATATGATTCTTGACCCACTAGGTTAAGCAAACTCTAATCCTAATAAGGAAAACCTAGTCACTCTCTATATAAACATTTTTTGTATATATTTATATAATGTATTTTTCTCATTTATCAATATAATTTCTTCATATTCTCCCAATATTTTGTCTCTCAATTATTCTAGCATTATATCCAGAGCCAATTCTTTCTCTCCTTGTTCCTACTAAACTTTCCCAACCCTAATCCTCTTTTCAATCCTTCCGTCGTGTCGTTACCCACAACCCTCAGTTTCACTATTCAACAAAATTAACCGATAACGTATTCATTACTACTATCAGACTCGTTTCGTAAAAACAAGTTCAACAACATCAAAATCACAGTCATCGAACACTAAATACACCTCCACGTGCTACCAAAAATATCACCACCATCGTCACCTTCGTTGACTGCTACAAGTTTCAATATCAATCCAAATTCAACAAACACCAACAATCTTGACGAGACAAACAAAAGACACCAAAATCACCGCCAAAAGCCTCTTCACCCGTTCTCACGTGCGGCCTAAAGCCACCACAACTCTGCCTTACTATTTATCATGAGCACCCTCGCAAGCACTAACCACGTCAATGCTAACTCAATGTCACGTGGAGACCGCTAGAAGTTATGTCAACAAAAGTTCAACATCACATCAAATGCCATGTTAGTTGCCACCAAAGACAACTAACTCACACTACAAGAAAAATGAGATTCAGCTACAAATTTTTTTGGCGACGACACAATAATCGTCGCCAAATGTCTTTATTGGTGACAAATTGAACAGTCGTAGCCAAAGATGACCTCCTTTGACGACGAAGTGCAATTTTGTAGCCATAGATGGTTAATAGGCAACGAAATTTTAGAATTCGTCGCTATTGATCCGATCAATTCTTAGCACCAAACAAAAATTTTCCCGCTAGCGAATTGGCAATGGAAATATTTCGTCGCCAATTTAGCACGAGATATGTTTTTATTTGGCGACGAATCACTTTCGTCGCGATTAATTACCCCACTAATGTATGGGCGACGAAATAAGTTCGTTGCCAATGTGGCTCCCTATATTTGACACTGGGCAACGAATTGGTTCCGTCGCAGATTGATGGAAAAAAACGCGCTGAAATTTTGTCTTCCCGCTTCTCGTCCAGATCTTTTTCTTGCCTTTTTTTTTTGGGTCAAGCTATTCTTGCTTCTTCTCTTCCATTTCTTATCTCTCTTTCTCTAAAAAACCCTAGACAATGGAGGAGCCGCCACCTCCCATGCCTACCAATCTTCTCTTATCTCATTCTCACTCTCATTTCCACAAGATCTCACTCTCACTCTATCTTGCTCTCGCTCTCCTCTGAGGCGTTGTGAAGACGACGACCCTCGTCGTCGATATCACCACGGATCTCAGATCTGAGATTTAACCATCACCGTCGTCATTGCCATAGCAAAGTCTTCAGCCTTCATCTCCATCGTCGTCTTCAGCCTTCATCATCGCCAGCCGGGTCTATCGCCATCGCCATTTCAATCGCCAGCGCATCTCCAACCAAGATATCACTCTTCGTCTGCGAAATTCGATTTCCATCAGAATTAGGTAAGAATACACTGTTCTTCTCCTCCTCTTCTTACTCTTCGCATATCCAAATCTAGATCTTGTCGCCTGAATGTCCGATTTCTTCAATTTCAAATGGTTAGAACTTAGAACTCGATTATTGTTTAGATCTCGATTATTCTTTAGATCTCGATTATTATGTATTTCAGGTTCGCAAATCTATTGAGTAATTCACACCATCGCTGTCCCACATCAACACTACAGGTTTCATTTTCATTTTTTGTCGCCTGAATGTTAATATTTCATTAACTAATGTCCTGTTTGTTTGGTTAGTGTTTGGTATTATGGAATTGTAGTAAGGGAAATGGAATTTCTGGAACACACTAAGAGATTTTTAAGAACAAATTTCTGGGAACGAATTATTCTTGTTTGTTAGGATTCGCTATTGTTGTTCATAGTTGTCATTCCTGCAATTACTCTTCGATTTAGCAAGATCTGTTTTTTTTTTTTTTTTTTCAATTCTTAACTTGTCTTCGATTTAAGGTAAGTATTAAAGATTTCACAATTCTTCTCATGATTTCATTTCGAATTTGTTAATTTCTGTCTGGTTTCTACATCTGTTAATTATCGCGATTGATTTGTTCGATATGTGTAAGTGTTCTTGGATATTCGTATCTATGGGAGCCTCTTTGGTGGTTGGACATGATTACTAGTAAGTTTTTCTTGTTTTAATTTTACTTTTGCGTTGTTTGTTGATTCTTTGTTTAATCGTGATTTCGTTATGTTTGGTGTGTTTGTTTGTTATTTATATGACTTGCATTGGTTTTTTATCCCTAATTCGCAATTTTGATGAATGATTATATGTGAAATCATACTAATGTTTAGCATTTGATGCATTTTTAATTTCAATTTCGATTAGTTTGTCATTCTTTTCTATGAATTACAAGAATGCATCCAAAAATCAAGAATAAGCAAAATGCAAACTGATTTACATAATTGACAGAGTGGAAGATATTGAATGTGGTTATGCATATTGGGTTGGATTTACTCATAGGCAGTGCTTGGTTGTATGGAATTGAAATTAGAACTAAATTCATGGAAAAATATAGAAATTTACATGCGTTCCATTTCTAATTTCAATTAAGAGCCTTCAATTCCATTCAACCAAACATGACCTTAATGTTTTTTTTTTTTTTAATATTCATTAATTAAGAGGTGTTTTGTTGAACATAATTGGAGCTTTGGAATTAGAATTGATTGCATGCTTGCTAAAACATAGAAATTTACATGTGTTCATTTCTAATTTCTAATTCGAAGCTTCAAAAAATAGATTGTGTTTTAACAGGAATTCATGTTTTGATGAATGCATGATTATGTTCCTAGATTCTTGTATTGTTTTGGCCAATTTTTGTTATATTTTCATCATTATTTTGTTCTAACTGTTGTTACTATCCAACTTGATTATGCTGAAAATCCTTTTTTGATGATGAATATATGCTAAAAATCCATGATTTCTTTCACGAAATCATCCTTTTATTATGATGAATTATGCCGAAAAATGTTTTTGTAACTATGCTGCAATATATGCTAAAAATCCTTTGATGATGATGAATATATGCTGAAAATCCATGAATTCTTTGATGAAATCATCATTTTATAACGATGAATAGTACACTGAATGCTTTTTATTCCTTGAGGATGAGATGATGATTTGATTAATTTTCCTATTGGTTTGTTCACCGCTATGATGTTGGTTTCATTTCCATTTATGTTCAGTTTCTGTTAATTTTTTGCTATTATTACTTGTTTATTTTGCAATATGAAGTGGAAGTAGAGCCACTGTGTGCTTTATTTGGGGGTTGGAAATCTAATTTTATCATTAATTGGCATTAGAGGAAGAAAAGTTAACTTTACTATAAAGAAGATTGGCAGCTTTGAAAAAAAAAAAATGGTATGCATGAGAAAAATGCATAATTTCAATGAAGCATCATTTTTGGAGTTTAGAGGTCTTGATTGTTCTTGATTGTGCTTAGAGTTTTGTTCTTTAGTTTTCATTTATATAATTGTTATAAGAAGTAAAATTGTTAATTTTGTTAAAATTTGTTTCTATTTTGCTCCCATAATTTGACAGAAAAATGTGTCCATTTCTGTTCTCTATTTATGTTTCTGTTTCTATTGATCCATAAATATTAAAGTTGTATTTATCCATGGAATTTGTAAACGAGTGCTAAGAAATTATCATTGTGATTCACTCTACCTCTTTACTTTGTAAATTTAGGCATGGTTACAAATCTACTTTTAGATGATGTAAGGGAAGATAATTATTTGTGTATTCAGCATTACCATAACACTTTTTTCTTGCCAAACATTTTTTTTTTGGGTGAGACATCACTCTTTGCCGCACTCTTCTTGTTCCTCTTTAGGAAATGTGTTTCATATTGAATGCATCTTCATTTTCTCATATTTCTATGCATATGTTTCCTTCATTTTCTTCCCCTTAATTATAACCCTCCTTTGTTTTCTGGTGATTTTTGGTTCATCATGGTTTTCTATATCAATGATAACAAGAGGCCAATGGCATGGATAACACACAAATAAATAGTAATGCAGGTATAAATTGTTTATATTTTTTCTCCCGTAATAAATAATAATGTAGGTTTCTATTTCAGTATGTGGTTTCTGTTTCTGTTTCTATTTTGGTTTCTGTTTCTGTTTTTGCCGCACTCTTCTTGTTCCTCTTTAGGAAATGTGTTTCATATTGAATGCATCTTCATTTTCTCATATTTCTATGCATATGTTTCCTTCATTTTTCTTCCCCTTAATTATAACCCTTCTTTGTTTTCTGGTGATTTTTGGTTCATCATGGTTTTCTATATCAATGATAACAAGAGGCCAATGGCATGGATGACACACAAATAAATAGTAATGCAGGTATAAATTGTTTATATTTTTTCTCCCGTAATAAATAATAATGTAGGTTTCTATTTCGGTATGTGGTTTCTGTTTCTGTTTCTATTTTGGTTTCTGTTTCTGCTGCTGCTGCTACTACTACTGTTGTTGCTGTTGCTGTTTCCGTTTTTGTTTCTATTTCCATTGTTGTTTCTGTTTCGATTTTGGTTTCTGTTTCTGTTTCTATTTTGGTTTTTGTTTCTGTTGCAGTTGTTGTTGTCGTTGTTGTTTCTGTTTTCATTGCTGTTTCTATTTCTGTTGATGTTTTTGTTTCAGTTTTGGTTTTTGTTTCTGTTGCTGCTGCTGCCGTTGCTGTTTCCATTTCTGTTTCCGTTGCTGTTTCTGTTTCTGTCGCTGTTTCTGTTTCCGTCGCTGTTTCTGTTTCTATTGTTGTTGGACCAAAACGAACTTCATCAAATGAAATTTCATCCACATAGGGAACATCGAAAGAGGTTGAGCAGAAATTGTATGATCAACAAAATAAGATAGACACCATGGAAGTAGAGTTAGCAGAGTTGAAAGAACTTATGAGATTAATGATGAGCACAGTCAGGACCTACAGAATCTCCGTCTTTATGGTAATACATTATGTTCAATCATTTTTTTAACATTACAATTATGGTTAATTTATTCTAAGTTCTATTTTTTTTTTAACAATTTGCAAATTCAAGAAATTATGGAATCGATGATGTTGATCGCTTATCATTTATCGTTTGTTTTTTGGTTATTTTGTAATGATATTTCGTAAGACATTTTTTTTTTTTTTTTTAATATTAGTGTTTAAGGATATTGGTATAATTGGTATATTTTGACTATTTGGTTTTTAATACAATTGCATGATTTTGTTTACTTTTTGTTGATTGGTTGTGGCTATAAATTGACATTCATAGTTCTAAGTAAAATAATTTGTTACAAAAATATTTGGTCGTAGAATGTTTTTCTGCAAATTTAAATTTTGTTTTGGCGACAAAAAAAAATCGTCACCAATTGTTTCCCACCTTTACATATTTTTGGCGACAAAAGTAATTTTGTCGCCAAAACAATTTCCCGCCATTTCAGTCTTTTTTGGTGACGAAAATTTTCGTCGTCAAAATATTATTCCCGCCATTTATAATCACTTTTGGCTACAAAAATGAATTTATTAGCTACAAATTTAGCTACGAAATAATTTGTCGCGAAATAGTAGTCTTATGCGACGAAACTAAAATTTGTCGCCAAAAACTTTCTGCTACGGCAAATAGGTTACGAAATTGGAACATAGATTTTTTTGTCGCTAAAACGTTTTCGCTACGAAATTAGGGATTAGGCTACAAATTGTTTTTTGTAGCCAAATCCCATTTTTCTTGTAGTGTCAGTAGCCACCTCAACAGTCACGTCATCGAACGTCACCTTACCATATGCTATATCATTACAAAGTCAAGACAGAGGTTCCATATCAGTTGACATGTCAACAATCTTTGCTGCCACCTAAGTATTCTTGACGTCCACATCATCGAACTGCCATATTAGCTGGTCAGATGGTTGGTCGATTTAGAATTAGTCAAAGTAGTTTCTTTTGACCGTTTCACTACCTTTTTGAAACGTGTTTGCAATTTGGATATTGACTCCTAGATAATTTTGGCGTTTTGAATCCATTTGCGGCTTCCCTTTACTCAAATTCAAATCATACAATATATTTTCCTTTATATTGTTGATTCGGTCCATCAAGGTGTTTTGACCGGTTCAAGGGTTCATCAATCAATTATTTACGATTATAGACTGATTCCCGTATAAGTTTAGTATTCTGAATCCATCTGTGGCCTTGGTTTCTCCAGATTCATATCTTACTGTATATTTTATTGTATATTATTGATCCAATTCAACGACGATGTCTAAGGGTTGTTCTTCTTCGACTGTTCTTATTGCCAAAAAAGGATTTTGACCTTGCCTCCATTATTGTTTCCATCTGTATTGGAGATATAGCTTCAATCTTCAACATGTTTCTCTCAAATTCTGGTACAAACTTGATGAGAACCAACGTGCACCAACAAAGGATCCGCTGCATGTTCCAATTGGGCCTATTACGAGGGCAAGATCCAAGAAGATCAAAGAAGCACTTAATGCGCTAATTCAAGATATATGGGTTGAATCTAAAGTCGTAATGCCCAAGTTAGGCCCAAATGGAAATCAAGGCCTAATCCATCTCATAAAGGCAAGCAAATGGGCTTAGTCATGAACTTAAATGGGCCAAAACATGAGACCCACGAAATTCTACTTATTTATTTTAGTTTATATCCTTTTGTAAGACATCAATGCCAATTAGTATTTTTATTTTCTAGTATTGATCTTGTAATAAGTTTGAAAGACATCTAGGACTTTTGTTCTTGTAGCCTCCCCCTAGGTGTGAAAGGCCACCCACTATCTATAGTAGGGTGTGCTAAAGTTGAAGACTTCTTGTGTGAAAAAGACACCCCTAGGTGTGAAAGACTGCCTCCTATCTAAGGTAGGGTGTGCTTGACCACCCACTAGCCTAGGCTCTCCTTTGTGTTGGTTGTCTATTTAAGAGAGTTGTATTCCATGGGAAAAACACATTACTTGAATAATATATCAGATTGAGAGAGTTTTCTCTTGAGTTTTTCATAGAACTTTTCTTTGAACTTATCAAGAATTTCTTGTGGCGTTCAAACTCTATAACTTCGGTTCGTGATTCCATTATAATCTTTGGGTCGAGGTTTGTTATTTTATACCTTTGGTTCGCGTTTCATTAATAAACGTTGGGTCAAGGTTTCTATCAAACATTCTGTATTTTTGTGTTCTTCCTTTCTTTCTTTTCATTTACAAATCCAGATTTTAGATTGATCCTAGCAAAGACACCATAAATTGGTTTCGGGTCTCACTAATTCTTGGTGAGGTTCGCATCATTTGGTAATTAGAGCACGGTTCTAAAATCAGGTTTGATCTATCCTTGTTTTTCATTAATTAGTTTCTTTTATTTCATCTTCAATTCTATTCAGATCTTTTTTAAGTCTTCAATTCTGTTCAGATCTCGTTTAAAGCTTCAATTCTGTTCAGATCTTGTTAAGTGTTCAAATCTGTTCAGATCTTGTTTAAAGTCTTCAAATTTGTTAGACATTATTTAAGGTTATTGTCATCATCATTTAAAAAAAAAATAAAAATCCTGCAGCCAAAAAAAAAAAAAAAAAAAACAGAAATAGAAACAGAAACAAAAAAAAAAAAAAAAAACAACGAAAATCCTGCAGCCAAAAAGAGAGCATATTCTTCTTGATCGATTCCATAACTTATCCTTTGTGTTGTCCTTGTTCATTTTGTTTTCTTTCCTAAATTTCATTCTTAGTGAAGTGAATCACAGAGTTTGGATTGTTGCGAGAAATTCTGATTGAGATAAGTTAAGTTCAATAAAGAACTAAAAGAGGAAGCTACGAGTGAAAAAAGGTAAGAGAGTGTGAGTAACATACTTTGAGTGCAAACACGTGAGGGAGTGTGTGAGGACTTATTCTCTAATATTTCTATTTTCAAGATATGTCTTCCAGGGGTAACACATCAAACAATGAAGGAGGGGAAGTGACGAACACCATGTTGCAGGCTATGCAACAACAATTTGAACGCATAAATGTGGTGTTTAATGAAATGCGGGATCGGATGGATAAGCAAGACGCTGCTATTGCCGCTTGGCGTGAGGGGCAGCCCCAAGGAGTCCCAAATGCTAGAAGAAGGCAAGAAAGGCGTGCCTACGTGGAAAATTCTGATGGTGACCACGAGGATGAGTTTGAAAATGATGAAGAGCAATCTTCATTGAACGGTGAGGGCTGGTTCGTGCCAAGGGTAGAAAGGTGTGGTAGAGTTTTCCGCAGAGATCCAAGATGGCGAGATGGGCTTGACCGAAACCTTGGGAACATAAAAATGAAGATACCGTCGTTCCAAGGGAAAAATGACCCTGAAGCTTACTTGGAGTGGGAGAAGAAGGTGGAGTTGATTTTTGAGTGCCACAATTACTCCGAGGAGAAAAAGGTAAAACTTGCTGTAATTGAATTTGTTGATTATGCTATAATATGGTGGGATCAACTTGTGATGAACAAAAGGAGAAACCATGAGAGGCCAATCGAGTCGTGGGCGAAAATGAAGGCCATCATGAGGAGGAGGTTTGTCCCTAGTCACTACTATAGGGACTTGTACCAGAAGTTACAAAGTCTTACTCAAGGCTATTAGAGCGTGGTGATTACTTCAAGGAGATGGAGATCGCCATGATTCGGGCTAATATCGAGGAGGACAGAGAAGCCACAATGGCAAGGTTCTTGAATGGGCTGAATCGGGAGATTGCCAACGTAGTGGAGTTGCAACACTATGTGGAGTTGGAGGACATGGTGTACATGGCAATAAAGGTGGAACGACAACTTAAAAGGAAGGGAACTCGGTCATTTCAAAACTCGGGCTCCTCTACTTCATGGAGGCCGAATGGGAGGAAAGATGAAGGGGTTGTTTCAAAGTCCAAAATTGAAACACCAAAAAGGAGAGATGATGTGCCCAATGCCAACAAAGGTAAAACTAAAACCCAAACTCGTAACCGTGATATTAAATGTTTTCGTTGTTTGGGAGTAGGTCACATAGCTTCACAATGCCCAAATAAAAG